>VZRW01002960.1:0-51866 GCA_013398125.1 Aegotheles bennettii
TGTGTGATTCTGTGTGTGTGATTTAATCTCACTAAGAGCAGCCTGCAAAAGAACTGGGAGGGTTAGGAAGCTAAACTATTCCATTGTTTAAAAATGAGGAGTAACCCATAACGTACTTAACTGGCATAGCAAACTGTAACAATAAAGAAGAGGGCCTGGCCCATTGCAGGAGGTTCAGTGAGGACCTCTGTGCAGTGTATTAATGTGTAGTTGTCATCAGAACACTGGTTAAGGTAAAATTAAACTCAGAAGAGAAGATTAAATGAGTCAGTCTGACTCTCTGGCTTTTCAGACCATGAAGTGTCACCCAAGATCTGTCTGTTGTCAAGCCAAAAGCTTCTTTCTTGATAAAGCAGTCTGTGTTCCTTCAGAGCAGTGGTCATCAGTACCGTGTCACAGCCACGCTCTACTTCTTCAGAGACAAGGGAAGAAGAAAAGCATGAGCCGAATTTTTGTTCTCAATTGCTCCTGGGCTCTGAAAGGCAACCAAGAGAACCCCTTAGGGACGGTGTTTTATTGTGACTGGTGCAACCGCGCGGGGCTGCAAGGGTTGGAGGCACGTTAAGGGCAATGCAAGCAACCTGGTTCTCCCCAGGGTGAAAGAAGGAAAGAAGTGGAGGAATTGGGCTCCACTGCACACAACCTATTTTATTTTTTTTATTCAAAATGGATAAGAGCATAACTCCAAGAAAAGCCATGGTCTCACCATAATGACTGGCAGCCAGTAGTAAGCTCATGACTCCTCTTGGTGAGCGAGGTCAGAGTTTAACAGTCCTGACTTGTAGAAAATAGTTTTTAGAGGTGAATACTTCTCAATTTTAACAATACAACTCTAACCTCCAGCTATTGGATCTTGTTATGCTCCAGTAAGACTAGTAGGGCCTTTATTATCAAAGATGTCCGCGTATGTGAGTGCCTGTATCCACAGACTGAGTGATTTTAAACATTCTCTGTCACAAGGTGGATGTTTAGTATCGTAAATACTTGGTTCATAACTTGTGTTCTTCAGCAGCTCAGTCACTTTTTATAATGGTCCTTGGGAGACTGCAGTATTTCCAGAGCTGAGTGCAGTGTTATAATTGTGGGCATACCACTATTTGATTTGCACATTTATCCCTTACATTTGTAATCCTTCTTAATATATAAACAAATAGCTATTAAATTACTGTGTAAATTTATATATATGTGGTTTTTTTCTTTAAAAAGTTTGTTTGACAGAACACACCATCCATGAAAAACACTACTTAATTGTTCATGTGATGTGTAAATCCAGAGCTCTAACTAACCAACTTTTCTGACAGGCATTTTGTATTTAACAGTCCTGTGTTGTTTGCAGGGCTGCTGACTTTTGATGGCTAATTTTGGTCTAAGCTCATAGTATTTTTGAAACTGGGATTTAAGGAAGTTTGCTCCTTAGCTATCCAAAAAAATATTCCTCAGTTTGAAATTATTTATGATGGCAGAGGAAAATAAGCTTGTGTAAAGCCTGCATAATAAAGAAGATGGAAAACTGTGTGGAAAATTTTATAACCTCATTAGGAAAAATGAATGTTGTGGCCTGACCTGGCTTCTGTGTGCAATAATGGTCACCTCAGCTGCAAAAAAAGGATATGACAGCCACAAAAAAAAATAAAAAGTGACATTGAAGAAACTGGAGCTAATTACACAGTAGTTTTTATTTTCCTTCTCAGCTCATACTTTCTCTAAAACTGTCCAATTCCTGTCTTTCGGTTTGGAGAATGAATAGACAGACTACTTCCCTTGCAGAAGTAATAACTGTGTGAAACTATGATATTTCTGTAATATTAAACTTTTTTATAAATATAAGTTAATTATATAATTAAACTTTTTTATAAATGAAAATCAAGTGGTTAAAATGAACATTTATTCTTGGTTACCAGAGTGTTTTCACCTACTCATTAGTTAATGATAGGAAAGAGAATTCTAATAGAGAGAATCCAAGATAAATTTCTGGGTGCAGGGGTAAAGATGAGCATGAAGTTGGTCATAAATTGTCATTGGTGGATTTGGATGAGAGAGACTGTGGCTTCATAGGAGTGAAGCAATGCTAAAATCAATGTTCATCAATGAAAATTCCTGATTTTCAAGGGTATTGACAACAAAAGAGGTACTGGATAAAATTTAAAAATGGTAAAGGCGGAACTGATAAAATGGAAAAAATTTCTTGCCATGTACATTTAGGCTGAAGGATGTTTGAAGAGTGAAATTTGAAGTGCAGGGAGTGAGAATGGGTTTGACATTTTGGGGGGTAATAGCAATGTCTGTAATGATTGGTGTAAAAATACTAGAAAGTTACTTTAAAATCTGATACTTCGGAGCTGAGTCAAGCATCTGACCAGAATGCAGTACTTGGCTTTCAGCTTGCTTTCAAGCTCTCTGTCCTGTTTAGAGGTAGAGTGGGGTTTCAGAAGGATCTCATGTCCATTCTGTTTCCCCAGCAGTACTGGTAGGCAGCAAAAGACTAATACCTGGCTAAATAGTGATTTTTTTTGTGGTCAGTGATGTAAGCTCTTTCCGTGCAGACTGTGTGTTGAAGGGTTCTCTCTGCCTTGGTCCAGCTCTAGAAATGGCACTGCTCAGGTGTAAGTGATGAAAATGTTATTTTTAACCAGATGGATCTCCTCTTTCCTTCTGTTATTTTTCTTTTTGCAAAGAATTATTTCTCCTTTTCCTTGTTCTCCCTACTTGCTGCCTGACCCTCTGTCACAGCTACACGTTCTGTCATTTCTTTATCCCTGTCAGCTGCCTCTCTCCTTGATCCTAGCCCTGTATCTTGCCATCATTGTCCTCCTCAGATGTGTATCAGGCATCTGATACTTGACAGAGTCTTTCCTTGGCTAAAGTCTTCCAACCACTTGTCTAAGACAATGTCATAACTACCTTGCTGTTTGATTAGTTTTTCAGAAATAGGAAGGGGTTTTTTTAAAAGGTCTTGGAATATGGCATTTACTTAAAAAAATAACGTCCCGAGGGCAAGTTTGTACTTCCTGTAGTGTCCATCATTAAAATTAAAATTTACAGAAAAAGCTGAATCTAATCAACAGGCATTCTGTTAATATTGTCAAAGAGTGGTTGCACATTAGCTCTGTGTACTGTGGAAACATAAAGGACTTATTTTAATCTGTGGTATAACTCCACTTGTTTTATCATAGTTAAGTTTGTTGGGTTATGATCGTTATAATTTATTTGTAAGGAAAATACTGTTTTTGAACTCTTGACTGCTGTAGGTTTGAATTGCCAGAGATTTTTTAATGGTACAGTGAGCTCTCACAAAAACAATCTTCTATTTAATATTAAAAAGTGGTACAAAATAATTCAATAACTTAATGTGTGTGTATGTGTATATGTATATATATTTATCTCAATCATTGTATCAAATAATACGGATTTCAGGATCAGATTCAAACAATGTATTTGAGAATATAAAATAACATGTTTTGCATCTTAATTCATAAACATGTGAGGCTTATTTGATAGTACAATACAGTTTCTGCTTACAATAATTATCAGTACAGTTTTACTGAAGCAAATTTTAAAGGAAAATGTTAAATTGCATGCTAGCATTCACCACCATTGCTGTCAATTTAGATTACTTTGACTATGGAAGTAGTTTTCAAAATGGAAAAGTATTTCATTCTGAAAACATATTGCGATGGAAGAATATACCTTTTTAATTTAAAGATACGCATTGTAATTTCTTTTGAGTTTTTTTCTGAGCTATTTGATTTTATTTCATTAAAATTCATGGTCATGCCATTTAAAATCCTGTTAAAATAAAAAAATCATAAAGATTTAGGTTTGACCTTTCCTAATGAATAGTATTCCACCTACCTATGATACGATGGTGTGGTAAGACGCATGGGTGATGTCTGTCTGTTATGTTTTAGCGTGGTAAGTATGAATGCAAATGTTGGATGGATTCCTAACACACATATGGGAAGCACTTTCCCTTCTCTCAAAAACAAGATTTCTGCTATGGCGGTTACAGATTTTCTTCCTCCCAACTTTCTTGCACATTCCCTTATTGATAACATTAAGTGCTTTCTGGAGCGTTTGTATCTAATGCAGAACCCGGGTTGGCTTGGGATTGTGTTTTCCAGGAAGGACGCTCAGCAGTTATTGTGAACAGTGTGTGTGGTGTGGGAAATAGTGGCACAGCGAGCTCCATTTCAAATATTGGCTGTTACAGGGGTTTTTTAAAATTAGAGCAATTCCGGTGTTTATAGGCTAGGGGCGTAACTGGTTGGGTTTTGACTGGCAAAGGTGTGGATTGATTCTCTAGAAGCTGTGAGCAGTGTGTGTAACTGTGGTGTTGACTTGGCCTGTGGAGTTACTCATGACTGGAGGGCTGTAGTATGCTCGGAGTCCAGACCTGTGTGTACCCACGCAGGTGCTCGTCTGTGGAGAGCCTGAAGCAGGGGTGTGTGTGCAGAGGGTCTGACACCGGAGTACGGCCATCAGATTTTAGCATAAGGTCCATCTTTAGTGCCCACTGTAGAGAAGTGAATTCTCTAGTTCTACTGAGATAAAATTTTTCATTTGAACGCTTCACTGATGAGTTGCTCATGCCAACAGTTGGTATCTCCTAAAACTTGTATTTTATAAAGATGAAATATGATAATAGTTTCTGATCAAAGTCATTCCTTGTCATACATACTCCTGTGCATCAGTGCACCAGAGTTTTCTTCACTGTCCAAAGAAGCATCTGATAATTTTGGTTTTATATGAAAATACTCGTATTTTAAGATATTTTTGCGTTTCAAAATATTACTTTACTTTTAATACTAGCAGTTTGCTTTGAATGGAAAAGAAGCAGTGAGGCTTCTAGTCAGGGAAAGGACTTATTTTGGTTTCATTTAAGGTAATATACATGCACAGACCCTCTGCATAATTACAATGTGGTGCTTAAGGTCACTGCAGACAGTGTCTTCAAGAGTCTCTTCCAGAACAGCAGTGAGATGGTGCAGTGTGAGGGACGAGAGGAAGAAAATGCTTGGTTATGGTTGTTTGGGTCATTATGGGAAATTTTACTCTAATACAAGCTCAAGTATGTTAGTTCATCAGGATTTTATGTCAGAGATTTTTGCTGTTATTAATTATTTAGGATATTTTTTCAGAAGAATGAGTAGACATAATTTTGTGCTTTGTGTCTAATCTTTGAGAAAAAAGTAATAGTTTATTTAAACAGAGTTTATTTTCTGTTGACATGTAAAATGCTCATATTTAATGTAGAATCAGTTTGTTAATGGGCTTTCCAGCATGAGCCATAAACATGTTTTTTTTACAGTGACATTATAGATGTGTGTTGAAACTCAAGGACATTCTCTGGATTTTTGGAGCCTCACTGTTCCTAAGTGACCCCTTTTCTCTGAAATTGAATTTTCTGCTTCTCTATGTACAGTTGTTAGATGCCTGGAAAACCTTTTGTTGTGAAATACCTTCCAGCGATCTTGCAGGACGAGCGGTCACCCTGAAGTGACCAGATGCCACCTCAGCATCGCGGATGAGCCTGACGTCAGGATGAATGCTCTCCATTGTTGAGCATGATTGCCTTTTCCTTTCTTTTTCCCTCCCCCCAGTTCTGTTCAAGTACAGTTTGTTCTCTTGGGTCCTTGTAACTGAGTGGAGGTTTTCTGGGACCAGAAATAATCAGGTCTCCTGGTCCGGGTTGCTGCAGCTGTACTGGGTCAGCCCCGGGCCAGTCGTGTCTCAGGCGCATTGGTGACTCAGTGTGGTGTGTGATTGTCACCTCCAGCCTGGGCACGTGTGTCCCTTGGGGCTGCTGGCCAGGGCAGTGGCAGGGTGTGTGACCCACGCCCCGCAGTGCCCTGGTGCAATTAGCACGTGTGCCTTCGTCAGTGAACGTACGCGCGGTGGGCTTGGGAATGTGTGCGTGACCATGCAGGGCACGAGTGGTCAGAGTTGGGCAGGAGAAGGTTGATGTGTTACCCATGTCAAAGCTGTACCAACACTGGCTTGCACAGTGAAGCCATGGGATTGCATCTCCCAGGTCTGAGTCTCCCAGCACTCGCTGAGTGCAGTCAGCGTGCGGTTTCAGACAGAGGTGATGTGCTAAAAGGGACTGGATGTGGGGCTGGCACTGCTGGGGTTCCCCATCTGCACCTCCCCAGACCGCTGTTATCTCTCCTGTGCCCCTGTGACACAGGGGAGGTGACTGTTGCCACCTCTGGAGGCACCTGGGGTTTTTTACTGGTCTCAAATATTAAAGAACATACATTACTAGCATCAAATGTAAGCTCTGAGGAAAACAACCTCGTTTGAGTGCTGACTCACAAGGGAACGTGCTTGGGTTTGATTGTCACAAAAACACCTTACCCTTGTTGTCCCAGTCTTTCATTGCCTGTTCCCTGCTCTGTGCTGCTGGAGCTGGGATTTGGCATTAATGTTTCAGGGCAGCTTTTCGGGCAGGGTAACTCAGTGTAGCTTGATCAAAGTCAGAAGTACAACAGCATTTACAGTTCTGTTTGCTGGGAATTCATTTGGAGTTGTTTTGGTGACGAGAGCCTGTGACCATCCTGCACAAAGCTGCTAGGAAGTGGTGTACTGTGTGAGCACAGGCATGAGCACCTTGAACACTTCTTCCAGCATTTTGGGAAAGTGGCAGATATGGAGGAGATAGAATTGCTCATCTTACACTTGACAGCAAAAATATGGTAGCTGGAACAAACCAGATTAGTATCATTTTATTTCTTTTAACTTTAATTGCTGATTTTGTTATTACAAACAACATTGGTTGGGTGAACCTATTGTCAAACCCCTCATTAACAGAAATGTTAATTTTTGTTTAAATTTATACAGATCTTTTGCTTCAGAAGATGTCAAAATAAAAAGAATATTCTCTGTCCGAAAATGCTCCATATTAAATTGGTTCCACCAATATTCCTATGAAAATAGTCATGGTCAATAAATGGCTATATAAGCCTGGTTGGATCTCCACCACCACTCACTGGTAAAACCTTTTCCCCATTGTTGCAGTAGTCTTACAAGTGTTTCACTCTGTTCTAGCTCAAATTAACCTCATTTAGCCTGAGCAGTCAGAGTTTTCACAGTATCCCAGGTGGGATCCTTTCCCACCGATCCTTTCTGGATTGACATCAGTGTTTTCCTATGCTTATCACAATTACTTAAAATTATAGATTCATGTTTGCTTTCATGATCTCATAGTAATTCTTATATATTCATCTTGCTATAGGTGAATAATCTTGATTTTTTAAAAAAAATTGCATTCTATTAATTAGTTGGTGTGTTATTCACCTTCTAGTTCACACTTGTTAAATTTGATCCCTTTGAGGGTCATCCCATCCATCCATTTCCTCACCAGTGGTGCTGTGCTCCTTCTCCTCACTACTGAGACCTGTCAGCTTCATGAAACTGCCAGGTTGTACTGGTACACTGTGACCCCACGGTGCCCATGAGTGCAGTGTGAGCCCGTGTACTGACACTTTACGCCGTGTTGGTGCACATGTGCACTGTAACCACAGAGCAGAACTTGTGCTGATTGTCCTGTTTGTGTTTCCTCATACGTAGACAGTGCCTGTGGCAGTGGGAAATCATTGTCACTCCCCACTTCTGTGCTGCCTCTCTTGACTCTCAATTTCCCTCTGTTTTCAAGGGTTTGATGGGCAGGCTTGGGTAGGAAGAGTTGTGACAATTACTTACACTTTGTGTTTTTTTCCCAGTTCTTTGGAATATTACTTTTTGAGTTGTAACTTAAAATATCTTAGAGCTCTGTGTCTACGGATTCACTGGATCAGCAATGATTCCTCATGGTGACTTAGTGCCGCTCTTCTGCTTCGGGGAGGGGAGCATCACTGTCCTGCGTGACAGAGAAAAAATGCAGTGGAAGGTGTCTGATGGCTGATTGCAGTGAAACTGCCCTTAGAATGTACATTTTTCCTTCTCTAAAATTGCTCACCCCCTCCTTCTTTAAAAATCCCAGCCATAACACAGATGGGCTCATTAGTAGCTCAGTGAATTATATGCTTCAAAGCATGTGTTGTTTATTAATAAAATAATTCATTTTATAGACGAGCATGATCTGAACAGCATGGCAGTAATAATCTAAGTATTCAGATCCGTTGACAGAAAAAAAGTTTACTGTTCTAAAGTTTATTTTTAATTCAGTTTTTCCTAATATTTGCATATAAGAACAAAATAAAGGTGCCATGTGTAATTTTTTTATTTCTTAGTCTTACAAAAATGGTGGCATTTGCAGGTTCTACGTGTTTATATCAAACTTTAATCTGCTTTGTAATGTCCACCTACAAGATACTCACTCAAGGTAGATTTTAGTGCAAAGTAAGAGATGAAGTCTTGGCCAGCCTGACATCAAAATTTCTACTCAATTCTGGGAGGCCAGAATTTGCCAGGATTTTGTACTGAATTCTTACAGTCCTATATGTAAAGTCCTTACAAAAACCTGGTGAGGTAGGGTTTTGAAGCTCTTGCTTTACGATACATTTCCATGTCATAGCAATTTAATCAGTGCCTTTCATTTAATGATGTAAAAACCAAAAAAACATAAATGTGCCTTTGAGGATGATGACAGGAAAATTCCCCGTAGTGGCTGCAGCCTGTGGGAGGTGCAATGGCAAACGAGATCCCAGTGTCAGGTCAGCTGCACTGACAGTGGCTGTGGGTCAGCTGCCAGAACTGGCCTATGGTAGGACAAGAGGAATCATTATGGAATGTTAAAGCTCCTCAGGAGCACAACCATCGGAGATTTCTGTGTGCACTTGGGTTTGCTGGAGAGTTGTTTTTAACCTGTACCACTTCTGTACAGTGGAAATCTCCACTTACAATGACCGGTAATTTTATTTCTTTAGGTTTTGTAAAAGAAAATAAAACACTTTGGTTAACAGTAAGTTTCCTTACATAATTACTTTTGTTCGTTATTTAATTTGGAGCTGTAAATCTTAATAGATGTTTTTACTTAGCTCTTTTCTTTCCAGTGAAATGGGATTTAAAATTCAACTTCCTATACCTTGGGTGGGATCAAGGCGGTTGGAGCCTCTGTCAGTCTCATGATAAACTGGGAGTATCCGTGTGGGTTTGTTGTGCTCTGCAGTCTGCATCGCGGGTCAGTACGTTTGGTGTTTGATTCAAATGGCAGTTGGGAATAAAACAATAAAGTTACCAGAATGTCATTGAACACAATTCTGCAGCTCGCTCCGCCTTGGCTGGAACCGCCGGAGAGGGGCCCGTGCTGCTTCCAGACACTTCAGGTTCAGCTTGGGGTGCAGCAGAACTGTTGAACTGCTTTTCCCTTGTTTTGTTTTCATGTCAGGTTTTTAAAGTTCTCCCCCACAGCACAGGGAATGACGCAGGGCTTTTGAAAGCACAGGGCAAATAATAGGGGGCAAAGAAAAAGAAGCAGAAATTTTGTGTAGCCTTCAGTCTGGCAGTGGAAAGCAGCTGCTTTTCCTTAGATACTGAATAATACTGAGTGAACAGAGGGAGTTGGTCTTCTGTGTGTCAGTGATTTTTTGCCATAAGAGTCTTTATGAAACTCCCCACGTTTTTTAAGGTGCTCAGGTGGCTCTCAGCTCTTTGCCCATACACTTACCTCTCAACTTACCTTACAGTGTATTCACTGGGTTTAAGATTACAGTCTTACAGCTAATTTCCTCCTCTAACTTAACCAAGAAAATGGCAGTGTTTATGAGATGCACAGAGGATAGGTTTCATATACTTTTAGGTAGTACCGTGAAAATTAAATGGGCAAATAATTTGAAAAATCAGTTCTGCTAGGTGAATTGACTTAAATAATTGACCTAAATATATTGGCGTAAATTGGCATTAATAAATATAAAGAAAACGTTTTTTACAACAGCTGTGATCACTGGCACAGGCTGCCCAGAGAAGCTGTGATACCACCTTTTGAGATACTCAGGGTAGATGACCTCCAGAGGTCTCCTCCAAACTAAATTACTTTGTGAGGCTGTGGTAGTCTTAAAGTGGGGATGTTCTTCCACTGCCAGTGACACTGCTAGCACTGCAAGCACTGCTGGAATCAAAAATGGACAGATTTTAAGGATGAAAAGAGAACTAATTGAAAGCAACTGGGGACTCCACTTCAATCCATATAGAATTTATGGAGGCAAAGGGAAGCAGTTATGATTATTTTCTTAAAAAAAGAATAATAAAAGAAATAAATTAGAGTTGAGGAATCCATGTAATACAGGTTGGACTCAGTAACATTTTAGCCTAAGAGAAGATGCAACTGGATATTGCATTTCTTTATTTTACTGTATTTTATTTACAGGAAAGCTGAGATATGGTGTGCTTATAAAGCAAATATGGATAAGCGTGGGCATGTGGCTGGATACACACAGCACATAGATGGGACAGTTCTGTAACTCTGAGGTCAAATTAAATGTTATCTTTGTTGCTATGCATAGCATGAAGGAAAGCAGCCCTGAGGAAGGAACCAGTGTATCTCTTGTCATTAATTAGCATTTCTGGGTAATACATGAAGGTCCATGACTCGGGTCCTTCAAGGAGGATTTGTGTGAGGGAAGTCTGAGCCATCTCCTGAACTCAAGCGACTGAATTGTGCTTCCACTTTGTTCTGCAGACATACAGGGAAGGAAAGGGCATTTTCTTTCCCCATCCCTGGGGGAAGATTTTTTTCAGATTATTTCCTTTTGTGTAACACCTTGAAAGAATTACGTTTAGTGTACTGCATGCTCCCCGGTTCTCTCAGGCTGCCTCACCAAACTGCTGATTCTGGACTACTGGTTTTGGTTTTGAGGTATTTTACATGATGTACTTGTCAGAAAAAGTAGGTCTTGAAGTGGACTTCATCTTTGACTTTTTTACAGTTTATCTTATGCAATTAGGATAGTAAAATTCTACCTCTGAAGACTTCACAGCCAGTTACTACCAGTTTTAAATGTAGTCTGTGTTAGCAGAATTGAAGTCTAAAGTATTAGAATTAAAGTATAAAGAATAACATCTTATTGAACTGTGGGTGAGTGTGTGTTTTTATATATATATTTTGGTCTTATGTGTAAATTTAAAAATGAATTTATTTTGGCTAAATAAGTGTAAAGGTATGCATCACAAATCACAGTTGGATTAAATGAAAATATGTACACACAATTCAGAGTAATGTTTTATGTCAGAATGGTAAATCCCAATCAAGATTGCCACAAATATCTGCATTGGAACTTCCTGCTGTCATCTGCTTCCAGTCTCCAGCTCTCCTAAATTACTCCATTGTAGTTACAATGCTCCTTACCTGTGTTCCGCACAGTTAGGGTTCTTTAGATTCGACTTCTTTTGATGTGAAAAACGTGAAACAATGATATTATTAAAAAAACTCAAACCCATTTCAGCAACTCAGGATAGCTGTAGAAATCTGAACTCTGGATGCCAAAGCACTGCAGTACCTCGGTGTGGTTGTAGTTTCCTGGTGTAACAAAGTGATGTTCTGCCACACAGGTAGCACGTTCTGGTGAAGGTGTTGGCATGTTGTGAGCTGTGGCATTGTAACCATGAGGCTTCCTCTCATGATCCTGTTTTCTTGTGTGCAGTCGTAGGGTTTTTAGAGTCCTTGGAAGTAGCTGTCACATTTATCTAAAAGTAAAGCTGGAGATTCCCTCCTCTAATTCGGGTCTGTGGAATTTCAGAGGGAGCAGAAGCAGCAGCATCTTGCTCCCCATATGAGCAGCAGTCAGATATTGCTGCTGCAGTGCTAGATGTGTTAAATCAGCCTGATTCCCTGCTCTGCTGCCTGGCTGGTGGAGTAGGGCTGGCTAGGGTCACCCTGGGGTCACCCTGAAAAACCAGGTGTTTTCCTGGGAGTTACCAGTGAACTAAATCTTGGCTGGTGTGGTTTTGAAGCAGCATGAGAAGAACATGGGGTGCACCACACCATTGAGCTGGTGTGGGCTGGGCTGGGCTGCTACATCTGATACGAAATCGATGTGGACATCAGACCCAAAGTGGTTAAAAACATCAACAGGGACCTGCCTGTTTATGCCATCTCATAGTCATTCTTGAAGAGAGGTATTCCTACCATATTTATCTTGAAACAGAATTATAAATCTTCCATTTAATCATTTATTACAGAAAAAACCCTAATTCTTTGAGAACAGCAGCTGTAAAGAGAATTGCTATAACATTGTGTGCTGGAAATAATGCCACTTGCTGTTACATGTTCTGCTATTTTGAGTGATTCCGTACGTTTTTTTCATCATATTTTATCTCTAAGTATGTCCTTCATTTAAAAGTGCTGAGTTCACAGATGAGATGGAAGTTAGGATTTTTCTTACACCTCATCAGAGGTTGTAGCTCTGGAGTCAGTTGGTCACAAACAGCACAGTTAATTTTGACTCCAGGAGATACAGGCTCCAGGTACCATTAAAACACACTACACTGCCATTTCTGTCTCAGTAGTGAGCTTTAATTTACTGTCACTTTCAGTTCTGGCCATGTTGTCCGGCAGTACAACATCCCATTGTGTTTGGAAATACTCAGCAGCAGGTGTTGCTCTGCCAGCGTGGAAAAGCCCACGAACGCCTGGCAAGAGGAGGTTCAGATTCTGGGGTTTGGTTTTGAACTTGTGTTGTTAGTTGGATGAAGGCACAAGGAGGTTTAATTTCGATACTTGTGTACAATAATGGAATTTTAACTCAATGTTATAGAGTGCTTTTGCATATTCTTAGCCACTGCTGTAGTTACAGACAGTAAGCTGTCTTGCAGTAGCATAATGAATTTAACCTAACATCTTCCCTAGATTCAGCTGCTTGTGCCCACAAGCTCTCCTGGGCTAGCTCATAAATGCCTTCTTCATGAGAATGAACAAAAAGAAAATGTTTTGCAGCGTGCATTTAAGAAATGTGTCCCCTGGTGCCTGTTTTTGGTCTCTCAGCTGGGTCCCCCTTTCCTGTTCTAACATACATCATCTTCGTGCCAGTCCTTTCCAAACCCACCCTGTTCTAACCTGTGCTCTTGCAGCTCTGCTCTGTGCAGTGCAATGCTCTGCTTGTCCCACAGAAATCCTTGCCTTTATTATAAACCCAAATAGCTTACAGCACAGCTCTGTAACACCAACATTTCATACTGTTTCAGAGTCTTCAAATGAACCTTTCTGGGTGCCGTGTCTGGGGAGGTGGTACAGGCTCTGATGGGTACTGACACCTGCAGTCACTGTTAGTGCAGACTTCCCACCCCTATTTCAGCCCCCTGTTCAGCTCAGCTGGCGGATACACGAGTTGAACATCAGGCAGTTTGAATCCTGATTCAAATAGGCAAAGCCTCAAGCCAATAAACTTGCAGGATTGTGTGACACTGATAGAAATCAGAGGTGTAAAAATTCTGAACGTGTGTTCCATGTTTCTTGTGGATGGAGTCCTTAGCGTGCAGGAGAGTGTTACGAGAGCAGGAGGAAACACATCCGCCTGATCCGTGGAAACAAGAGATGATCAGAAATTGTGAAGATCCTGCTGGTGTATTTTAGTTGTGCTGAAGTGGAGGAGACCACAAAAAAAGATGCCACGGTTGCAGTCTAAATAATTTCAGCTCAAGTTTAAAATAACTGTCAAAAATGGCCTTCCATTCGTAAGCTGGCAGCCAGCAAAAGAGCAGGAAGCCCTGCTATGAAACAGAAAACAGGCTGCCATCCTTTATGTTATCTTCATGGGTCCTTTGTATCTCTCCCTCTCCCACTCCCTGCTTTCCCAGACATGGGAAACAACCCATTAATAACATACACTTAGGCATTGGGACATCCAGGTTGTAGGGAGCATCACATCTCTGTGCAAAAATACCTAAGCCCTCCCAAAGTGACCTGCAACGTCTTGTGAAGAAGCCCAGAATCAACACAAACTATGATGTAGTCTCACAGGATTTTTGGGGAGTCCTCTGAAGACTTAAATGCTTAAATGCTTAAAATAGTTTCAAGTATTGACTAGAATGATTAACTTTTTGAATTAGAAAAGGCTTAAAGTGTCTAGGTAAGAAGAAACATGAAAAAAAGTTTAAATACATCTTCTGCCTCTTCTTCTGGTAGACTTGGAGCCAGAGGAAAGTCCTGATCTCCTCTACCTTTGTGTTCTAGTATAAATAATGATCAGTTTTGCAATTGCTTTCTCTGTCCTCTTCAGGAACTCTGGAGCATCTGAGGTAGTGAAAGAGCATAGAGTACTCGCAGTAACCCCCTCCCTCGGCTTGTTTCTAAGGAAAGCACCAATTAGTGTGGTAATTAATTCACCATGAATGCCTACTGTGTGTGTGCAGGGGGAGGTAGGAGTTCAATTTTAGTTGCTTCTGGATTGTGAAAGAACAAATGTGATACGGGTGTTTTCAAATGCACCCCTTCATTTGGGGTGCTGAAATGAGAGCTAGGGGGTGAAGGGAAACAGCAAAGGCTTCTGCGGGTTTGTCAGCAGCAAAAGCAAGACTGGGGAGAAGGTGGACCCACTAATGAACTGCGCAGGGACTCTGGTGACAGAGGACGTGAAAATGGCCAAGGTCCTCAATGCCGTCTTCACCATGGTCTTCACTGGTATGACTTGCCTTCACGAGTCTCAAGCCACTGACACCCATGGGAGGGTCTAAAGTAATGAAGACTTACCCTTGTTGAAGGTGGATCCGGTCAGGGAACATCAGATATACTAGACATACAGAAGTCTGGGTGACCTGATGAGGTGCACCCACAAGTGCACAGCGAGCTGACCAATGTCATTGTAAGCCACTGTTGGCCATCATTGAAAGGCCATGGTGACTGGGGTAGGTTCCTGAGGACTAGAAGAAAGAAAATGCATCTTTTGAGATGAACAGTAAGGAAGATCTGGGAACTACAGCCCTGTCAGCCTCCATTTCTGGGAGGGTGATACAGTTGTGTGTGCATTTCATTAATCATATGGATGATGGAGCAGAGTAAACCCTCATCGAGTGTGTAGCCTGTACAAAAGCAGTACGAGTGGTTGATACACTGGCAAGTTGTGTTGCCATTCAGAGGAACTTTGACAGGCTGGAGAAATGAGTCAACAGGAACCTTGTGAAGATCAACCAAGGGAAGTGCAGAGTCCAGATGTTTGAAGAGGAGTGACCTAGGCACCAGTACAGACTGGGGACCAACCAGTTGGGAGGCAGCTTTGCGAAAAGGACCCTGGGGGATCCTGGTAGACACCAAGGTGACCATGAGCCAACAGTGTGCTCTTGCAGTGAAGGCAGCCAATAGCAGCCAGGGGTGGGTAGGCAGCAGGTTGAGGAAGGTTATCCTTCTTCTCTACTCAGCCCTAGTGGGACACGTCTGTGGTGCTGGGGCTCTGCATTCCTCAGTACAAGAAAACCACTTACAGGCATGAGTCCAGCAATGGCTACAAAGATGGTGAAGAAACTGGAGCATCTGTTGTACAAGGAGTGGCTGAGAGCACTGTGACTCTTCAGCCTAGAGAAGAGAAGGCTCAAGGGGATCTTGTCCATGCGTATAAATACCTGATGGGAATAAAGTAGATGGGTCAAGACCCTTCTCAGTGATGCCCACTGAAAGGACAAGAGGCAAAGAGCACAAATTTAAATGCAGGTATTCCTTGTAAATATAAAAAGACCTCACTTTAAGGGTGATAAGATAGAAAAGGTTGCCCAGAGGGCAAGGAGATATTCAAAACCCATCTGGAAATGGACCTGAGAAGCCTGCTGTGAGCCCCCAGGTTGGACTGAGTAATCTCCAGATGCCCCTTCCAACCTCAACCGTTCTATGATTCTGTGAATTTCTGAACAGCTTTAGTTCTGCCTTCATTTATGTGGCACTGAGTTGCCCAGGTGTTACTTCGTCTAAATGATACTGCCTGTTCTGAAGTTCTGTCAGCAGCTTAAGGGAATGTGACCTGGTATTGTATGCAGGCAGGTGGTGTTTATCAGAGATGCTTAAAAACTCCCTGTTCCACTTCTGCAAAGTGATGGATGGGCTTTCTGTATTCTTCCAGTTTACTAGGCATGGTGTGGTCTGGAAAAACAGTTAGCCTGGAGCCAAAAATGCAGCACAAACAAGCTAGGGAGAAAACTGAAAGTCAATGCAGAAGACAGAAAAATAAATATGAGATAAGAAGTTTGATCCATCTAAACAAAAGTAAGGATTGCATCAGAGGAATCTCAGTGTATCCAGCTGCCATCTGTGCTGCCTTTGCTCTGGATAATTTGCTGCTTTTCTCACCTTAATTCTCTTTTATTCACTGCTTTCACTGAATTTATGGGGAAGTGGCACAATTTTTCAGTCACTGCTAGTCAGAGTTGACTCTTGCAGGTGTTAACTTTGCAATGCTTGGTATAGACTTGTCAAAAACTTGAGCATTGAATATTGTTGAGCAAACAATGATGTTGGTTTGTTTTGGCAGTAATATAAAATTGATAGTATTCCCCAAGAACGTATTATGCCCAGGCCTGTAATGTGCATGTGGAAGCTTAAATATCAGCAAGTTGTGCCCTCTAATCCATGTAATGAGTTCTACATACTGATTGCATCCAGGTCTTGTTAATAAAGAAATAGATTTTCCATATGTGATTCATGGTTTTGCATGCCTCAGATTGTGGCTGCCTAAATTCAGAAAAAATAAACAAGGTTATCTGCCCCTTCCTCTTACAAAAGGCTATAGTAACTAATAACCACTGGGAAGTCCTGAGTAGGAACAGTGTTCTCCATAATGCTAAGAACTTTCAGGCATGGATTGTTTCAGCTATTTTAACAGCCATTAAATAGAAACAGATGAAGGATTGGGGGACACACGATGTCATTTATTAAAACCCAACGAACATCCAATTTGGATGATTAGCAACAACAAATACATTATGTTTTGTTAGTTGTATCAGTGAGTACATCTCCAGTCCCAGGATGAAAATTCCCATGACTAGACTTTACAAACATTAGAAAACTCAGAAGAAATTTTGAGTAAAATTTTCTCCAGTTTCAAGTTGTTCCAGGACAGGCTTGTGAAATTGCAGACCCTATGACAAGCCAGGTCCTTACTTTGTTACCTTCAGAGCATTGTGAACAAGGCTGTTGAGTAGAATGTGCAGGCTACCTGGGTATGATATATCGTAGGGTTGAAAATTTTTATTGCTCTCACAAAAGCCAGCTGTTGACAGTGGGCCTTGTTAGCTTTTCATCTTTAAATGTATTTAAAATTACATTTCTGTTCATATTCTCACGGAGCGTTTGAAGTGTTATTTAAAGAAAAGGTTAAACCAAGCCCGCAAAGTGTGCCATTACACTTACAATATCAGTTGGGGTTTCTTAGAAGTTTGCAGAAAGGGAGGAAATTGTGGAACAGAAATCCACCATTATGTTTTTTCATTTTGTTAATTAGAACTATTTTTAAAAAATTTTGTGCAGTGCCTGTGTCCAGTGATCACCTTCCATAAATTGTTAGTTTCTCTTGCCTTAAAGTAATTCTCGTGATCTGACGTGGGTTTTAAGCTTGACACCTAACTTAGAGGGGTTTTTGGGTTTCCAAATGCCCAGTGTGTCAGATGATGTGTTCTTCTCACTTGCCAGCATAGCTCACTTCCTCAGCCACCACATTCACCCCATTCCCAGCCCTTGTTGACCTAGGGGATGATTTACCAGAAACTGAAGTTTGGAAGAGGTGGCTGGTCAAAATCATAGACAGCCTGATGCTATTATGCCGCTTCAAGAAGATTTTGAAAGGAATACACTTAAAAAAAACATTTTAAAATTTGAAAGGAGGGTTGAAATTAACCCCCATATTAGCAACAGTTTCATTGCGATCATTTGGTTGTTCGTTTCTGGGTAAGCAGATGGCAGTGCACCAGAGCCACCATCACTTTTGGCACTGATTGCCTAAGCACTTATGAGGGAGCAGAGTGAAATATTCATGTCCTAGATGGGAGCTTGGATTTTGTTTGCAGTTTTGCTACCTAGTAACTTTATTTTTGTAAGAAAGGTAAAATTCTGCGTGACCATGGAAACTGAGCTACTGTGAACATCAGACTGATTTCCCCCTTTACATCATTGTTGGCAGAGATGTTTGAACTGCTGTGTAAAGCTCCGGGTGCAGCACACATCATCAAAATAAATTACATTCCAATATATTAATGTGACTGTTGAATTAAAAAAAAAATAGCAGTTTTCAGGGTTGCTTGTCCATATAATTCACAAAGATTAATAGGTATTTCAGAAACATAGACTGCTTTTTCATAGCACTGCGAACAAAGGCAAGTGTTGGCATGATTAATGGACTCCTGCCAGAGAATCCGGGAGGAAGACCCTCCAGTAAACATGTTTCCAGTGCATCGGGTTGTGGTTCTTCTTCAGATAGTCCTCCTACGTTTGACTGTGCTATGTGTGATTAAAGGCTTTACTTGTCTGGCTCCAGTAAACTCTCCTAATTCATCATCACATATGCTTGCAGCCTAACTTGGAGGGCAAATGCTTCTGCCAGGATAATTTATACAAATTCAAGACAAATCAGTGGTTCTTCATCAGCTGGATGACCCCTGGGAAGCTGCATTTTGAGTCTGTGAGGAGCAGCCCTGAGGAATGGGAGATAACTTCTTTCCAGGCAGCCTTGGCAGGGCAGTGGAGAAGGAGTGCTGACTACAGACAGGTTGAAGCTGTGCTTGTGGTAGCCTGAAGGACAGCCAGCACAGGAGCAGCAAGGGGATCAAAAAGCAGAGAGCAAGGACGTGGGAAATTGAGGCATGAGGAGTGTAGGGAGAGTGTGATAGAGGAGAAGCTGAGCAAGAGTGATGCATCAGCACTTGCTTTTGTGCAGGGTTTTGGCATTGGGTCATGCCATCCAGAGGTTCACCAAGTCCAAGTGTACTTTTTGAGCCTCCTGGTGTCATTCAGCTAATGTGGTCATTGGCAGGTCAGAAAGAACTGAGACTGGGACCTTGGTCTTCTGATGCCTCTCCTCTCATTTTGCCTTCTTGGTTGTTCCATGGCAGTTTTTTATAGCTCTTGTCCTCCTCTGTGGAGGCTGAGATTACTGGTCCTTTGAAGGAATATTTTCCAAGATTGTGTCTCCCTGAGTTGGAAGTCAAATAATCAGACATTTCCCATTTTCACCAAGTTCTTAATAAGCGCATTGGTCCATGAATATTCTTGATACAGTCTGCAATTAAAATCTTGGAGAGGCTTCTTTTTAGCTATTCAGTAGTCAAGTTGGAGTTAGTTTCCATGAGCCTCTCTCTGCACAACTGTGATTCACCTGGATCCAGAATCTCTCTGACTTCTTTCTTCCTGTGCTACAGTGATGTGTTTAGTGTCAGATGTCTGAGCAGGAGTGAATCTGAAGCAGGATGCCATGTGCTGTCCAAGAGGTGCTCCTTGATTTAATGCAGAAAAGCAGTACGAAGGAGCGTTTGGGCGTAGGTGTTTCACTCCAGTTGACAGGCAGTGCCCTCCCACGGAGACAGCACTGGCAGGTAGGTGATTATACTGCTCTGCCTTGAGGTAATCACCACCCTTACCTCAAGTACCAGACTTTTGCATAGTGCTTCTGAAACTACAAAGAAAAACTTTCATTTTGACGTAAAAATGCAAGATTTAAACAAAATTTTGCCGTTTTGGACCCATTCATTGGTGTTTGAAGGACCCTAAGGACATTGTGAGAGTACCGAGGTCCTTGCCAAGTACATCCTGTGGTGAATGCAAAGATGGATCATCTCAGGCTTTGGAGAAATAGTTTTAGAAGGCTAAATTATTTTTGTGATTGCAGTATCCGGGAGGGTCTTTGGAGGATTGGACAAGCAAAGCGTATGGTGCTGAGCTGGATCCATAGATTCCATCACTGACTCATTTTGTGATGTTGGGCAAAGCAACTAATTCCATGGGTACGATCAAAACAAATGCAGCCTTTAGATATGAGAAAATCTTGGGTTTAAACACCCTGGTATTCATGTATCTTGGTGAAAATGACTGATTTTGATCTCAGTTAGGGCATTCCTGTGTGAGCTTGTGCACATGGATAAGCAGTGGTACTGCTGGGGGGGGCAGAGACCCTCTTGAGAAAACATGAGGTGTGGTGGAGCCTGGCCAAGTCCCACACAGGCAGGGAGGTGACAGGTCCCTGGGGCTCTGCTCAGAGCAGGCTGAGGATCTCACGTGTTGGAAGGGTCGGGAAGATCACAGTGGAGGAGCAGGGGGTGCCTGCCCTGTGTGCTGGGATCATGTGGGGCTGTGTTCAGGGATCAGGCTGCGTTCACCACCGGGATCGCCTGGTTGCCACCAGACTTCCCCTCCGTGTTGCTTTTGCTTGCAGCTTGTTTTAAACTTGGCTGGAAGCACCGTGAAGGTGTTGTCAAATTTTGTGCTTTTGCAATGAAGTCGTGATAAAATACAGTCCTTAGCATAGAACTGCAGTGAACATCTCCTTGTGGAGAACTTCCCCTATAGGAATACAATAGCTGTTAAAGCTCTTCAGCTTCTGTTTCCTTTTATCTAGAGTTTTTTAACTAACTTAATGCAGCAGATGCTTAACACTCTGTAGTAAATACAGAGCATTTAGGTCCAGAAATGAATGAGAATAATGTATCCATTTGAAAGTGCTGGAAAATTAGCCAAAAGCTAGCATGAACACTCAGGTTTGTCTCAAGAAGCATTTTGGGGTATTCAATCATTTGGTGTTCTCTGTTTCCTTCTGTGATTTGCCATTCATCTTCATATTTCCTTGAAGATTTTTGCCCACATATGAGCAAAACTGATAGTACATTTCTTAACTTTACTTAGTCATTTCTTTTAAAAATTAGGCTGTTTTTAGTGGTGTTGAATGGTGTCCATACTCAGCATGATGTGTGACGTGTCAAGGAATTTAAGTTGTCTCTGCTGTTAAGGGGAGTGTGGATACTGGTGCAACTTGGATGTAGCAAAATACAGTATACCTTCAGGATAGACTGGTTTCCATGGCAACATTTTCTTTTGTATTTTTGAGCCTAGAAATGATGGGCAGAAGCTGTTTTATTCAGCATTGATTAGGTCAGTCTTTGGTTTTGGGGAAGGAAAGATTGCAGCCACATCTGGTTGCCGAAATACAAGTTAACCCTTTGTGTCTGCACTCACCTGGCAGCCTTGCAGGTGCACAGCACTATTGTAAATGCCTAAGTAGAAGCAGAAATGTTTTCATTTCTTGGAAATTTTATCTAGGAGCAATTTAAAAAGCAGTATTATTTGAATTTCAAAAAACTAATACAAAGTATTATGCCTAATTAGAATGCCCAAAGTCTGTTTTTAAATTTTACTATGATTTCATAACATAACCATACTGTGAAAAACACCCAGCATCCCTGTGGACTTGGTCTGTGTGTGTGAAATGGTGCCTCTCTGTTACACTCTGTTAGGACTCCTGCCCGTGCTGGAGAACCAGTTTGTTGCTCTTCTTGGTTATCTTGGAGGACATTGCTTGATGAGAAATGCAGTGTCTCTATGAGAAATTCTGTTACTAGTCTTTGTTTTTAGCCATTCGTACAGCCAGTACAAGCAAAAAGCTAATCTTGCATCAGAAGGTTAACTCCTGGAGAACCTCAAATTGTTTGCCTTCAGCCTCCCAGTTAATCTGGCTGCAGTAGACAGGTAGGTTGGAAGGGTTTAAATTTAAGAGGAACGGGTTAGCTATTGGCACTTCTTTTGCATTGATTATAATTTAGCTTGGAAACAAATTTGTAATCATTCTTTTTCCAGTTCTGTGCTTTAGAGGAGCACAATCAATCTTCTCAATGCAGCAGCTAAGGTCAAGCAGCTTTGGGTACTACAGTTGCCTTAAAGCACAGTGTTAGCCTGGGTTTATAATTTCACAAGTCCTAATGACCCATATTTATTTTTAAATATTTGCTCATCTACTGAGACCTGAAAATTGTTTCCATGTCCTTTTGAAGGGACATCCACAGATATTGCAACAAATAAAAAAAAGGTAACATGAGAAATTCTCCCAAATCCTTGTGACTTGATTAATATATTTCTCCGAGTGTGAAATTCCTATTGTTGTTAATGAGATTTCCATGTATAGAAAGATGATGAAATTAAGTATTTTCTTATATAGATGTGAAATAGATAAAATACAGTGGTGTAAGTGACCTCGTTTGATGGAAGTAAGGATATCAATTTTTTATATTGGTTTAGTGGTAGAGAGCTGCTCTGCCATATTTCAGAATTCCATCCAGTGTTCCTTACTTACAGATCCATAATTTGTACAGCTATGGAAAGTGTATACCATGTACACAAGAATGATTCTACAGAGTGTTGTTGTACAAGATTCCTTCGTGTACAAACCATTTTTTTCTGGAGTATTCCTGAGCATGATGAAGGGTCTGAAGGGTCTTCAGATCTTGCCAAGGGTTTTATGATTTCAGTTTCTTTCTTTTCTTTTTTTTTTTTTTATTTGACTGCAGAAGATTTGAATTGTGGACATGCTTTCGGAGCACTGGAACAGGCTGCCCAGAGAGGTTGTGGAGTCTCCTTCCCTGGAGACATTCAAACCCCGCCTGGATGTGTTCCTGTGTGATGGACTCTAGGTGACCCTGCTCTGGCAGGGGGGTTGGACTGGATGATCCTTCGAGGTCCCTTCCAACCCTAGAATTCTGTGATTCTGTGATTCTATGCTTTCAATAATACTTGTTCAAATGAAAAAAGAACCTTCTAGATTTAATAGATGATGTCATTGATGTTTGTACTTGTTCCCATACAGCCGTTAGCACAGCACCTAAGCTGTGCGGTGTTTGTTCACCTCAACCTCATTTTTCTAATTCTAATTTTTAGGACTTCCTTTGCATAGCTTTGTATTCATACCTGCTTAGTTAAGGACTTCAGCATGTCTTAAATTAAACTACTAAATTAAGCTTAATTGTGAACAAAAGACACTACTGATGATGTAATAATCTTGGGTAGGCTTATACTTTTCTGTGTCCTTAAATTTTATACCTCCAGGGAGTTCTTCCTACTTTTCTCTCTTTGGAACTGGTGGTGAACTTTGTATCTCATCTTACTTTCAAGTGTAGGTAAACTTCATACCTCCACAGTACTTTTCTGGAAAATGTTTTTATTCACTAGCTGATTTCTTTGTTCTGTGTTTAGATCCTTGTAACACGTCATAACACTGTAGAATTGGAACTTTGTTCAGTAAGATTCTTCTTAAAAATTTCTATTTCAGTTTCTTGTTTTTTTTTTCAACTCAAGCTATTATCCTTCCTTTAGTGAAGTTCTTTTTTGAACTTTTTTTTTTTTAAGTTAGAATCATAGAATCATAGAGTCATCAAGGTTGGAAGAGATCTTCAGGACCATTCAGTCCAACCCCCACCTCCATCCCCACTCACCCACATCACCCAGCGCCACATCCAGACGCCTCTTGAACACCTCCAGGGATGGTGGCTCCACTTCTCTGGGCAACCTATTCCAATGACCCTCACAGGGAAGAAGTTTTGCCCAATGTCCAGCCTGAATCTCCCCTGCTGCAATTTTTAAAGCCCTTTCCTCTCGTGAGGAAAGTTATACCACAATGATAGGCAGTGGACAAGGTGTTTTTGGGGTACATTCATTACTCATCCAGCGAAGAAGGCATCAGAAGAGGTCAGAAGTGGCATACAGGTTGACTTAAGCCAATTAAGCCTGGTCCCTTCATGCTTATATCAGCCTGATTTGTGTTGTGTGTATTTGTGATTGGGTTAAGTTAATGCACAATATCTGCAGACACTGAAAAATTCAGACGTATGAGCTGGTATTACAGTATTTTCTAGAGATTTACTCAACGCTTTTCCCTTCTGCTGTGTAGTAACACAGGTGTGGTGGCTCCACAGCCATGCACGTATCGTACTTGAGTGCTGGGTGTTGGTACATGCATGGCTTCAGAAATGCCAGGCTACTTGAGAGACAAGCTTATACTGCCTTCTTGCCTTGTGTCATGCAAGAGTGTGCAGAAAGATCTGAATTCTGCAGTTTGCCTGGTGGAACCACCAGGTCTTCCCTAGCCATTGAAATACCCAGCTTTTAAGTTTTTGAGCCCTGGTCATTTGGGTAATCTTCAAAGTTTGAAGTGAGTGGAGTTTCAGTGAATTCCTTTGAAAAAGAAATACTAAAGTAACAGACTCTTTAGGAAGCAATATAAAAATAATCTTATCAAACAGCCTCAGCTTTGTGTCTGAGCTTGGATTCAGACTTCTGAGCTGAACAACCAGCCCTGGAATGTATTTGTGATGCCAACAAGCATAGTTTCTCCTTATGGGTCCATTTGATATATTTCTACTCAGTTTGGTGAAAAATCTTCTGTTTTCAAAACGATACTTGAATTGCACCTATTACCCAAGGAGCCCCTTCATGTCCTGTTTCTTTTACTGGCATTGACCACATTTTAACTCTTCTGCATAAGACAACAGCCAGCCATGTAGAATGGGCTGAAAGTGATACCACGTGGTAAACTGTAGAGACACCTTCTGAAACCAGCAGGCATCATGCCTGCCTAATTCATTTTAATGCATGTTTATTGTAACTTGAATATTGAGCACAAATTAATACAAGGTATTGCTAACTGAGATGAGTTAATATATATGGGTGCAAACTGAAACACAGGAAATTCCATTTAAATATCACAAAAAAATTACTGTGATGGTAATTAGACACTAGAACAGGTTCCCCAGCGAGACTGGAGCCTCCATTCTTGGAGACAGTCAAAACCTGTCTTGACCCAGTCCTGCTGTAAGCAGTTCTGCTGGCAGCAAAGGGATTGCACTAGACTGAGGGAGGACCCAGGTTAAGAGTGTGGTAGAGGTTTGTCCTGTGAATTATCAGCCTGCATACATGTTTCATCCTAATTTCCTTTTATGGAAATCAGTAAAAATTAATCATGACGTAAGCCTCCACTAATGCAGGCTGATGATGTAGGCAACGTTTGTTTGTTGTTTGGTGGGTCTCGGCCGAATGGCACATTGCCTGACTGCTTCTCCCAGAAAAAGAGGGAGGAAATCTCCTGTGGTGATCAACCAGGGCAACGTTTTGGTGAAATCCTGCTTTGTCTTTCTGTCTTTCCATCATAATCCTTGAAGTTTATCCCTTAATCCTCTCAAATGAGGCTACTTCCAAGTTTCTTGGTCAAAAATCTGGAGAAGCCTCTGTGCAATGTGTGGTGTCTTTTAATGCTCACGAAGACCTTTATGTCCTCATTGGTTGTGCAGAACCCGTAAGGGGTGGTGGTGCTCAAAGCTTGGGATGGCCGCAGGTGTCAGCCTGCCCAACTGAAGGTGCCTTTCAGGGCACATGGTGCAGCGATTTTATTCTTTCCATGAACAAAGACTTTAAGCAAATGTCTTTGAGAGAAATGTGATCTTTAAAGCTCTCTCGAAACCCAGGAGCCTGTTGTGAAAGGAAATTTCCCTGAACTTGCTGTGAAACCACCACAGGCAAGAGCTGCTGCTCAGGGGCCTGTGGAGGTCTGTCACAGACAGGTTAACATTTGCTAAAACTAGAAGAAAAGTTACACCGAGATGTGAACCTGCTCAACTGAAAGTGTGTCCCTAAGACAAGGCAGGGTCCCTTCTTGGACCTTTCTAAAATTACTCCTGGGCTCTTAATTCCTTTCACTGATGTCAGTGGAAATAAATAACGTTGAGGATTGGTTGTTCTCTGTTGTCAGTTTTGTCTGCACAGGACTTGCAACCTCAGTAACTAAGTGACTTGTAAATCATAAATTAAGTAATTTTAGATTAAGAAGTTCCTTTTCCAATATAACTTAATTTTGAGTGAAGTTGACTGAAATCCTGTTAAGTGAGGCTTGGCTGGCACAGACTGTGCGCTGTCGGTGACTCTGAGTGCATTCTCTTACCTCAAATGATGGGAAGGCTTTCCAGGTTGCTCCATTTCTTAGGAAGAACTTTATCTTAAGGGTTGTTTTTAACCCCTTTGTTACCAGGCAGTACAAAACGTCCAGCTGTATTTACACGGTCTGTGTCTGCTAGCAAAATGGTGATTACAAGGCTTTCATTTTATTCCCCTGAAGAATAAAACTGATTTAATTCTGCCATGGTATAGGTATTTTTCCTGTCATAGCTGTGATCCCTGGCAGTTCTCTGGAAGATGTGTGAGTGATGTCCCACCCCAGCGCTTCCTGTTCTGCTGCTGAGGGAAGAGGAAGGAGTTGACAGTTTAAACACAAGGCCTCCTTGGTCCCCAGAGAAGTTATATCCTGCTTGGTCTGGATTTCTTTCTGCAAGTACAGGCTGCTGATTTATATTGAGATACTCCTCATTGTTATTACTACACCAAAGAAACCATCATTTATTTAAATGCATAGTGGATGGGGATGTTGTAGCTGTTAGAAATCATGTAATTACAAGGTGACTAGGGAAGCTAGGCTACTGGTTGTGAAAAAATATGTTGAAAAAGGCTTTAATTTCACTTTGATGATAGTTTTTTGTTGGCCTTTTTTTTCATTCTTGGGTAGCCATTGTTATAATGGCCATTGCTATAAAGCTGCAGTGGTCGTTACTGTTACATGCCACCGCCTCATGGTATTGTAATGGATTTAAAACAGCCTATCCTAGTTTCAAATTTTAGGGTTTTCTGTTTCAGTTGTATTATTTTAGTACATTTGGTATTTTGCAGTCTTAACTGCATTAGTTAAGATCAGTTGGACTCAATTTTCCAGGACTGTTAGATACCTTAGTTCTATAAATTCAGTTCAAAAGGTTTTTGCTGTATCTTATGAATCCGAAGCAGTGATTTAGTGCTACATAAATGCTCTATTTATGCATTATAAAGCAGTCAAAGTGCTGCAGAAGAGGTCGGTCTCCCCCTGAGATGGAATAAGAAGTATGAGGGCAAAATGAACATAATTTCAGATAGGGGTTAAAAATATTTCCTGAACTGATGAAATTGCTGTTCAGTCTTTTCTGTCTTCTGAGGTAAAAACAGAGCACTCAGAAATTCAGAAATCCAAAAGTGCCAGCTCTGGAGTTCAAAATATACAATGGGAATGAAACATTACTATCTTTAGGCTTGGTGTGGGAGGCATTCTTTGAATATTCGCATCTTAATTTCAAAGATGTTGAATACCTTAAAGATAAACAGATTTCTGTGCCCGGCACTTTGAGGATCTCCAGGTGAAAAGGAACTTGTTCTTCATATGGATATTAAGTGATAGTGTCGGTATAATAGGCCAAAAATTAAACACTTTACTGAATTCAAATGGAATTTGAAGCAGTTTTGATTTTTTTAGTACACTGACAGAATTTTCTCAACAAAAAGCACAACAGAGCACATGAAATGAATGATAATGTCAGGGTGAGAGAGTAGTTACTGCTTCACTGCTTCATCATTAGGGAATCCTTTCTTCCCAAGGAGGACAAAACATCAGAATAAAGATTTCTTGCTATCTTTGGTCCTCATCTTTAAAATACTTGTAATTTGCCTGCATCCAGAGGGGCAGAGTTTATGTTTGCTCCCTGTAGCATAAGGGCACGGTGCTCTGGAGTGGGGCTGGCGGCTCGGAGCACCACCAGGGGAAGGTCCTCTGGAGGACACAGCAGTTCCAAAATCACCGTGCTGTCAAATACCCTTCTGATCTTGGGATGATCTGGGGTGCCTTTTGCTGGCTTTGCAACATGTTTTCAGGGGAAAACAAGAAAAGCAGCAGAAAACTTGAATGTTTTAGTAGGTTCCTGTTTCAATGCAATGTTTAATGGCTTTCAAATGGAGGAGAAATGGTGGCTGAGTGGTGGGGTGAGGATCCAGGAGTTTGCGTGAGGTTCAGCCTCTGTTTCGCTCAGCTACAGCTGATAAGGAAGAGAGTGGCAAAACGCTCAGCGTGTTTACAGTGCACGGAGCTGCAAACTGTGAGATGCTTGGCAGGTGATTAATCACAAGCTTCGTGAGAAGTGTGAAAAAACACACTCAACCAGATATGTTTATGCACACAGTTATGTAATGTTTGAGTGTTGCGAGCATAAAATAAGCAATCGGTTTGGGGGAAATAATACAATTTTCGGTTAATTTATCATTGATTCCTTGCTGCTTTTCTGTGGAATTAAGAAGTGCTAAAAGTTAGCCATTCACTAGCATTTAATTTCTGGAGGGCAGGAGACAGGAAGGGTTTTATGCACGTATGTACTTTCTGCTTTGCTGGGATTGATTTATTGATCGTTTCTGTCCACACTGTGGTGTTTGAAGGCAGTCTGGGCTGCAGTGCTCTGGCTCAGGCAGGGTCACTGTGAACAAAACTAGTTAAAATTGACTAGTAGTGTTGGCCACAGTCCAGCTTATCCTTCTACTCCGATGGGGAATTCTCCTCAATAATTTAAACTTGTGGGTTGTTTTTTTTTTGTTTAAAACACTGTTTCGGTATGTTCATGGTTCTCGTTAGCCAAAGGCTGCTAGTTTGGGCTGGAAACAATAGCTGTACTTATTGAATGGGTGAACAAACTGGAGAGGAAGATTTTTTTCCCCTTCCTTTTAACTATTGTACATGAACATCACTAATACAGTGTTTTTCTGCAATGAGTAGCAAAAGAATTTTAATCCATACAGATTAAATGACACATCTTTGTGGTTTTAAACCTGGAGTAGGGACTCGTGTGATTTCTCTTTAAAAAATAAGATCCTGTAATTAAATCCTGAGACTCAACAGGCACTGTGTCATGTTGGCATATTGCCGTGTCTTAATTTCCTCGGAAGACGAAAAGCCAAGTGCCTCAGCTACTGGTGAAATGTTAAGAGCCCAGCGTGAGACACACTCTAAAATGTCTTAGTGTGGTTATGAAATGGAACTATTTCATACTATAAGTAAAATAAAATAATGCATGTATTGTAACACTAGGAAGAGGATGTGTAAAATCAAAATTATGTAGGTTAAGCTCTTAATTATTTTGTTTTCTATGTTTTAGGTGTTGTTTGAAATTAAAACTAAATGTCATGTGAAATAATTCTGAGCTGATGTTTAGATACAGAAGCAGTTACAGCATACAAACACTGGGAGAAGTCATGGCAAGCAGCTGCCCTTTTCTCATTAACTTTATTTTTTTCTCTGATGAGGGCTCTGTGCTGCTCTGCACATGGCACGGGCAGGGTACGAGGGGGGCACTTCTGTCCCACGTTTGGTTTTGCCAGGAGAGGTGAACGCCACAATTTGGTTAACTTTTTAGCATCATATTAAATCTCAGCAACTGAAGTGAATCAGAAGAAGCAGAAGGAGCAGTGGATCGAGGAACTGAGAGGAGCAGAAAGAAGACAAGGAAACAGTGATTTATTGAGGAGGAAAGAAAGGGAAGTGGGAACAGAATAAGCCAAAGAAGGAAGAGTGGATTTTGCCAGTGCTGTCTGGAAAGGACAAGTGCTGTTGTACATGGGCCCTACCCACGAGGTCGTTGTAGGTGTCACAGGATGGTGCCTGGCACCCTGGAAACAGACCCACAGCTTCCATGGGCGTCCATGCCGAGCTGGTCAGGAGCCCAGCTCACCCTGGTGGGCCGTGACCTCCCATGGTCCTGTGTTTGTGACCACACCACAACTGAAAGGGAGCTGCTCCGCAGGGGAAGGTCGTTCCTGTGGAGATTTCAAACAGGTGCAAAACCTCACTCTTGTGTTTTATTCACTTCAGATGGTACCTGCTTACACTTTTCAGAGTCACCCCCTAAATTACTTAAAATAACTTGATTTTAAAATAAAAACAACACTCCAAGAGTGAATTAAAGTGACTACAGTCCAAAATACACTATACAAATTAACCACATGGAAAACTTAATGATTCTGACTAAAGTCTTAATATAATTTCTTTAACATAGATCAATGCAAAAATATTTACATTCTGTTCACTGAAAAAGTTACTGCATTTTTTAAAGCTGAATAATACTGAATGTTAATAGCAGGGCAGGATCAGCCACTGAGCCTCCATAAATTGGCTGTTTTGTTTGTTTTCCAGGCTTTGGGTATTTCCCAGATTGGGAAATCCCTCAGTCTAAAGAACACCCAAAACCTATAAAACAAACCAAGCAAGAAAAGCCCAGATTTGGGGTCTTGTCAGGCAGCTCTCCGTTCTAAACACTGAACCAAATGAGCAGGGTAACCCATGAGTGGTGTCTGGAAGGCGGTCCTAGGTGGAGCTGTTCCATCCCCTGCCGTGCTCTCCGGAGGAGGGATGGGAGCAGGGGATGGGAACCTCACTGCTCCCAGTCCTGCAGAAGCATCAGGCAGGGGCAGAGCAGCGTGACCCAAGCGTGCGGCAGCGGGTACGGGGGGGCTGCCCTGGGACCCCTTCTCCACGCAGGGACTGTGCAGCAGGCTCAGCTCCTGCCGCCCTGCCTCATATCAGCGAGCTTCTCCTCCATTCAGGAAGTGTCTAATGGCGCTGGGGGCAGGGGAAACTCATTAGCTTCCTTCCTGAGCAATATAATTTTTATTTCCTGTTGTAGCAGCGGCCTCGGCCAACAGAAACAGCCTAAAAAGTGGGGGGATGGTCGGCTGTGCAGAACATTTGTGTCCCTGAAGTGGAATGCTGGTTACAAGACAATTCTGAGACGAAAAGCAGTTTTTGCAGGGGTGTTTAGAACTTTCTGTCTTGCATTGCAGTTTTCTTTTTTTCTATCTAGGAGGACGGAGGTGACTCAGACCTGCACTAAACAGGCTGTTTGCCTTTGCCTTCCCCCCACATCAGTCCTAGGCTGCTTTGCCACCTTCTACACTCCACCCCGAAAATGAGCCTCCTCCGTGGCCCCAGGTGTGGTCCCTGCGGTGCCCGGAGCATCGCTGCCGGTCCCCGTGGCCGAGCCGCATCCCTGGCAGCCAGATGGGAGCTCCGCAGGTGCTGGCAGAGGATGCTCAGAGTCCAGGGTTTTCCATGCACCCCATCCTTCCTGCAGGCCCACAGGGCTTTCTCCTGACGTGCCAGCTATGGCACAGTCTGAGAACGTGGAACAGGCTGCCCTTGCCACTGTGTCATGGCAAAACTGCTGGGTTTGGGGGTTTTCAATTTTTAACCCCTTCTTTTCCCAAAATAACCCAGCACTCAGAACTGGAGTGCTTGATGGACATCAGAGGAGAGCTGCTGAGGGTGAGCTGTAACAGTGGTTACACCAAGCCAAGTGATGGGACGTGAGCTGTTGTTTTACGGTGCCGTACCCAGCGTGCCTACGGCATTGTCGTGCTGGAATTGCACACTGTGCCTGTGCGTAAGGGAGGATTTAAAAAATAATTGGAAGGCTGTGTAAGTTTATTGCTGAGGAAGTTGTAGCAATGTTACCTCACCTGAGGAGTTAAACATTCTGTCTGAGCTTCATATTGTATATATTTAAACCAGGTTTGTAAGTCACCTTTTCACCAGTCACTGCTGTGTTTTGGACTGCTTCTCACTGAAATTACAAGTTGTTCCATTCAGGCTGGCTGTAGCTGGAGGATCACTGACCTGAAGTAGCTGGCTAACTTTGAACGTTGCTATGTACAGGATACGTACCAAAACCACTCTGCAGCACAGGAATAACACCAAGCTGAGAGGAAACACAAGCTTCTGGTTACCCCTCTGCTGTACAAACTCTGCACCTTTCTCTTGAATTTCAAGGCTGGAGTAGTAACATTTCAGTTAGATGGCAGGTCAAATATACCTGAGTAGGAGTTACATATTCCTGGCACTTGGAGCGTTATTATCTAGTGTCTCTTGAACATCCTTTTGATAACCCAGTTATCAAAAAAATCCCACATTGTTGTCTTTGTCTTTAGCGTGTCTTTAGCCCTTATTCGTACCACAGTGCTGGTATGAAGGGGCAAACAGAGTGAGAAAAAACTTCTAACAGAGCAGTGTCTGTTGCTTGCAATGTGAAACATTTTCTGTACAACATGGGCAGTTTTGAGAAGGTGGTGGTCTTGTTTGTTTTAAAGAGGTAGCAAATTGAGCACTCTAGAAAGTAAGAGTACAGCCTCTGTTGTGTATGATCTTGATTAGCAAAATATCGATGTGAATAGTAATCACAAGGGACAAGAGAACAGACCCTTCAAGAAAACAGGCCCTGGAAAGTCTCTGGTGACACAAAGGCACAGTGGTGCACTGCCTTGTTGGGGAGTGGTACTCACCAGGAAAAGTCGTGGCTGTTCATTTCACGTGAACCTGGGGGCACCAAGGACATCAGCATGCAGGTTAGCTGGTTTAAGCTTTGCTGAAGTCATTTGCAGAAGAACCAGCATAACCATCCCAGATACCAGCATCCTTTTCCTTCCGCCGGCTCTTGCTGTGTTGAGGCTGCTGCTGGGGTAGTTAAGCAGTTTAATGAAGCACTACTTAATCACCCATGGTTACTTGACACCAACTCAGCTTTGTCAGCTTTTGTACTACACATGGGTGTCCCTCCTGCGGGACCCCCTGCCCGCAGAAACCTGGGTGTTGTTGCAGAATGGGCTGAAGTCCCTGGGGAGTGGAAAGCCTGGAGTTGTTTCTAGGGATTCGGAGACTTAGGAGTGGAAGTGAAGAGTCAGAAATGATGGGATAGATGAGCTTTGCAGTCCTGTGCCATGGCTGTCACTCAGAGCAGATCCCAATAAACACGGCGCTTCCCTTGTTCTGCCAGCAGGACACCCGTGATGTGACACCTGTACCTGGCAGCTCAGCCACTGTCTTTCACAGCTGGGTCTGGTTTTGTCACAGTGTCCCTCACTCGGGATCAGAGGAAGGGGAATGTCAGCCCTCCACCACTCCCTGATGTGAACCTTACCAGCGGCCAGCGAGAGCTGTGTCTTTCCCATCCGTAGCCCATCTCACCACTGCCAGGTGTTTGCCTGGCAGGAGGGGGCACTGCTGCAGTGCTGGTTTTCTTCAGCAGTTTGTATCTTGTATTATCCCCAGGTGGCACAGCACTTGGGGCCAGCAGGCTCTCCTAATGAGCCAACCTGCCTGAGGAGTGTGGGGTTTGCTCTGCCAGAGGAGATCCAGTGCCATGGGAGGATGCGCTGGTGTCAGGGTGCGGTGGGACAACGCCTCTGACTGTTGTAGCTTAGGATGGGCAGGAGGCTTCAATTTTTCAGATTCTTTTCTCATGTTACATTACACAGTTCTTAGACTGCCGTGGTTTAACCTGAGCTTACACTGCCTTCTGTCAGCACTGTGGGCTGAGAGGTGTTGAGGTGGCACGTGGTGTCCAGCTGCTCTGCTCCACTCCAGAGGATTTTGTTCAGCAGAGCTAAGCTGTATCTGCCTGTTCCTCCCTTCCTGCCCTCCTCTCTGTGTTGGCCAGAGGGGGAGGACAGCTCTTCACATGGAATGACAGGGATTTGTAGAACCATTGAGTACTGATATTTACCTCTAGTTTTTCAGGTCGGCTTAGACACTGTGCTGAGGCAAAGGTGGCTGTGACAGGTCTTCACTCACTTTGTTAGGGAACCTGGGAGAACATGCCTGCTTTAGCTTTGGATTGGTGTTATGTGACCTGGCTTACTTATATAAATGATGTTTTCATACCTGCTTTACTTTCTGAAGGCTCCTTCCCAGTACCATGTGCATCACATGCACTCACCAGTCACATTTCAAGCCAATCTCTGCCTGGATGCAGCTTGTCCAGGTGAGGTTGGACAGTACTGCTTCTTATGGCAAGTGCCTGACTGTTGGCAGCTGCTTATTGTCCTGCCAGCTGGTGAAGGGAACCTTTCGTACCATATTGATGGGTTTAGCTGATACTCTTTTCCTGGGATGTGATGGAGACCACAGTGAACCAGAAGTGTTGTCAGTCTCAGATCAGCTGGGTTTTGTCTCTTGTTCCATATATAACATAAGTATTTAAGAATACACTGTCAATATTGCCATTTTCCAGGGTGACCTGGCAGTCTGCAGAAGGGCAGGACCAGCTGGTTGCCTGAGTGGAGGGTGAATCAGCATCCCTCCAGGAAAGAAAGTGCCTGGACTCAGCTCCCCAGGTCCAGGGCTTGCTGGTGCCATGGAGGAAGGGCCATGCCGGTGTCTCTGTGGGCACTACTTAAAAATGTTAATAAAATAGGCTAAAGGTTAAGGCTTTAAAAGTGTGTTTAAGAGCTGCAGGAGATAGTTAACCCTAGAAGACTCGAGTTCTTGTTATCACTGCTATGGATTTTCACACCACAGGGTGTAAAATAATTGGTTCCCTGAGGAGAAGCAACCTGAGACGACCACTTGGGTTTTGCCTGCTCGGCAGCGTGACCTGGGGACCCAGAGAGTTTACTCGTGGCTGAAGACAGGGCTTTTCCTAACAGGGCTGTTTGTTCCTGGCTCAAGTCCTCACCAAGCCATGGGTCACATGCCAGGCACTCACAAATTTTGTTTTCTCATGTAAGGCACAATATGTAATTCCCAAAGAAAGTGGAGGGTTTAAGTTTCTTTATTTTCAGTAACCTATTTGTGTTCAACTTTAGGGACACTGCTGTTGTGCCTGGGTTCTTTGGTGGGGCAGCAGAAGAACTGCTGGCTCTCCAACTCCATTTATTAGGGGTTTGGTTTGGTTTTTTACTCATATCCTAAATTTAAATGAAGGTCTCAGACATGTGTATAATTTGGCCATTCCAGATATAAAGTGTTAGAGATACAGGCAGAATATTTCACATGCTGAAACATTTAGAAGAACATCTGAAAAGCTTTACACAGGCAGGTCCTTCCAGGACTGAGTTCTTTGCCTCTGCTGCTGTTTTCCTGAAGATTTTGGCCTTGCGCTGACATTTCTGCTTATGGAAGTAACTTCAGGACTTTTAGCTTCACACTTAGAGAAAACAGAGAAATCTCTTTAAAAGAGTAATAGTATTTTGTGGCTTTTTTTTAATTGCAGTCTCTTGATATCTTAAAATGAATGCATGCTTATTGTGGAATTACACATTTATTTTTCATCACCCATATATGCAAGAAATGTCACTAATTTTAAAGCCATTAAACTAATTCTGGAGACTTTAAAGAAAAGTATGTGTTGTGTTACATACCATTGATTCAATCGAGAATGGAGCTAATGTTCACAAAGTCCCAATGGCTGCTCGACTGTGTTTTGACCATGAAGATTTGCTGTCGGTATTACATTATCTGCCAAGTCACCTGTTTGCATGATTCAGGGAAGAGTCACAACATTCACAGCACAGCCTTGAGAAATGCAGACGTGTCTACAGTTGGTGTCCTAGTCATGGTTATTAAGGATTCATTTCATGACATGGAGGTTCAGACAAGAACATCCAAATACACCATTTCTTGGGCAGAGGAGCAGTTTCATCACGATGTAAATTCTGCATCTCAGCTCCTTCTGAAATAGCATTTAGTTTTCTGTGCATATGCCTGCGTTTCCAGCCAGCTACATACGGAGACACAAATCCATTTTCGTTTGAGAGAGAATGACTGAGTTTTCTTGGGGTTTTGTGTTTTTTTTCCTGAAGGTGTGCACATATTGCCAGGATTGCTGAATCACTTCCAGGTGACCCGAGGGTAACCCCAAACCGGTCTGCTTTGCATTTCATAATAAAAATTCAGTTTTTCAACTCACAGAATATTTTTCAATTTTTGTTTCAGAAATTGGAGAAGACCAAGAGATGCAGAGAAACTTTAGATTAAACATTATTAATGACTGTATTTGTAAAATGGGAAAGCACTTGACAGTTGTGTGGGGTGCAGTGGCATGGGACCTGGAATGCAATAATATGATCATATTAAAATCTTTGGAAAACAGAACAGGTTTAACAGCTAGATTAATTAAATTATTTAAAAACCCTGTGCCAGCCAGTTTAATTACTACAAGAAGTTAGGATATAAGAGAGTGTTGTCACCTTAGCCTAACCAGCACAATGGTACCAGCTGTGAATTTCTTGTAGAGCATCAACAGAATAACAGTATCTGGAGCAGAAGAAGCACAGCAGTGATCAGTCCACTTGTGCACCTGATCTTCTGACCATTACTCAAACTCACCAGCAGGTTGAGCACAGTATTTCTAAAAGTTGTCTTTAGGTACCTGCTTTGACCTGGTCAGAGAGGACTCCATAGGGTCAGTCACCATGGACTGTTATCTGGAGTCATGACTCCGGGAGCCAGCCGTGTCTGGCTGTGCAGATTGCACAGGACAGCAGCAATGCTCCTCTCCTTGTGCAGTCCCAGTGCCGTGACCCCTCCGCAGCTGTTGAGGAAGGACAATAGGTGCGGTTTGGATGTAGAAGCAGTGCTTCCATCTGATAAGGCAGATGCAGAGGTCTGGTGGGGTACGTGTGACATGTCACGGTCCTGTAAGTCAAGCCATTCCCTTCGGTCAGTTCCTGCTAGCTCCCTTTCAAGAGGACCATCTTCAGACAACGTCGTTCAGATCCCTGTGATGTGGATTGCAGCAGTGTCAGTTATTCAACAAAGATGTGATCTGGAGGTGCAGTTTGGGAAAACAGCAGCATGCTGAGTGTTTTGCGGTTGTTAAGCCAGCAGAGCGGAGCAGCCCTGGTCTCCAGGGAATCTGGAGGAGGAGTGGAAGTGTCACTTCTGGAAAGAAGTCATTTCATTGAAATATCACTGCAGCTTGGCTCCAAGCTGCAACAGCAGCGTTTTGTGTCCTCAAGTGACTCTGGCTTGTCAGCAGCATGGTTATTGCTGATGAATCTGATAGAGCTGTTGCACTTTATCAGAAGTGTGACACAATTCAGCTGCTTTGGGCATTCCATTGGTACACGGGCACACGTGAGCACACAGCACAGGGTCCAGCTGAAAGGGATGCCCGTGCTTTGCAAGACAATTGTCTGGAGATGCCATTTGAAATGTTCCTCTGATTGTTTGCATCTTCGTAGTGAAATAGGAAGAGCCAAGTATTCAGCCTTTGAGTACAGTTCTGTTCAGTTTTGAAAAGGATGGACAGAAATTTGATACTCTTGTTTCTGTGATTAAAACACAAATTATTCTTGCACTATTTTTTAAAGCAAACATGCTGCTGATACCTGTGCATGGCAGTGATTTTAGTGACTTCAGTGAATAATACAGATTCATTTAGAAATAACTTTTCTTTATAACCATGCTTTAGAGGGGCTGGTGTCTGGAAGTGGTGTTCTGAATAATCCCAGAGGCAGCAGCTCAGAGACAGGGCTGAAATGCTGTCTTTTGACAAGAGTTTGAAATCCTTTTATTTGTTGATAGCAAAGCCTGCCTTAAAATAATTTCTGTCACCCTTAACAATGCACTTCCAGCCTAATAGTGGTGTTCAGTTCTGCAGTAGAATTTCACTGTCTCGGCTGAGTGCAATGGAAAACCCAGATTGGTCACTGGGGTGCAGTAAAACAGACTGTGATCCTACCTCAGATATGGGGAAGCTTTGCTTGCGGTGAGGGTGTTTGGGGGTGAGGTTATTTCATGGGGAGGGAAGAGTCGATGGAGTCCTGGAGCATAATGACCTTGTCAACAGGTCAGCTCTTGCCAAGTGAGTAACTCTGCTGATGCAAACTGGGGAAACCAATCTTTTCCCCAAAGAAAGATTAAATATAACTTTATTCTTCTGATAACAGTTATACATCTTGGCTATTAATAGTCTTACTTTTATATGACATTATATGTTCTTTTATGACTCATAATAATGTGTAAGATGGAGTGAACAGAAATGCACTGCCAGAGTCCAGATCAAACCATAAGGAGATGCAGTTTGAGGAAAACTGCAAAGTTGCAAGGAGCAGCATGATGACATTCTACAGTTACACTGCTGTCACATGAATGCCTTCCATTACAGAACAGAAATTAAACAACTTAGGCAAATATATATCAGTGGAATTGCATCAGGAGTTAGTTAGGAGGTGCGATCCAGGTCTTTCAAGTGGCTTCTGTTGGTGTGATGAATCCACCTTGTTGGGAGGATTTTAAACTCATTGTAAGTAAACTGTTTAGGGGTTACGTTTCTTTTGTGCACAGCTGTTCGAAGAATGTTCGAAGACTTTACAGAAGGAATAATAGCTTATTGCCAGTCAGTCTTAATAAATTTTTGTTCAGAGTGGTGAGTAGTTTTATGTTCTAACTTGGGAAAGTGAGCTTCCCAGTGGTTAATCCTCTTAATATTTCTTCCTCTGATTTGCAGTAGGTAAAATATAACGAAGCACTATTGCAGTAACTAGCTAACGGCTTAGAAGTGGTTGGTCAGTTACAAGTTGAAGTGTTTGCAAGTGGAAATTTTCTGACCTTGTTATAATATCGGCTACAGTATGTCTGGCACCTTGAAGTTTTCAATGACCAGAAGTCAAGCACAGGGTAAATGTGATTGGAAACAGTAATCGTCCATCATTTGTCTTTCCAGGAGAAAACAAACAAACAAAATACAAACCAGCTAAATTTAAATTCCCTAATTCCCATAATTTCTAAAATTAGCGAACTGGAAAAGGTACTAAATACTTATTCTTATAAAGGTACTAAATACTTATTCTTTGTCCTAAGGAAAAAAAAAAAAGAGAAACAACATTTTTTAAAGTTTCTCCTAAAGAAGGCAATATGGTTGCGTGAAAAATACTCAGTAAAATGTGATAGAACATAATACACAATTTTGGATATCTGTATCTGTTCAGTTAGTTTGTTTACAGTAAGCTGGGGAAGGCATGAAACACTGTGAATTGGAGGTATTCTTTGCAAGAATAACTAAAAAATCAATAATAAATGGTTAGCTTTTTGGTGCATTATACATATCCTTTATGGGAAAGAACCAGAATGCTGTGCTTAACATAGCAAACTTGCTGGGAAAAGGAGAGTATGATAAAGTGACAAAAACAGACAGTTGGGTTTTGGGTTATTTTCCTTAGTCTTGAGCTGGGACTGGTCACGGCTGAACACGATGGCCCAGGTGTCATCTGTTCCTGTGTTCATTTACAGTTCTCGTAATTGGCATCGCTGGATGTGATGAATTCAGCAATACTGACTTGGAAAGATGTTTGCCTTTCATATGAACTTACTTGTACTGTAGATCTCAGAGCTATCAACTGACTAGCAGAGTCTTATTTACACTTAGCATCAGTGTGAGTTTTCAGCACGGCGTTCAAGGAGATATCAACCAAAAATTAAACATTCTCTGCTTTCCCTGCCAACAGTATGCTGCTGTCATCAGTGTTGGAAACTTGGTACCAACAACAGTTGTAGTTTCCCTGTGCCATCCTTCACGTCCATCCTTACACCTTTGCTGTGCCTGTGCATTGGTGTCACTTGAACATGTACAAAGCTAGCCTGACGTGCTGAGCATTTCTGCTCTGCTTCTGAGTCAGATGGTTGTGTTAATATCCTCCTTTGTCTATTTACTGCATATTTTGTTGCAATATGAATATATGAAAACATAATATTAATCATAGGATCACAGAACAGTCTGGGTTGGAAGGGACCTTAGAGTTCATCCAGTGCCACCCCCTGCCGTGGACAGAGACACCTCCCAGCAGACCAGGTTGCTCCAAGCCCCATCCAGCCTGGCCTTCAACACTGCCAGAGAGGGGTTAATACTTACACCATAATCATGAAAAGACATCTAAATCCATTTAGGTTGGAAAGCTCAGTGATTTTAAAGTAAAGTAATAATTATTTATTACAGGTTCAGAATGGTCCTTAACACCATGTTAAGTGGCAGTTGCATCTGTGTTTGAGTACTTGAACTTGAGGAGTGTCTGGATCTTAGTCATGTTCAGCTTTAGATGGAATGTGGAATGGTACTGCACAGATAGTACAGCTAGTTATCAGCATTGCTCTCTAGTAGGTTTCTTACGAAAATGTCACTCTTGATGAAAAAGCTGTATTTCAGAGAAAAATATTTGTTATTATTTCTGAACATCTTGCCATAATTCCCATGAGCTAACCTCTCTCTGAAGCAGAATTCAGAAAGAGGAGTAAAAGCTGAAGTATTGTCTGGCATTGTTTGCAGTTGTTTGGAGTACGTTAGCAGGTTTTTCTGCTTAACACTCAAAATCAGATATGAAATTTTGGAATATTCAAAAGCAAATCTTCTAGTTGTATCATTAAAAGTGATTAGAGTCTTGGCAAAAGGAGTATGAGAACCAAGAGTTCCTACACCGTAGAGTACAAGTGCTGCTTAGGCTTGGGACTTCGGAGATCTGGTGTAAACACAAAGTTTCTCAGGTGTTTTTGGTTGGTTTGGGTTTTTTTGACCTCAAAGCTAGAAAAATAGTGCATAAAACATGTGGTTGCAATAATGCAGCAGATTGCAATAGGATGCTTCTGCTCAGACTGTTCAACTTGTAGGACCCATGAAGGCAGGTTGGAAGTTTGTTCTTCCAGAATGGTCCCAGCCATGTATGAAAAGATTTAAATAATTGTACTGATGCTGCTAATTCACTTTCATGTATTCACCCTGAGCTGCCTTTGCTGCTGCATCCAGGGTGCATCACACCATGCATCAAGCCATGGAGCAGGAATGTGTGAACCTTGTGGGTAGGCATTGCAGTGCCCCCCCAGAGAACACCCCATTTTACCCCAGAGTGCTGCCTTCCAGAGGTTCTGTCATGCTGGAGACTGCCCGTGGAAGCATCAGTGGACGATCACAGCTCGGGGTGATGGTGGAGTGTTCCATGCACACCTCACTGTGTGCTGTGTGAGGGGTGGTAGTGTGGAGCATGGGGAAGCACAGTTGCATCTCCTGTGCAAATAGTGAGAGGAAACATCTCCAAAAGGGAAAATCAACTTTTGCAGACTCTTCCTATAGAAAGTTTATTTTCTAGAGAGAGACTCAAGGTAGCACACTTGACAGCACTGGCAAGCATCTGTGCTTTACTAGATCTGCTCCACACCTTCTTCCAAACAGGAGTTATTAATGCAGCTTCTTCATCTTGACACTGATGCTGTGCTTTTAGCAAACTGTTGCTCCCTCTTCTCTTTGATGACAGTTTTAGCATCATTAGTCCTAAGGCAGGGGTTTAAACTTGCCTGCATCATGAACACAGATGCCAGTAGCTTCAGTGTCATCTAGAGTCACTGCCTTGTCTGTACCTGGAGTCCAGGAGGGACTTCCACTTTGTGTGGTCTTCACAGCGCAACGCTCCAATAATGTGCTCATGCTTTGCCACAGAAGGCAGGACACGAGGACACTGCTTCCACATAAGCCAGTAGCAGGAAGGATCAGCTTGATGCAGCTGAAGAAGTAGGTACCCACCACCTCTAGTAATTCATTAGGAACTAGGGCTGACCAGCTAGCTGCAGGTTGAGGGCTGGTGTAGAGGAGGCTCATGGGGGAGCCTTGGGTGATGGGGGAATTGAGTGGCCAAGGGTGGCCACAGATCTGCCTGACATGTGAGGTTCAGCTTCTCTCATCTGTAGATTTCATCATTCATCTTCAACACGGACCTCTCAAAAATTAGAAGTGTCCTTTTCATGGAAGAAAATTGCTAATGTGATAAACTTCTTTGGATAAAAATAAGGATGTCTTATAAGCAAAATGCCTGAAATTAAATGCTCAGATTAGTGAATGAGCTGGGTGAGGATTTGTACAGATAAAGTCAGGTTCTTCCTTTGTAAAATTATTTGATTGCAAATGGAATTCCTCTGTGAGCTTCCATCATAAAATACTTATCATGACAGCCTCAAATAATCACCTGTTCATTGCAGACTGATCTGGTTTTTTATATGTCAGATACTGTACTAATGGAATAACTAACCTATTTTATTTTTATTTTTATTGAATTTGTGATTTCTGTGTTGTAAAAACCATCCTAAACCATGGATAGTTTTAGGTTTTTTAACATAATCATGTATTTTTACATTATTGAGAGTAGCTTGGGTAGAGCAAAGAATGACCACAGTAAGTTTCAGTCAAGTACAACCATTTTAATTAATAACTGTAAAGAGATACCTTAAATTCAGTATTTTAGTTATAAAAGCAAATACGCTTTTACATTTTTAAGGAGGTAAGATTCTGTACAAGAAGATCAGACCTTTTACATTTTCCTATGTCATATTTTTATGAAAAGCAGGAAAAGCAAATTGCAATTATTTGAAATGTCAAACGATGGAAGCGTAAATGATGAACAACTTGTAATGCATGCAGTAAGAAGCCATGCTTTGCTATGGGACTGTGGAAAAAGAATTCATTAATTCATTGGAAATGGCCTGAAGTTGTGCTCGGGGAGGTTTACATTGACTGTCAGGAACAATTCCTGCCCCAAAGGGCTGTCAGGGCCTGACCCAGGCTGCCCAGGGCAGGGGGGGAGCCCCCATCTGTGGGGGGATCTCAAAGCCGTGTAGATGTGGTGCTGAGGGCCATGGGTCAGTGGTGGCCATGGCAGTGCTGGGTTAATGGTTGGACTTAATGATCTTTTCCAACCAACACGTTTGCATGATTCTATGATCAGGATAGAATAAATAAGAATATTTCATTGCAGCGGGTACAAGTTTGTTTATTGATCTACCTGGTATAAGTTCTTGAAGCACTCATGAGATGGTGCAGGCTAGAAAATGTAATATACCTAAACCACTGAAAATCATTTATTTCTGGTTTTGGGACTTCATGACCCGTCAGGGGAGAAAATCCCAAGCAAACAGACATGAAAACAGAAAAAACCAACCCAGTATGCTGCATAATGAAAGGTAGAAATTGAAGTTTCTGTACACATAAGTCTGGGCTACTGCAGAATGCCTGAAACTGCAATATTCTTACAATTCCTAAGCGGTGCTTGAAATGTCAATAAAACTACCTACTGTTATGGCCACTCAGACTTTGCAATGTTCCATCCTCCTCCTCACTCAGACACACAGAGGAGAGAGAGCTTTGCACCAGTTCTGTAAACACCATGGTGTAATCAAGCCTCAAACAATTAGGCCAATTAAAATCAACACATTGAATGCTTCCCTGGAACATCATGGTCCACAATCAATGGCCAACATTAATAAATGGATTGAATTTTGAGTAACAAGCCTGGAGTAGAGAGCTGCTTCCCTTCTAGTTGAGAGCTTTTTCTCCTGAAACCATGAGAACCGAGATTGAGTAAATCAGTCTGGATCACTTTCTGTGTGATGACCTCCACAAGACCTTGCTTTTCATCCACTTTCATCATCACAGGTGATTCCTCCAGTACCCATGCAGTAGCACTGCTCAGATCTTTTGGCCACCATCAGGGCAGCTCTCCAGATGGGACTTCAGTCCTCAGGCACAAGGCTTTTTGAGGAGGCTGTAGAAGCTCTCCAGTCTCCTGTGTTGGCTTCACCCAGCTCCTTTCTACATTTCTTCATCAACTAAGTTGTACGAAACCCACTTCTCCTAAAAAGTGGTTTCTTTGGAACTGTATCCCCTTCGCAGGAATTGGTAGCACCTCTGGAAGTAAAGCTTTTTGTTACATGGGTGAGGAGACCTATGGTCATTCGTTACTACATCTGTAGCTTAGTACACAGAGTTGCCCTGTGCCCATCTCACCAGTCCTGGGGAGTTGTGTGCTGATCCCTGAGGTTTAATGAGGAATGAAGTTGGGTTCCTCTGATATCAGTGCTAATTCAGATTCTAACATAGGAAAAAACATTAAACAAAAGCCCAAAACACTTCCGATACAATGATGAAGATGTTATGTTTAGGTACATTTCTTGTGAAGCCTGGTTAGGAGGTTTAATGGCTAACATAAATCTCAGCAGATGTAATTTTAATTCTTTTCTGCTCCAAGCTCAGGGGGGTCACATCCTTGTGTTGCTGTAGCAGCACTGTGTCCTAGAGCAGCCATGCCCTCCTCTTAGAAGCACCTTCCATAACCAGGGGGCTCGGGCAGAGTCTGCAGCTGAGGAGGACACAGGAGACCCTTGAGTGCATTAAGGCATCCTGACGTGCCTTGGTGGCTGGTATAGTCCAGTCTAAATAACGTGAGTGGGAGTGAGGGACCCTGGGATGGAGGCTTCTGAAAACCGGTGGTGTATCAGAGGAGCTGCTGCTTAGCTCTCTTCCAGAGATCTTGCACCTTAACAGTGTCTTGCCTGTCTGAATTCGTGCTGTTGAGATGTGCTTGCCCAGTGATGTGTTACAGTCTGTTCAGTTGTTTCATTGTGTAGCATCACCTCCACTGGAGGCACTACAGTGTGTATTACATGGCTGGTGAGGATGGACACATCTATGGCAGCACGGGGGCAGTCAGGGATTGGTATGCAAGGAGGGATGGAGTTGTAATAAGGTTCATCATTGTTAGTGGCCCTCTAATGGCCTACTGCTTCTTAGTCAGAGACTGCAGTGCAGGCTATTTTGGACATTTTGAGATGTTCAGGCTTTTAAGACATTGATTTTCTCCATCAGTGATGCTGCTGTTGTCATTCTTCATCTAGAAAACCTGTACACATGGACATAAGGTCCAACGTAGCTTCACTTAAACTGTGTCTGCAACTACTCATGATTTTACTTGCTATTGTTACCTGGTGCTTAGTTTAAACAGCTCAGTTTTTTGTTTACCAAGAAAAAAAAACCCAAAAACTTTCTCTTCTGTTTTCCTGTGGAAATGTAAATAATATGAAAGTAATGAGTAGACATTCACAGAGCAGACATTCACAGAAGCCACACAAAAGAAAGGGAAGGTAACAAAAATACTTTGTTCTTCAGGGGTTACTTCTGTGCATTGACAACAACTGGTTATTGCCCCCTCTGCCTGGGAGAACAGGAGACTGACAGACCTGAGGGAGGTACCTGGGATCTCCCAGGATCTCATGTGGTTTTGCAGGCACCTAAGCAGCATCACACTCCAGTCTCATGGGCTTTGGGCCGTGCCCGAAGAGCGGCAGTGGCTGGCGGGGAGCCGTCTGTACTTGCTGCAGCTCTGCAGGCTGGTGTGGTCTGGTTGTGGTGGCCTCATAAGAGAAGGGGTTATGATCCAGAAGCACTCGCTACATCCACCTCACCTGACTGGCTGCTTCTGTCCATTGCAATGATGTGGTGTTTTATCACAGCTCCTGCAGATCAGTCCCTTGCACAAATGCGACCCTTTACTGCAGGTTTTCTGCTGGAGTCCTGCACTCAGCTCTGAAGCCAGCACTTTCTGCAGTCTTTGTATTTTAATGATATGTTCTAGACTTTTGTTTGAAAAGAACATGCAGCTTAGATGTTAAATATGCTACTGCTAGTTGTTCAGAAACTTGATTCTAAAGCACAGCTTAAGCCATTGAAAAATCTGTGGTAATTAACTGAATATTTCCTTTCTGCTTGGTTTAAAAAGGTCAGCCCTTCTTTATGCCACTTTTCAAATCTTTCCAGCATTATTCTTTAATTTCCTAGATAGTGTGCCAAACACCTGGAAATACAATTTCCAGATCTGCATCTTTTGGATATCAAGTGTGAGCATACAATAGACTGATAAGTTAATAACCACAAGCCATTCATATTCTGTAGGGTAGGTATTGGGAGGTCATTAGTAAGCTGCAAGTAGCTCTCAATGCATTGTGTGTGCATGAGTACTTTCACAGAAGATTGTAAGCCTTTAAAGGTGTGATTCAACCTTATGCCCTACAGAAACACATTGCAGGAAGGAAGACTGCTAGAAATTAAAAGTAATTGAGGTTCAAATTCATGACAACAATAACAGTTTGGCGTCCCTTTTTGTGACAATCTCCTTCTTGTAAATTGCCAGTAAATTCTTTACTTGCTTATTCCAACTGAAGGATTTGCAAAGGTAACTAATTTCATCCTCTGATTCACTTCTTAGAATTCCCTTCTTTCTTTTCCCTTCCAAAAATGTAACCTGAATTCTTTTAATTTGTCATGGTGGTTATTTTTGGGGTTGGTAAAATTGTAAGCATTACCAGCAGAATCGTGAGCATTCCTTCTTGTACTCTTTGCAACAGAATCCTGTTTTGAAGCTTGATATAGTTCTGAAAGAATGTTACAGTCTGATGAAATTATCTTTAAAATGCTTGGAAATTGCTGATAAAATGCATAAATTACTTTCTTTATGCTATATGTATATCCTTGTGCATGTGTGAGGATGCTTATACACATAATACAAGAAAAAGTGTGTGAGTTACATTCACATTTTTATATATATAGACATACTCAGATGCAATAATTTAAAATATCTAGTCAAGATTTACCTAATTGACACATATTCGTATATCTACGGAATCTCTAGCATCTTTCCCCTCAACATACATGTGTTATTTTAACAATTCATTGTACTTGTACGAATGAAGACTGAACACTGTAGAATTTTAATTTACCTTCAGGTGAAACAATGACATTATGACATATCCAGAGAATCACTTTCTGCATTTTGGTCAGGTTTTGGGGGTTATTTTGGGTTGGGGTTTTTTTGGGGGGGTTTAATGCCTACCATGCAATGACAAAGGTTTATTCTCCCTTTGTTCTTTTCAGAGTGCTGCAGCAGCTCCCAGTCCAGTGCTAGGAAACATTCCCCCAGGAGATGGCATGCCAGTAGGTCCTGTACCACCGGGGTTTTTTCAGGTATTCAGAAAAATTATGATTACAGGAATTTTAGAATAGAAAATCCTCCGTAATGCTGTTTACAAGTCTGTAGAAGAGGTCCTGTTCTAACCGATGTCTCACTATATGGTGCAATACTGGAGAGTTTATTTTTTAACAAAAGTGAATAGGTGGAAAGGAAGGGAACTCTCTGACAAGTATTTCATTTATGAAACAGTACAGTGCAACTCATTTCAAAATTTCAAGGGTAAGAAATGGTGCCAGTTTATGAGTGGAGACTGAAAATGCTTGAATACAATTTTAAAATAATTTCTGGTGATAATGTACATGCATTGCATTGAAAATGTAAAGTAAGAATGTTGTTAGTCATGTTTAGCTCTGTGTTAAAGCAGCAGGCCATATTTTTAAGATGTTCAGGTTTCAGTGGGAGTTAGATGGAGGCAATTAAGAATATCCCACTGAGCATCTCCTCGCATATTGAAGAACTCAGCCCTAATGCCTAAAAAAACAAGCCAAGGATTTAGACTGTGTGTCACTTCTATTAAGTTCTGTCATAAATGAAAGTCAATACCCAGTCAGGACTTTGGACATTAACAGTACACAATACTGTGATGGAAAATATGTCAGCTTTTAGTGCAAGGCCAACCTGAATAGCTGTAAGCCAAGACTGGACCACTGCTATGGGGGAGCTTGCATCTCCTCTTCACCAAGGCTCGGTGGCTTTTCTCCACACTGGCAAACTGTGGCTGTGCAGCAGGAGCAAAAAGCAGCAGCATTATAGCACTGAAACAGCTCTTTAGGAAAAACAGTGGTTTGCACTTCACATACTTGGCCTCATGATGTGAAAGAAACGCCCTGATTTCCAGGATGGTGTTGTGGGGAGAGCACTGTAATCAGGTGTTCTGTAAAAAAATAAGTGCTGAAATCCAGGTAGAGACCAGTGTCTTCCTCCTTCTGCCCGGACACACACAGGCAGAAGGAGCATATTTCATCTGGAAAAAAAGCAGAAACATTTTATTATTCTTTTATCCAAATGGTGATTGTACAAAAATGGCAGGGTATCAGCAGTCTTCATTTGCACTGTTTGTAAGTGACAAAGTTATTTATGGTGTTCATTTTCCCCCCGTCACAGAGGGGAAAACTGTTATCTGCAGTATTGATGCCTACGTGAAGGAACCCTGAACCTGGCATGAGCATGTTGTTTCCTTGATCAACCGAAAACTGAGGCATGATGTTTAATATGTGAATGCAAAGATAACTGCAAATGAAGTAGAAAATATCTTACTGTTTCTGGTCACAAAATCCTCAGAAGTTGGCAAAGCTGATTAATTATTTTATTTCTGCTTTTCCTGTTTTGAACAGCTGATTAGGTAGATTTTTTAAAAAAACATTTTACATTAATTTTTAGATTGTATAAATATTTCACTTTTTCTTATTTTAGCCACCCACTCCAGTTGTAATGTCAGAGGAATTAAAGTCTAAAGTTTCTTTCTTTCATTGTCTTTGAGGACAATTAATAGGGGGAAGGGGCACACAGATAGGGCAATTATGTGAAGTGTAGAGGAGAAAGTAACTTTTAAATTTTTTGCAGGAGGTGGGTGTGGGAGTTTTGTTTTTAGAAGTGTGAAAATACTTCTAGCCGCTCTAGGTCTTTAAAGATGTAAGAAAGACAGGATGATTGAAAATTAAGTAGGGGTAAACTTTCCTTGTCTGTCAGTATCTGACTTCAGTCTTACATGAAGCCCCACCAACAGCCTGCTCTTTTTGCAAGGTCTGTGATGGAGAATAAATAGAGGAAACTCCATTTTCAGTGTAACACAGTTTGTGACATTAATTAGAGCTGTCATCAACTCAACAGCACAGCCAGTGAGTGTTCAGCAGGGCAGGTTCCGAGACCTGGTCTGTGCAGTCTGGTCTGGGCTCCTGCAGGCACCACCCTCCACCTCTCCTTTAAACTGCAGGGTCTGCCCACCGTGCCTCTCTGTGTGCAGTACCCAAGATTAGTCCCTTACAGCTTCAGGTGATGGGGATCTGCTCACCTCCGTCTAATGGCTTTGTCAGAACACACATTTTCCAAGAGGGTATTAGTTTAGCTGTAGTTGTCTGCTGAAGAATGTATGTAAGGAGGTAAGACACCAGTTATCAAATCCAGCTGCAGGGTTGATAGTGGATATATGGATACAGTAGGGATCAATCCCAGCAAGGGAAGCTAAGCCAGAATCCAGTCAGTTAAATAGCAGTGTGCTGGAACTGTGAGGTGGGTATAAAGCAGATCTGTACCGTCTTGTGGTGTTGGGAGTGAGAGTGGTCAAGGAGCAGTTAATATCTGGTTGCAGTACTTTCAGATAGGGATGAGTCTTACCAATGTAAATTTATCTTAAGAGATACACTGGCAGACACAGCTGTGTATGTGAACCTTGGAAACTGAGCAGCATCATCTGCTGCTGTAAAACGCAGGTGCAAAGACAAGGAAGAAAGTCATGGCCGAAACTTCCTACTTCCTTCATAGCTGCTTTCCTTCTAGTACAACTTTAACTGGACAGTCAGTTTCTGCGTGCTCTTCTGCAATTCCTCTGATTCTGAGCGATCACAAGAGTAAACCAAAACCACCACAGAAAACATCAGTTTTAGACTTCAATGAACTGCTGGTCTTCTTTCATGGATACGTTGGAATTTACACCTGAAACTCAGTCACAGGTCATGAAAATGAGCAATTTTGTGGTTTAAGAGTTGGAAGATTATAGAAACAGTGGGAGAAAGGTGCTTATATCTCTATTTGCTTCACTAAGACTTGGCACCACAAAAACATTGTAATGTTTCAACTTTTTATAACGTAAAATTAATCTAGAAGGTCATCCTGGAATGATAAAACTGCCTTTTGTTGCTTCATGAAATGTTTGGATTGGCCTAAGCCAAAGCTGTTGACAGCCACCACCTCCCAGCTCTGCTTGGCTAACTCAGAATTGCTAGACGATTTAAAGTCATTTCATTTCTCATCAGTACTGGCTCTTGGTTTCACACCACAGCTCTATCTCAGTGTGCAGCACCAACCGCTGTCTGGGACATGAGTGAAATGGGTGCTCTTGCTGCTGCAATTGCTTCTCACCAGACAGGTCAGGGGAGTGTGGCAACCTAGGTGGGAACCGTGCTGGGGACCAAAAAACAGTGCCTGGGTTCCAGTTTTGTTGGCACAGCTGGCCACTGGTATAACTTCTGTGGCCTTTATTTTCTATAAAGAAAATAATCAATGCTGGTATTGCACATGGGGGTGGGCAAACGCGGCTTCTCAGACAGTGTCTGGTAGAACATGAGGTTTTCATGTATCTGCAGGCCACTAGCACTGATGTTAATTGGCAGTCTCGAGCATTTTGTGCCTGAGGTGGAGTTCTGAAGCCAGCAGCTGAATTTGTCTTGTGTCTCTGTACTGTGTTTTTATACTTCAGTTCAGGTGGTGGATGGTGAGTGCTACAATGCTGACGGTCCAATATGCAGTGCCTTGCGATGATACAGTAAAAAAAGGTGGTGGAGTTGTGTACAACTATTATCATCAACTAAATGACTTTTTTTGAAAAAGAAAATTGTTTATGGTGTCAAAAATGAAATTTGAGGAGTCAAGAAAGCAGGTTTATGTGGCATTAGAATGTGTCTGAATTTCATATACTGGTGGGTATGTATGTTAAAGTAACTTTAAAGGTCATAGCTATGTGGATTTTGCCCTCATCTTCTTTCAGTACACGGAATAGATGATACTATGGAAACAAATTGGGGTTATACAGTAACTGAATCCGGTTCATTAGTGGCAAAACTGAATGTGTGGGACTGCAAGAGTAGTGAAGATGATAATTTTGTCATACGAGACTCTTAAACTCCAAATGGGAGAACCCATTTCAGTTTCAGAGGTGATTCTGTCTCAGGTCGCAATAGCAGATCAAGGGCAGTTCACTGAGGGTGATGTCTGGCGGGCAGCACTTCTGGTACATTGCTTTCTTAAATACTGAGCCTCAGAGAAGGATGGTGGTTGGGAATCAGAGTGTGAGGCTGGATGCAAAAAGCCCTGTGCAATTAATTCTTAAGGCTCCCACATTTTTCCTGGATCACCCAGAATAGGTTGTTTCAATTCTCTTTTTTCATGTTTCTCCACCTGTTAAAATGGAATGTCATAAGGGAAGATCCTCTTAAAATATTATTAATGGCTTAGACAATAGACATCATAAACCAGCCTTAGATTGTGTAATGATAAGTTGGCTGTGTATGTTTCTAAAGTGCTCCTCTAACTCCAGCCCGAGTCTTGAAATCCGTCACCAATTTGCCCATTTTCCTCTCTAGACCACATCCTGTATGTGGAGCTCAGGTGTGAGGAAGCACTTAGCTGCTATGCTAGTAAAATAAAGTAATACAGAACATTTTCTGTGCCATTTTTTAGCATCAGAGTTGCTCTATTGTTAGTCTCTTGGTATGGCAATCCACAGGGATGAGTCTGACTTGCTCTTCATCCCTTTTTTTGGAGTCCCATCTGATACTGAAACAATGGGTCAGCTGGAGGACTGAATAAGATGGTAGCAGTTATTTACCTTCAGGTCTAGCCGTTGGAGGATGCACGTAATGCCAGCAGCCAGAGCTTTACACAAGGTTCTCATAAACTCATTTATGGTGAGTTAAATTCATCCACTTGTGGTCAAAGAGGATTAGGTCATGGAATTCAAAGATGCTCAGATTTTCACATCCAGTCTTACTTCACTTTCTGGCCTGAGGACAGACAGTGTTTAACCAGGGCTGGTTCTTTGCAGTGTTACTTAGAATCCCAGGCTGGTTTGGGTTGGAAGGGACCTCAAAGTCCCACCCCCACCATGAGCAGGGACACCTCCCACCACACCAGGTTGCTCCAAGCCCCAGCCAACCTGGCCTTCAACACTGCCAGGGAGGGGCAGCCACAGCTTCTCTGGGCACCCTGGGCCAGGCTCTCACCACCCTCACACCAAACAATTTCTCCCTCCCATCTCATCTCCATCTCCCCTCTGGCAGCTGGAACCGGTTCCTCCTCATCCTATCGCTACATCTCCCTGTACTTAGAGCCTCTTAGATACAGGCAGAGCAAAGTGTGCAGTACTAGCCTCTCTCCCTCTTTCTTGAGGACAATGAGATTGGAAAGAAAACATGTTTTATACTTCATGGCATATCGTGGTACATTGTGCATTTAGAAAATAACAACATGAACATTTGGAAATACCATCATGGAAATTTTGAAGCCCAGGTACTCTCTGTTCCACAGCAGAGAGCAGTGTACCCATGTGGAGCATGAGGTTGTGTTCAGGTGCAAACCACTGCTCTTCAGGTAATAAAGTGCTGGCCTATTTCCATCCATCTCCTCACTGATCTTTAAATAGGCTAAAAAAGTTTAGGTATCACAGAACCACAGAACATGTTGAGTTGGAAGGGACCCTCCAGGATCATCAAGTCCCACTCCTGTCCCTGTGCAGGACACCCCAGGGTCACCCCATGTACCTGAGAGCATCATCCAAACGCTGCTTGAGCTCAGGCAGGGTCGGTGCTGTGCCCACTGCCCTGGGGAGCTG
>VZRW01002960.1:52333-85303 GCA_013398125.1 Aegotheles bennettii
GGCATTGAGGCCCCCTTGGTCTATCATCAGTGCTGAAGACAGAGGCAAGGAATGTGTTAAATACCTCTGCTTTGTCTTCACCCCCATTGGTGAGCTGACCATCCTTATCCTGTAGCAGACCAATGTTGTTTCTACACTGCCTTTTGCTGTTCATGTGTTTAAAGAAACCCTTGTTATTGTCCGCATATATTGTAAGGTACATTCGTATTTTTGGACTGTTTGTCTGATCTTTGTGGACAATGCCAGCTTTAGTAAGCAAATAACCAGAGGCCAGAGGGAATTTCTGGAGATTGTGTTCATTGAAGTGCTTTGAATTTTTAAGCAGAATGAAAATATTTATTTCACAGGAGTTTATTTGCATTTTAGTTACTTTTTCATTTCTTAACACAGCTAAATACAGAGTTCTAGGTCCCAGTCCAGGGGAATTCATCACCTTTCTCCAAGTTAGTGACAGACAGCACTGCTGAGTATCTGACCCCGATGGCTTACTTGTGCAGTGCAATTACGAGAAGCATGTAAATGCATATCTAATTAAACCCCAGTTATCTTCACCTCTTGCTGAATGCTTGACCAAAAGTTTGTCATGTCCACATCTGTACAGGGGACATGTCTGTCTTTTTAAAGGCAGCCAGGCAGGCAGCAAGGCTGGGTTTGTGCTTAACTCACCTGAGACACTTCAGAGTAGTTAACTCATCAGGTGCCTGAGGCTTAGAGGGATCAGGGTGTTTGATAAGTGACAGCTCACTTGTTTAATTTGGTAATTTTTTAAAACATTAAATTCTGCCATGGACTATACATTTTCACACGTAAGTAAAGCACTCTTTCTCTTAAATGCATTACTTTTTTCTCAGCCAATAAGATAAAATTTGTTGCAGTTGACTTACACTAAACCTTATCTCCTCAGTGCATGTGTGTTCTAAAGGAACTGCCAGGGCTTTCCTTCACTCACCGGTCAGCGATCATCAGGGGTACTTGGAGTGGCATGGGAAAAATGTGTGGGCACCGTGTCTGAAATACAAACGTTACACATTCCTCTTATATAAAGGGGGAAAAAGAAACAAACCCAAACCCAACCCAGCCCACCCAAGTCATGTAAGGCTGCCATGCCATCTAGTGGCACTTGTTCATTCTCGGTTTAGCTCAACCCATAGCATTCTGAAGTAGTATTTTTATCCTTGTTGTGCTTTAGCAGAGCTGACCCAATGTTTTAGGAGAGCATTGTTACAGTGAGACATGTGAGCAGAAAGAACTTTTCCATTTCTCTTCCTGCCTAGCATTACTACTTGCTGTAAAAAATGAGTTTATATAGTGAAAAGAGCCAAAAAAAAATCAGTAACAATATACACCTCTTGCATTTTGAAACAGAGAGGGCCACCTACTTACATATAAGAAGAAAATGGATTTGCAGGCTCTTGTGTAAGGCTGTGAAATGCCTTTACCTTTTTAAAAGTCATTGTTTGAAGTCTCCCAAACAGATACAGACAACACCTTTGCATCTGATTCCATGGCAGCTGGGCCTAAGCCAGCCCATCTGGGGTTTCACTCAGTCCCTGCACTCACTTTGATCCAGCTCACATGTGTCAGTCTCCCAGAAATGGTTCTCGTGGCCAGGGATCTGCTGGGTATGTGATCCTCTGCCTCAGCCCGCTCACGCTCACAGAGCATCCTCCCAGTTTGCTCATTTGAAGAAGCCTCCAGCAGTAGGGACAATGAGGAAGGAGACATCCTCCAGCATCCCTGTAAAGCCATTCTGGAGTGATTGTGCTGCTCCTATGAATTGTCCACCAAGGGGTCATTGTTTGCACAAGGAATAAGGAAGGATTCCTAATTCCAGCTGCTAAATTGCATGACTAAAGCTAGAAGATGCAGATGTCTCTCATGCTGGTCTTTGCAGGATCAAAACATGTATCTATATCGATTTAAAACGTTTTGTTTCTTTTAAACCCTTTAGAACTGTTTCAGCTGCTGTCTTCCCCCAGTGCTCATGTAGTTTCCTGGTTCTTAAGGGCTTTGCCATTTCTTATCCCCCATCTGAATTTCCACTCAAGCAGCCACACTGCGTTATGGTAGCACCCAGCTTTCTCATTCACCTTTCACTGCTGATCCTCAGGTTTTCCCCACTTTTGCAGCATTGCCTGTACTTTTAAAAAAAAAAACTAAAAGGCACAAATCATTAAAAATGAACTGGAGCATCACTGCAACATTAGCTGGATTTGCTACATGTTCACACCCGTCCTAAATTCCTGTGGAGCAAATGAGATAATTGGGAGTGAAGGAGTGAAAAGTTAAGGAATTGGGCCCTGAGCAGAGCAGATCCAGTGAAGTCCCAGAAGCTTGGAAGCATCATGGTTTGTTAAAGCATTACTGTAAGTGAATGAAACGTCACCCAAGCTGCAAATACAGCTTGTGAGTAAAGCTAGCAGCTTTGGTAGGCCTTGAAAAGCTTTGGAAATGGATTTTCAAGGGGATTTTTTTTTCCCCTGGGGGTATGCAATTAGTGTTAGAAGAATTTTATTGTATTTTTGGAATCTCCATTGTTTGTAAATGCATACACCCCGGTCTAGCAGGCTGGCACCCACTGGGAATACTCAAGTGCATAAGATTATGTGCATGTCGAATTCTTTGCAGAACTGGGATCTGTGCATTCTTGTCCTTGCCAGTGGCATGCTGTATTTTAAAACATTTTCATTTTAAAAATGATTTTAACTTTCTAGACCATGTGAGAGAGGGTTAGCATCTAGCAAGATCTGTAAGCAGCTTGTGACTGCTCCTCTCTGTTTTGTTCATTTTCTCCAAATACGAGGAATAAAGTCAACTTTAAAAAGATAAAGGTGTCCAACATCTGCTGGCTTTGATAATTCTATCCTGCAGTTGTGGTGATGGTTTTACTGCTCGTAACTGTTAGAACAAATTAAAACTGCTCAGCTTGAGTAGCTAAATCAGCTCTGAGCCCACACTTCCCCTGCCTCCCCTTCCACACACAGACCCACTGCCAGCTGTGCCGCAAGGGGAAGGGGTGGGATTGGGCACTTGGAGGTCTGCTCTGGACTTTATAATGTCATCCTGAAAGTTCAGGTCCTCTGTGAGAAGATAAGCCTCAGAAATGTAAGGGTGCTGCCGTACACCAAAACTGGCATTGCAGTTCTGCTGAAGTGGTACGGGAGCGGGGAAGGCTCCTAATTTATATGTGATGCATCCTCCTGCTGGGATAGTTCGGTTCCTGCCACAGGCTGACCCCTGCTTTCTGCACGGGCCACAAGCGCTTGGGTTTGAAGCCAAAGTCCTTGCATGATAATGCCTGTAGCTTTGAAATAATATATTTATTAAATATAACAGCAGGGATAACAAACTCCAGCTTGTCATTGTCAAAGTTGTTCCAAAACATCAGTGGTGTATCATACTTGGGGGTGACCAGGAGGGTTACTGAGTTTGGGGAAATGCTTTCTCAAGCTCCATGATCTGTGTGTGTGATACCTGAATTCTAAAGGCACAGTTTGTTTAATTTTTTGAAAAAGGGTAACAGTTCTTGATGTTTTGTTGCAGCTTGTCAGTACAGAAATACTCTATTTTCTGTAGTACTTGCATTGAATAAAAATTAAAGTAAAAACGATAAACCTGGTTTAAAGTGCATGTAGGTAATAGCCCTTGCAAAATTGTGTTTCTTTCAAAATTTCCATTAAATATAATGTGCAGAACTTAGCACCTTTCTCTCCCACTTGATAAATCTTCTTGAGCTTGAAATAGTGGTATTTCCTGCAAAGTGAGACAGATGCAATAATGGTATATATATAATTCCTAAAGATCATCTATCATCAAAATGAGTGTTATTTACTCTCTCAAATTTCTGGAGCAGTAGCCATGTGAGTGGGCTGATCCTGCTTTTAGCATTGCAGAGAAATCTTTAGCCAGAGACAAAAGGTTTTGGGTTTGTTTTTAAAGGGGTTTTGTTGTTTCACTTTTCTGAGCCTCGGAGTGTGCAAGTTGTGCGTTGCAGTATTCTCTCATATGGTGGAATGAGTCCTGGATTTCTTGACAAGGGATAAAGCATTAATTTTGTTTGAATCGCCAGTATTGTTGTAACTTTTGGAATTTTAGATGTGGAAGGACAGATATCTGTGGAAGGCTTTTGATTTTTTAAAAACATTTTTATTTTTGCCCTATACTCTGAGTCAGACCTCTTGCTCTTGCTGTTTGTAGGTTGCCAGAGTGAGTCAGCCTGCTCTTAGAAAAACATAAACACAGAAATTACTTCTCAGGGGTGGCAGTCTGAAGCACAGAGAGCTAGCTCATGGAAGTAGGTTTGGTCATCAGGAGGGGCCAACAGACAGGGAAACCTGTCCTGGTGCTGGGAATCCGGGAGATCCCAAGTCGTGCAGTGTGTAACCCAGATTTCATCTCTGGAGTGCCTTAGCCAAATATAAACCAGAGACCACTAGCACCATTTGCAGGGTGAAGGAGGACAAGGCGGGCTGTGTAATTAACAGTAACGTGCAATTGAATAGGAAAATGATTTTTTGTTAAGAGTGATGCTTGGCTGTCCGAGCCTTGCAGGGTAAGCTGAGTGACTGTGCTGATCAGCAGGCTGTGCCAGCACCAGAGTGTCCTTTGGAAAGCTAATTTAGTTTAGTCCTGATTAGAATTAAAATGTGTTAATGAAGAGTGTCTTATACACTGTGATGACTCTTACTGCTGGTGGAGACATCCACAAAAAAATGTGGGGGACACTAAATAAATGAAGATATATGACTTGTAAACGAACCTGGAATAAACCCAATTCACACAGATGTTATGGTTCACCACTGCTGCTCTTCAAGTGTACAAAACCCCACTTCTTTGAGAATGGGGTCACACACACCAGTGGTAGTTATAAAGCACCTCTAAACCATTTAATGAAATACAGGAGTCTAAAGGATATATATTAAAATATTGCTTCCTAGTAATTTTTCAGTACTGCTAACATAGTAAGAAGATGAAATAAAAATATCAAGCAGTCTTATTTCTTAGCATTTGGACTATAAATAGTTAAGTGATGTCAATCCTTTTAACCAGAAATGGAGTTTGAAAACCAAAAAACATGAATATTAATTGTATTTTCAGAGACAGAATATGTAACTTGGCAAATTAATTCATTTTTTAATGGAGAAGAGAAGAACAAAGATTTTTTGTTTATTTCATTTCTTATCATTTGGGACTTTAAATGAATAAATGAAGAGATTGGGTCGTGAGAATTCCTGTCTGGCTTGTGACCTTGATGCTGGCAGCTCGGACCCTCTTACAATACCTGCCCTTCAAGTAGCAGCACACTCAATCTGGAATGATTTGCCATAGTGTGTGGTTCCATTTCCAGCTTCTGGTGATAGCCAGTGTTTAGAGTTTGTGCTGATTATGGTGACTGAATTGTACAGATCAGTCACTACCATTTCAGTCCTTCTCTACACCGAGTGCTAAAGTGGTGTCCCACCTTGTATTTTTTAATTCGTGGTGTGCTCTTGTTATCCCCCTAAGAGATGTTCTAGGGTGTTGAGACATGCAATCTAAGGAGGTTGTTCCAAATTTGATAATGTAGGTTAAAAGACGAATAGGATGTTGAGAAACGGTTACCCCTTGTTTTTGTCTGATTCTGAAACTGTCAACTTAGAGGTGGTTTTGGGGAGCCCCGCAGGGCACTGTCTGGTGCAGGTAGAACCCACCCCTCTGCCTTCCTAAGCCATGTGAAACGCACTGAGAGTGTGGCATAGGCACCTTCTAACAGGTCTGGATGGAGCTGTTGTTAGAGACAGCTCTTCCCTCCCTGCACTCCATCACTGCCCCCCAAGAGGTGGTGCTGCCCCAGGCTGGGGCGGAGGAGAGGACCCTGGCAGGCAGAGGTGTCGGGGTGAGCCTGCTTGCTGGTGGCTTGATGCCCTGCTGAAGTACCTGAGATACACCTTCCCTTCCGTGAGGTCCCCTGAAGGAATGCTCGTCTTGGGCACAGCAGGAGGGCTAGGCTGCACAGGGGATGGCTCCATGGCTTCTCCAGTGGCTTGAGCACTCAGTGCATGGAGAACATCCCTCCCTCCAGAGGCTTCCGTGCTGAACAAGTGACCCATCTGGAAGTGGTCAGCCTCTTGTGGCTGGGTGAGACTGGCTGAGGTCCTCCCTGCTTTCTGCAGCAGCCTTAGGTGTAGTCTTTTGTGGTGTGGTTTAACACATACCCTCGGTCCTGCTGTGACCGGAGCTGAACAAACCTTTCAGTACCTCTGGCTGGGAAGGTGTTGGTGTGAATCTGATGAACGTTGTTATCTTGATCTTCCCGGACTGAGGAAGGTGGGGTTCCACACCACGTCAGGGTTCTCCTGTTCAAACAATATTCATTCCAGTTTATTCTTTCAGCCCCAGCTTTGTTCACAGCATTTTGGCTCAGTATTTTTAGGGTTAACAGATGTGTGCAGCCTCTCCATTGCTCATGCCCAGTAACTGCAGCAATTCTTTTTTTAACTGCATTTATTTGTTTTCCATGTGTGTGTGTGTTTGATACATGAGGTTGTGTTACCCAGTATTGCAAGTCATAGGCCATCACATTATATGCATGCATTGGAACAGATATGGGTATTTACAGAATTCAGTCTCAGTAGGAATTGGAATGTAAGCAATATTCAGGATTAATTATTTGATTGTGGCTTATTGTAAATCTTGCAATGTCTGTGGGACAAAATGTGATCAATAAATGTAATGGTATGAGTGAAAAAAGGATAGAAATGTCAGTGCGACATCCACCCCCCCAAATTTGGAAGCAAGTAAATTATATTCCCAGCTTTTGCAAGGTAAGTAAATTTAAGGTAAAACAGAGCTATTGAAATATGTCATACTTAACAGAACACCATCTTTTAAATTCTTTTATTCCACCAGGATTAGGTACAAGGAAACCAAACCACACCATATTCTAGAGTCACCCAAAAAGCTGAAAAAAGACAAAGTAAGAATTACACAACTGGCAGAGAAATGTGGGCGTTCTTCTGCCTTTGCATCATCAGCATCCTGGCGGATATTTTTTGCAAAATCATTTTTCTGAATACTGGAACCAAAATGTGGGCAGTGAGACAACATCTGTGCTTCATCATGGCTTCCCCAAAGACATCCCTACTGAGAAACCTGCTATCTGCTGGTGTCCCCAGGGATTAAGGAAAATAGTATTTTACAAGATTTTTACATTGTACATGCACACACAACCTGCAGAATTGTGTTGAATACACGGTTTGTAAGATATTATTTACTCTGCCTGGGCACAGTTGGGTTCTTTCTTTGGTGGGAAGATAAAGTACTAGAAAGTGTGGCACCATCATTCAAGTTCTTGAACTTTAATTCTTTTGAAGTATTTTTAACAATTTGACATCATAGGATGCTGTAAGAGCAGGGAGCTTACTAAAGTTAACATTTCACATTGATTTTATTTTGTGTAGTCTCACTTATTTTACTATTTTTTTAGTATTCTTTTCTTTTTTAGTACTTTTCTCCTTCTGGGTGGTTTGGGATTTTTTTTTCACTTTCAGTAGATAAATACATGTGTTCTGCAGTGACATCACCAAAGGTTTTTCCTCTTTGGATTCTTTTTCACCCAGTTTAATAGAAGCTTCTGCTTATATTCCTTTGGTCTTGGCTGCATGACAGCAGCCTTCAGGATGAATTTTGTGGTACAAAATTACTACATTTTATACCTGAAGGCAGTAATTACAATATAGATGCACTGACAGATGATCTTGGTTGACTGTTCTTCAAACCCACACCAGAATCTTCTGCTGCCACTTGCGTGACATGTATTTTCAAACCCTGGTGGCATCTCCACTCAGTTGTGGCTCAGCTGTGATATTCTTGCCTCTTGTTTTGTTTCCTTCATGCTCTTTTGTTGTTGTTGATTCTTAGTTCAGTTTTGTTTTTTTGATTGGGGTTTGGGTTGTTTTTTTCTGCTTTCCCTAATGCAGTAGTGTATGTGCCAGCTCCTGAACTCCTTTGGGAAGTTAATTGTGGATTAGGGTAGTGCACAATAGCATTGTTTATACCTCCTCATCCTGAGCATAATGTCCCTGTTGCAGATGAGAGGGGACTTGAAGGCTACTGTAATAAATGGAAATCCTTGAGAGTCACTCCAGCACCTGGAAATTGCTGAGGGATGGAGCCTCTCTGGTCATACCCTTCCTCCTCGGTCAGATCAGCTTCAAGAGACTGGTTTGCTTGAGACAGGCTTTGCAGCATCTGAAGTGAAATCTGGCCCTGAAATGCCGGATACATTATTTGAAGAGTATCCTACAGACTTTTGCAGAGGGCTCTAGGAGATAATATCTTCTGCCCTTCTGTCTTCTTCCTGCTCAGTATCTACCTACCTCTTGGGGCATATTTTTTCAGCTTAATTATTTCCTTCTATTTTTACCTTGACTATTTTTTGAAGAGTCATATGTCTATAATCCTTAGGTGGAAGAAGTGCTCTTGTACCTGATGCATTGCTGACAGCCCTCTCCATCCCTGCTAGCTGGAGTTGGCAGGGAAGTACTTGATCTGTGGGCATGGCACCTTGCAGCCCCCCACTGGACTCTGAGGCAAATAAAGAGTCAGTCCTGCTGAGGGTTCAGTGGGGGGACAATCCATTTAAGGTTCTTGGCCATCAGGAGTCGGATTGTGAATTGACAAGGCTGAGTCAGTGGGCAGAAATGTCTGAGTCTTCCAACATATGAAGAACTTGTTTTTTGTCTTCAGAAGTGCTGCACTGACCAATTCAAAATCCGTGATCATTGGTTCTGATTCAATGCCCCTGTGTTGAACTCATTACGATTTGTGATGTTGGTGCTGCAATGGCATTGAGATGAGGGAAGACTTGGGTTTCCAAGGATGCAAGAAAAGAGGGCTACTGGCCATAAGAAATGTGAGTCCACAGAGGTTCCTCCCTCAGCCATGGTCATCCCAGCAACTCTTAACAATAAAGTAAAACCAGATCAGAGACTGAATGTCAGCTTGCAATTAGAGAGGGTGTAGTGAAACAACACGTAACAAAAAGTACCTACTGCTTGAGTTCATGTCTTTCAGAGTTCCTGGTGCTTAATAATGTGTGTGTGTGTGAAACTTGAAAAAACTGCTCCCAGTATAGTGAAAAGCTGTTCATATTCAGTTTATTTTCATTAAAATGTTTGACATAATTTCTTTGTTGTCTTGATACATGTTGGTAGAACTGTTGTGGACAAACATGATGTTGGTAGTGCAGAGGGAGAAGTTTAGTAACTGGCACAAACATGAGAATATTTCAGTTTTTCTTTTTAATAGTGGAATTTTTGTAGTAAACTTAACTACTAAATCTTGGTCCAAAACAGTATAAAACTTTTTAGAATTGTGTCCTTGAACATTGCTATCTTACCATTTTCTGCAGTGCTAGATGGACCTTCATTGGCAGTTGTATTCATCAAAACATTAGTTGTGCTTCCCAGCTGTTCATGTATTTTCCTGTCTATAGAACTGTGCAGTGTTTGTATCCATGGATCATCAAGAAAATAAGATTTATTTGAAATTTACTAGATGGAGTAGTTTGTTGCAGTTCCACTTGGGTTCAGTTGATTAAAGAATAGGAGAGGGTTTAAACACTTCCACAAACGTGTGTAAGGGGAATACACAGATACATAAATATTGACAGTATATAAACCTTCTTGTAAGGTGGAATTGTACTGGAGAGGCTTCTGTGGTTGTTGGGTGCAATGAACTGACAAGCCACTTAGAAGAGATGCACTGGCTCTCAAAGTGTTCTTTGTTGCCTGCTTAGGAAACAATGCCTAAAAAAATACGTAAATTAATTTCATGACTTATATGTAATTCCTGGACTTACTCTGTGAGGCTTTAACTAAGTAGGCTTGAGACCTACCCAGATCCAGACCTCTGGAAACCTGAAGCAGCTACTGACCTCAGGGGCACAGCAAACCAAAAGACACAGGCTCTGCTTGTCAGGCATTAGACCCAATGTGAGTCATACCTTGGAACTGCGACTTTACATGAGTCAGCCTCTCCCTGTCCCTAGTGCTGTGGGGTTTCAGCTTTCAAAATAAAACTTCATTCTATACAAAAAAGTAAGTTTTTAGGTATTTTTATAAACTGCATAGAGCGGTGAACCCACTAGGAAGAGAGGGGACAACTGGGTTTCCATGCTGCTTGGAAGGAGGTGATGTCCTGCCAGCAATGCACTGTTCTGTACTAATGCCAGTAGTGTGGTTGTACAGGAGGATATGGTTGGCTTGGGAAGCACTGCTGGTGTAAATGAAGCTAAGGTTCGTTTGCTGGCTGAGGTTGAGCCAAATCCAAGATACACACTGGAGTGTGGAGCACTCCATACAAAGCGCTTGGTTGACCTTCATGGAAATTGTTGAAATTCTAATTTCCTCGCACTTGTAGTGCTTTACAAGGGCCTGCATGTTTAGGCCCTTCATCATGTGCCACAACTCGTCTTTCTTTCTTATCACGGAAACTTGCCACCAGAGAGAGGGCATCCAAAAGCCTCTCTCTTCTCCAGCATGTAATTTAAAATGCCTCTTTTATTAAAGTGATCTTTTCACCATTGTCACTGAACTATCTTCTCCAGTTTGTAAACTCTCTGTATTTTAAGTTGCTTTCTGGTACCTATTTTGAACTCAGGTTTATGTAGGTTACATTATTTCAGGTTTCATCTGATTCTGAAATGTCACAGATTCCATTATTTATTTTTCTTTAATAATGCAAGATCATAGGAAAACTTCCATTACTAATTATTGGTGACATAATTCTTTTACTGGCTATTGGTACTATTAATACACATTGCTGCCATTGATGGTCACTGTCATTTTAGTTTGTAACGCAGTGCTGCTGATGGGGCTGGAACATGCCATTCATCTGTGAACAGTGGTGCTGATCGTAGACTCTGGTGACCTGCCAGCAGTCCTTAGATGATGCCAGTGTAGGTACCTGTGTTTCTTTCTGAGGAGACTCCAAAGAGTGGGTTTAAACATGCAAAGCTCATTTGCCATCAGCAATTGTTCCTGGGGAGGCCCAGCAGGCTCCTTCCCTTTTCTCTCCCTGGTTTCCAGTGGCAGTGCCATGAGAAGAAGTGAGCTCCTTGCTCATGATGTAAAGGGTCAGTCTTTTTTTGTCCCTGTGTTCACAGCCAAGGCGTACTTTCAGCTCTTCATTTTCTTTTGGAGTTATAGGTACATTTGCTTGCCAAAATGATCCTCTTCATCATCTGTTTAGTCAGATGTTTGTGCCTTTTTCTTGTAGATCTCACACTTGCCACTGATCTCCCATTTTTTTAGATTTTAGATTATTTTGGGCTTCGGGGTGTAACAGTGGAAGCATTAAATGGACTTGCTGGTATTACCATTTGTTTGCCATAAGGGACTGACTGTGTCTGTGGGCTATGAAGTAGTACAGTAGTAGCCAGGAGCCACTAGGACCTCACAGGGCACAGGATGGCAGGACAGATTTGGGTGTGTATTTGGTGATATACTGAGTGAGCATGGAGTTACATACGTGGGGATGAGAGGAGCAACATGGAATTAATATGGTCCATTTAAACCAACAGAGTTCTAAATATTTATGACATGAACTTGAAATCTGTGCCCTCACAGGTTAAATCTTGTACTGCATTTTACTGTATTTTTATGAAACAGTGAATGGAAAGTATTTGCAGATTGTTTTTCTGTTAGTTACCTCTTGACTCTCCCAAAAAGGTTCTTCTGTTATCTTCCAGGGTTTCCATCTTTCCCTTTTCCAGTGGAAAGTACCTGTGTGTGACTGTGTGATGTAACTGGTTTATTATTCTTCAGGGTTAATGTATTAAGTTGTTTATATCCTGCATTCACAGTAGCTGTAACGAAGCTTTAAATAATGCATCTTGGTAGATGCATTTGCTAAGAATCTCTTATTTACTTCTGCTAAATGTTGTGGGATGATGTACTGAATGCTCTGTGAAGTGTTTGGTCTGGGTGCCTGCAATGTGATCATGGCACAAGACACACGCTCAGTGACTCAATATGTTATTTACAAGCTACGTTGAATTATTTAGCAGTATTTCTTTTTTTTTTTGTTGTAGCCTTTCATGTCCCCTCGGTACCCTGGAGGTCCAAGGCCACCTTTAAGAATACCCAATCAGGTAAGAATTTGTCACTGGTGCACCCCTGTGGTCCAGGGTGCAGTTCAGGGAACAGGGAATGTTGTCTTGTTGGCTACCAGTGGCTTATTCCTACAAGAGCTGCTCAGTCCCTCTCTACCCCATTTTATATGACCATTAAATAGTTGTTTTGATGAAGTGTGGCCGTGCCACTCCCAGCTCACTTTCCTGTGCTTAGTTAGTGTCTGCACCTGACAATTCATTTTGCATGCAGCCTGTCTGCAGTTGCCTTGTCTGGTGCAGCATTAACCCCAGCCAGTGCTGCCTGCTCTGAGACGAAGGCAGAACATCCCCAGGGCTGTTACACTCTAGGCTTTCCTTACCACTTCTAACAGCTAGCTCTGAGAACTTTTTTACTTAATTCTAGATAAAATGCATCACTCCCCCTATTCTTCATTGGCTATACAAAGTACATGTATTTCACAGTAAATACAGAGATTGTGAGTGAGAAACAGATATCGTAAAGGGCTCTACGACTCTCATAGATGCTCGCAGAACATTATAGAAGCATCAAGTTCCCATTTTCTCTTATCTCCGTCAAAGGATATGCATGCCAGTGTAACAAGAATGAGTAATGAGCTGCTGTTCATCTGCAGAGACCTTTATTGGCCCATCTGCAAAAAGATGGTTCTGGATGCAGATAGCATTTGTGTTTTGAAGTTCTCCATAGTGCAGCTAGAGGAGGAGAAATAAGCAGACAGGAAAGTATCAGCGGAGCTCTGAAAGAGAAACTGGGTCATTTACAGGATTTGGAAAGGTTGGTGGGTCATGTGGAGTGGGTTCTTTGGTTCAAGTTAGGCTTCCAGGACTGCCTTTCTTGTTGTCTTGATGAGGAGACATTTCTGCTCCAGCCTCAGTTCTGGCTATTTTTTTATATCTGTACAACCCAGTGCCAACAAACCTGTCTTCAGCACTGGCACAGTGCTGCCAGGGAGTTGAAGTTGAAAATGTAGTAAGCTGAATATATCAGGTCACAAGACTTCTTCAGATGCTCCTCCAGATCACACGTGGTGATGTTTGGAAGCAGGTTCAGTTACTTCCTTACAAGGGCAATGCAATTAACCCTTGTGAAGTGATCATCACGGGGCAGCATAAGAATGCAATGTCATTAATTCTGTAGTTAAGTATTTGCTACAGAGATACTGTAGCTCAGTACAAAACACCTTCCTGATTTTCACACCCTTCAGCTCTGTCTCAGCCAGAGACAGCCAGTGTTTTGTTTCACACCTTCCTTTGTTTTCCCCCTGAGCACTGTAAATACTGGCAGGTAGGAGCTGGGCACGGTGGATGCTGAGAGCGCTGCCAGGCTCCAGTTTTAGTTTCAGGAGCACTTTTGTTTGCACATGGTGATGTTTTCACTTGAGAACTGTAGCATAATCACATAATCTTAGTGAAGAGCAGCTCTTGCCATTCATTTACATGATGCTGCATTGGTGGATCACTGCGTTCAGCAATGCTGCTGTTATTTAAGTTACTGTATAGATGGGCAGTGTGTGGGAGCAATAAGCTGTAGTAGTGCAGCTTTGTTCTGACATCCCGTCCAGACTGCCAGCCCCTGGAGCACGTGTAAAACTGAGATTTAAATGATGTCATCTCAGATGATTTGTTTATTCCATTAATCTAGCAGTGCAGCACCTTTTGAGTCTATTACCGTTGAGATAATAATGTGGATCTTAATTTTTAATTTCTACCTCTTGTGGAAAAAACCTGTATAATATTTGCAGATAGGTTCCCCCCTGTATGTATCCAAGACTACTACAGTATTTCCAGGTCAAGAGTAACTTAACACATTCCCTCAGCAAGCAATACCTGTGTTGCCTGAGTAGCCTGCTTCCATAATTACAAATTTACTCATTCTGGATATATTTTTTCTGAAAACGCAATGTTGTTTTGAAATGCTGAATAGGACCTAGTGGATCAGCTACTAAAATCCATTCTTAAAAACATTTTGTAGTTGACTAAGCTGTAGGTCAGAGAATGTAGAAATTAACCTTAAATCTAATTTGGTTCCCATAAACTCAAAGGGCAGATTAAGATGTGGAGACATAAAAACATTGTGTTTGGTTTGGACTGAAGGTGAAGTAACAACACTGTGTACCTTCACGCTTGAAGGCACAATCTAGGACCAAGTTTTGTGGCTGCTGTTACCTCCCATTGATGAATAATAATCTTATCTTGGCGTTGATGCCCTTCAAGAGTAGTGCAGAGTGGAAGATAAAATGCCCCCACATCAGAGCCCTAATTAGCTGTGGATGCTCTGTGGCTGACTCAGTTACAGCTCACTCCCAGTGAATATTGGTGTACACATCCTGACATCTGAAAGGCCATGTTAAAATGATGGCTAAAAGAGAAAACTGTAGCAATATAAGCTTTGAACAAATTGCCACATACCCAAGGATGAGGCAGTGTTTGGAGGTTAAATGTTCGGAGGTGAGCTACAGTGGAAGACGTGGCGGGGGGGAACATATGATGCAGTTATATTTCGGAGATTATTTGTACATAATTACGCAGAAATCCCAGAGTTTGTCCCTCTATACCCATAGTCAGGGTCGTAGGACATTCAGGACTTTTAATTTAGTTAGGCACTGGGGACATTTACTTAGGGTATTTAGCAAAGTTAACTTCCACATTACTCTTGATTCGGAAGAAACAGCTGGGAATTAAAATATCTGCATTGTGTCTTCAACATAAATTCAAAACATTATGTGCTTTTAATGTATGGTTTCTATGCCTGCAGGCACTCGGAGGTGTCCCAGGCAGTCAGCCATTATTGCCTAGTGGGATGGACCCGACGCGGCAGCAAGGTGAATGCAGTAATTGTTTGGACCTTTCAGAAGTACTGTCTGCTCAAGCTTGCTTCGTTCTTTCTGTGTTTCAAAGCTGACTGCAGCTTTTTAAGCTTTTCATTAATTAAAAAGGAATGATTTGTTAAAGTTGTTTTAGAGGGTGCTTGCGTATTGTATAGTTTTTAAGTTACATAATTTTGTTTGCAGGGCATCCAAACATGGGTGGGCCAATGCAGAGAATGACCCCTCCGAGAGGAATGGTTCCATTAGGACCACAGGTACCTTCCACAGACACCTGCCTGTCTTTATTGATAGGCCTGTACTCATACTGTATCACTCTGGCTTTCCATAGCTTGAAGATGGGATTGTTCTTCTAATCCCACTTTAAAATAAACTTTTTGTTTTACAAAACTAATTCTGAGTTGCAGCTGTACAAAGTCTAAAATGAAAACATCAAGGATTTTAATTCGTATTTGAAAATAAAAGAGGAGCCTCTTAACTTGCTTATTTCACAAGAGTTATGTTTGTCCTGCAATCAGTGTATGTTGTAATCAGAGGCTGGCATTTGTGAAGGAAACCAGGGGTCGAGTAGGTGTTTCCTCATCTCCCAACCCCAGTGGTTGTGCTGTTTTGGAGGGAGGGGTTGGTACTTCCAACTCAGGTAAACTCTTTGTGCCAAAAATACCCCCCAAAACTCTGTAAAGCTTTTCTTTCATCCACTAGTGGTGTAGGTTTTCAGTGAGCACTAGAGAGATTTTAATGTAAAATGGGCAGTTCCTGCTGCCATTTCCCCGTGTCAGTCACAAGCATCTCTCTAGCTCCATTGCTGAGGAGCAAAGCAGTCTTGGATTGCAAGGACCAGCCTTCTCCATGGCACAGCCTGGTGCTAATGGTTCATAGGCTCTTTCTGGAAAAGTGTGAAAATAGGGGTGGATATTTGTCAGTATTACATTTCAACAGTAAACTAAGGTAGAAAATACGAATCCCAAAGATGATTCTGTGTTTTGTCAGCACTCTCAGTGAGAGAAAATTTAGGTGGTTGTGTTCCATAGTGGTGTGGGCAGTGTTTTCTTTTACTGCTTGTTGTGCCCACACTCTGCATTTCCAATTCCCCTTTTCAGATGACCTCTCTAGTGACTTCTGTGTTCCTTGGAAGAGCAACTGAGTTTTAAATGATTAAATAGCTTCACCTTTCAAATCTGTTTGTACTTTGGGCCTTCTTGGTAGGAAACCAGTGGTGCAGCTCTACACAACATCTGCTGTGTGACCAACAAACCATAGTTAAATACATTTGTTATTTTTCTGTAGTACTGAGGTGTATTCACCACTTGCTTTTTGGAGGCAGAAGGAGAAGTTTCACAGTGCTGCCATACAAGATTGAGCTGGTACTTTAAGCAGCAGCATTAGTCACACAGCACCCACATCTCATGCCAGTTTTTAGAAGGATAATTTTTCCATTTTTGCTGTCTCTTAGAATCCAGTGGTTTTGTAAAGTTTTTCGTTCTTGTACTGAACATCCTCTCAAAATGGGGAAAAAGGTAGCTAATCTGCACAGAATTTGAGTTTGCAAATCAATCTATCTTTTCTATAAATGGATCATAATCTATCTATGTACCTGGCATTTAGGATCCTCTTAGAAGGTAGCTCTGAAACCAAGTTTGGTTAATCTTCCACACCTACTTTTGATGTCCTCTGGCTGCAGTGCTGTGAGGCTGACTCCCATGTGCCCGTGGTGGGAGGTCCTGCTGCACAGGCAGGTGACTGGCAAAGCACTGAGTGTGCTGGTACAGAAGTGCTCATGTTCAGCATAGCATGTGTGGCATGCCTGTGAATGAAACCTCAGAAAATTTGCCTCAGTTTTCTGTTGGATGATTCTAGACTGTTTCAAACAAAATAACACAAAGCAAAAAGCAGTGGATGGTTATAAATGCTTGAATCTGTGAAATCTCCAAACAATCAGCCTCAGGCCTTTTTCAAGCCTGTAGTTATGGTAGATGAACAGGACACTACCTCCAGTCTGTGGCTGCTGCTTCTTCTCATCCTTCATATCTGCTGGTGAGCCTCTGAAATACTCCCCAGTAAAAAATAATCGGGTTTTGTTAAATATTTTTTTAATTGGCTAATCTGGCTCATTTTGGCCACCTGGCATTAGGGAGCACTTGTGAACAACTCAGCCGCCAGATAAACAGTGGTGGTGGTGGTGACTGAGTAAAGGGCTGTTTGGAACAAACAGGGGCACTGAATTCTGCAGAGCATAGCTGCAGCTGGAGGAACATGTGTATTTGTAGCCTTAATGAAAGTGCTCTTATTTTGGGACGGAGGAGTACATTTGATTAGAATTAGCAGTAATTAGAGTTAGAGGTACATTTGATTAGGATTCTTCCAATGCTGCAGGATTCCACAGAGATCTTTAACCCCAGTCCACACAAATGATGCCTGAATTAAAATAAAGAGAGGGGCACAGCAGGCAGGCCAAGCAGGGAGAATGGCTCAGCCCTCCACATCAGGGTGGAAAATGTGAAATGAAACAGGTAGAGAAGGGCTGTTTTGTTACAGTCAGATTGTGCTCTCCTCCAGATCCAGCAGTGCCAGCTGGGGGATGTCACTGCCCAGCTGCTCTGGCTGCCCACCAGTTACTGCCCTGCAGTTCTGACAGGGGAGCTGCCCAGGCAAAAGCATCTGGGATAACCTGGGTTAAACATGAGGTTTGGCTTAACCTGGCTGACCTTTGCTGAGCGTGCTGCCCATGGATCCACCGGCTGCACACGGACAGGGATGAGTAGAGATGGGTGATCAGCAGCTGTGGTGGTGCTGTCTTCAGATGGCACTGCGGGGTCTAGAAGAGGACAGCTGTTTGCAGCCTCTGCTTGTGTTCTTGGAAAGCAGCTGTCGAGGGGACAGTCTGGGGTTTGTGCTGGCAGCAACAGAACCTCCTCTCCTCGTCACAGGTCAGTTCTAGATATCAGCTAAGACACAAACTGCACCAGACCCATTCTGAGTATCACTGCTGGATTTCTGCCATGTATTCACGACTTCATGTTTATATGGTTTTCACATGGTTTGGTGAATCAGACCAGTGTAGATAACACCCATAAACCTGAGTCATATAGTTGATGCAGCAGGCTGTGGCACATTATACATGAAACAGAGCGTATTCGTTTTATTACTGGAAAATAGACTGCAACAATGGCCTACATTTTTTCAAAGTAAATGGCTTCTTTGTCCCCCCCTCCTTCCAAAATGCACAGCTGTTCATTTTAGGGAATTTTCTGTTATCCATTCTTTTAAAATACCAGAAAAATGTACAGGATTAACACAGATTAGGGAGTGCATTGTGATTGTGAGGTGAGATAGACTGTTCTGCTTCTGTTCCTCTGCATGAAAATACGTCTGGTTTAGTTTTTCATGTAAGCACTACAGTTAAACTTTTGTCATAATATCAGAGCATGAACTCAGGTTTTATAGAATTTTATAGAATTGGGCAATTGGTTGGCATGCCTATGACATTCAGTATCATGTTAAATGCTTTTCATATTGGTTACTGTAGACTTAATAGAGTTGACTGATTAGAAGAGCAATGTAATGATTATGCTGTGTGTTATAAAAGTGGTATCATTTGGTGTAATTTTATAAAAGCATTTATTGATATCCTAACAAAATCTAATTAAAAAGAATGCTATTTGAATTCCAGGATGTAGAAATCTTAGAATCTAAGTCCAGGTTTCTGATTTTGAATGAAGTCCCTTGGTATTAAAGTTGAATACATTACAAAACCTGCCCCTTGTGGGCCCTTGACTTGACCTCTATATGTGTAAGTAATTCCTCCTGAAACAATTGACACCTTAACTACTCTTAGTCTGTACCTATTGTTTGCAATTCTCTGTTCTTGGGGTTAACAATACTATTTTTTTAAGTCAACAATGGAAACACCTGAAAGAATGAATTACATTGGCCTATCCAGCCAGCAGTGATGTGGGGATATCATTAACCTGCTGTCCTTTCTTTCCCCCCTCCTCTTTGGTTTTGTTTTTTTGTTTTGTGGTAGTCTGACCCTTGGTTATCATTGCAGAACTATGGAGGTGCAATGAGACCCCCACTGAATGCTTTAGGTGGCCCGGGGATGCCTGGAATGAACATGTAAGCACAATAATAAAATCTTACAATATTTAGAAAAATCATTATTTCATTGTAAAGGTAATGTTTGGGATACGTAAGACAAGAAGAACATGCTTTGATTAGTAATGTGGTTTGATGACTAATAACTGCAATCTAGAAAAGCAATCCCACAACAGTTTCTTTCTTCTGCATGCATCTCTTACAGGCACCTCTACTGTCCCTGCAAGTTTGCACAAATACAGGTTTTTTTTCATGGGTCAAAGTTCAGATATTGGGAATATATTGTCAGTGTAGTCACCGATATATTCTTGTATGCATTTTTTTTTAAATTGTATTATTTACATTTATGTTATTACTTTACTGATTAAATATTTTTTAAAGAATGGTACAGGTATGGTTCTTTTCTGCAAAAGAAGTACTTTATTTTGGCAAAATGGAACCATCATATAGAATCGTTTATAAAAAAAGACATATTTGAAACAAGTGTGGATGTTTCTCTCTCTGTTGCTGTTTCTATTTCCATAACTACATTTATTTGCACTCTGAGCAGGTACAAGAGTATTACGGATATGAGTGTAAGGTTTTGAGTGTTTCTGTGTACTTCTGGGACTGGATCATCATTTGGTAAAAACTGATACACAGTGAGTTCAGTTAAGCTATACTGATTTATTCCAGACATGGATTTATTCATGGGAGTGGATTATGCCTCTTGTACCGGTAGACAACCCCCCATCCTAAGTTTGTAGAAAAAATCCAGATGTTAAATTGGTGTGTCTGGAATAGGCTAGATCTAAGCTGAGGACTTTAGCATAGCGAGGGGCCCAGCAGGAGTAATCTTCTGCACTTTAGGCAAATCTTTGCTTGCTTGGAGTTGCTCACATGATCAGCAAATCTGGAAAAAAAATAAGGTGCTCCTTGTCTTACTTAGATTTCACTCTTAAGAGTTCACAGATTTTAAGAGGCTGCTATAGTTAGCTGTAGCATACTACCAGACCAGAAATTACCAAGTCATTCTGGTATCATGGCCCTTCCTCTACTGAAGTCAGCACATGTTCTCAAAACCAGTGTTTTGCAGACGCTGGGGTGGTCACAGAAGGCAGCGTGGTAGTCCAACCACCAAGACACTGGAATGACTTTACAACCTAAAGCAGAAAACATGTTCTTTTCTTACTCTTTTTACGCCTTTGTCTTTCAAAAATGAGTTTTAAGCAGATTGACACAGAAAACACAATGAAGATTTATATGTGCTTGTTATCACTGTATCATGGATACCAGTTTTTACTCTTATTTTTATAGGAAACATAAATGAGAGATGGTAATTTTAATTTCAAGTGAAGAGTTACCAACCAGAAAAAGTAGGAGAGGTATTGAGATAGATAATACCTTTAAAAAAATATGTAAATCATCATATCCTTAATTTCTTCTGATTTCCAGACATACTTTGAATTCTTGAAGCAAATAAAATAAAATCTAAAATTGAGTGTTATTTTATCATAGACATCATATATTGTACTCAAGACAATTCTAGGGACCTTCTCAAGGGGGGGCTTTTCTTCTTTTAAGTAAAACTGATGTAGAAAAAATATTTAGATATTTTAAATTCCGTGTGAGTGTAATATAGGCACTACAGAGATTATTCTCAAGAGGAGATTGAATTATAAGAAAAGAAAATTAACTTTCCAAAATAAAATGTGGTAGAAGTAAAATTGAGCATAGATAGAGATATTTTGAGGCTCCTTATCTACATAAGTGTGAGTTTACATAGGAAAAGTAAGAAAACAGGTTCCTGGATGACAAAAAGAATTCCTGGTCTGCCAGAAAGAGAGAATATGGGTTGAAATAGTAACATTTTCATATTGCAGCATTTAATAAGCACATTTCATCTTGTGCTGAGCCAGTAAACGCACAAGATCTTGTTCTTTTAGTTCAGTGATGTGGGAAGTGCATTTTCCTTTGAACTTGTGTGTCCTGTGGAAGGCGACACCATGAATTGGAGTCCTTTACTTGGGAAATTCATGAACTTTGATGCAGTGTGTGATCTGAGAAGAACAAGGTGTGAAGCACTAATGATGAGTAGGTAACCATAGCTGTCTCCATGTCTTGCCAGACCTACACTGCATCTCTTTACACGTCTTACAAAGTCAACTCCACTCCAGCTCAGCTGGAAGTGGGATTTGAGCAGGACTTCATACTGTCCCTTTGCATATTCCAATGCAGTTGAAAGCCATGGGCGAGCCCAAAGCACTCGTATCAGCACATTGTGCTGTAGGGTGTCGTGACCCGTGTCATGTGCTGGGTCACAGACCATGGTAGGGAGCTCAGTTATCTCATGCCTGACTACATGGGTACATTTTTACCATCAAACTGAATATTATTTTTCCCTCTGTCGCATGGAGTGACTTAAGTGACTTAGACTGATGAAAGAAAAACAAAGGCGTTACTGTAGTCTGGGTTCCTTTTAATTGTATTTCCAGGACATCAGGTTTTTTTCTGACTGTAAAATTACTGCTGCCAAAGTTGTCCTTGCACCGAAATCTCAGTGAAGGCTCATCATCTCCTCAATTCCAGCATCCAGGATCAGTCAGAGTGCACCCAAGGATAACCTGCAGGCAGTGGTAATATATGGGCTCAGCTGTATTAAACATGTTCTTTGTATTATACATTATGATTTATCTAAAGCACAGTGCTAAGAAGTGAGAGTGTAAGTCAGTCAGTGTACTCATATTTCCAGGAAACAGGGTAACTATACATAAGGCTATTGCCTTACAGTAACGTACATTTCTCTTCACATAGACATATATTCTTCTTACATCAAAATTTTTTAGTGTTCTATTCAATGTTTTTGGATTTTTGGCAATGTTAAAATATAAAGACGTGTACTCTACAAAAACAGTTGCTGTTTAAAATCCAGCTTTGCTCCTGGGAAAGCACAAAAGGAAGCTGTTCTGGTTAAGAGCAGAATATCAGCCAAATAGAATTTTACATTTTTCTGGATGAGAAAGTGTTCTTTATTGTTCAAAATGGCAACAGCCAGCTTGAGAGCTCATAGACATTATTTCAGTCTGGAAGCACATATTCTACAAACGTAGTACTGCTAAATAATTGCTTGCTCTATCATAACTAATGCCTGTCAGATTACTGTTTGAAACAGCTGATGCACAGCCTATGTTCTTCTACAAAATACATTTATTTTAACTGTAAGGTTTTAAGTCAAAACTGGGTGTTGCCTTTTTTTGTACAGGCAGATTTCAGGGAGCAGTGTTACATCTCACTGGCACTTTTTAATGGCCTGCCTGACCTGCAGTGCTGTCTTGAGCACTAAGAATATCTCAGTCATGCCTGAAAAGAAAAAATAAGTGTGATTTTGTTTCTAACAAACTTGTGTCTAGATGTTTAATTTCCTGAGTGAATATATTTGCCCCTTGGGAAAATGAAATTTTAGACTTCACTTTTTCAAGTATTAGGATCAACACTGTAGGAGTAACGTTAAGGATAGAATGCAGCTGTAATTAGTCATAGCAACAGATACTTCATCAATCATTCTGTGTTGGATTTGCTACATTCATAATAATGTTTTATGACTTTGTTGATGCTTCCAAAACAAACATTTAATAAAGGGCAAAAACCTTGCATTGAAGAGAAAAAAATTGCAGGTAGCCTTTTTTAATGTGTTTTATAAGCTAGCAGCATTTGGCTCCACAAAGCCCATATGGTTCCCAGCAGAATCTGGTGCAGTGTTTTCTAATTCTGTACTCAGAGTTGTCCATGGCTTCCAGTAAATTTGCTAATTCCAGCCGTTTTACAGGAGAGAGGTAGGTTTCCCAGTCTCCTCAAGGCCTGTCTGAATTTCCATGTTGCTGTGGCTTCACACAGTCATGTATCCAGGTCAGCTTTTTAGTGTCTCTGAAGCTCGGCGTATTCTGCAGAGTCGTTACAGCTATTTTCCATTTGATGCTTTTTGATAGATATGTTTGTGTTACTGAATGTCACACAAACAAGTGCAGGGCTTTGGGGTGAAAACGAACTTCCAGTTTTGTTAGAAATATTCCTGATTTCTCTGAAAAAGATGATCCAATAAACCACATACAGTACTTAGAAAAAAACAGCTTTTTGGGGAAAGAGAGAAAGAGAGAAAGAAAGAGAGAGAGAAAGAAAGAGAGAGAGAGAGAAAGAGAGAAAGAGAGAAAGAGAGAGAGAGAGAAAGAAAGAGAGAAAGAAAAAGAAAGAAAGAAAGAAAGAAAGAAAGAAAGAAAGAAAGAAAGAAAGAAAGAAAGAAAGAAAGAAAGAAAAAAGGAAGAAAGAACACACTAATTTCACATTGTAACCATTACCAGAGGAGAAATTGCTGAATATTTGACCTGAGAGCACAAGGACTGCGAGTTCCTTTACTTACTTTGTCTTCCCTCCTCTTCATGAATAAGGCAAAAAAGACCCTCACCTACATTCCTGTTTTCCAACCTTCCAAAAATAATGTCAGTGGAAATAAATCAGTTTTCGCCTAATTTATTTCAGTTCATTGTTTGAGCTAATTTCTTTATATTTTCATCAACAATATAATAGTAATTATCATCATCATCATCATCAGTATTCAATCCCTTGGGCGAGATATCTACTTAATATTTTTTAGTTCTGCAAGACTTTAAACCAGAAAACTTCCTGAGCCCACTAATACAGACAGCTTTCTTCTCTATATTTAAGTCACTCTCCCATGTGTTAAACTGGTGGCGAACGTTGCTTTGCTGAAGCTAATGAGGCCAAAACGCCATTTTAAATGCGAAAGTTTTGTCATCTGCTCTGCCTCTCAGTTGTCAGGGTCTTCAAAAAGTGATTTTGTCTTATTTATAAATAACTACGAGTTCTTAATGCTCCCAGGAATAATTATGGTTACTGAGATGTTGTGACTGCAGACGCGGAGATTGTACCTCCCATACAGCTCAGTTTCCTTGGGACTGTTAAAAGACAAACCCTGACCACCAAACTGTTTTTCTGAGCTCTGCTAAGAGCAAGAAAATTAAAATAACATCCAGAATTGTGAGAAAAACATGCTCTATCTGGAGAGTTTTCCTTTTTATCTTTCCCCATTCTCTTCTGCTTTTAATACCCCTCTGGTGTCAGGTTGGAGTTGGCTCTATCAGGCACATCTTTTGCCCATGAAACACTCTCATACCTCCAGTGGGGGAGCTGCCACTCAATCACCTGCACATTGCTTGGGCCAAGTGGAACAGGAATGTCTGGAAAGTCTGAAATTCCCACTTTGTATGATAAATTCTGTGTTTCTCTGACTTCTGCGGAGATAATGCAGCCTTAGTCAATTAGCTGCTTCTAGATACATATCTAAACGTGTGTTTAAAGTGTATAAAAGGGAAGGTCTTCAGTTTTTAGTACACAAGATTTCTTGTTGTTGTTGTTATTGATATTATTATTGTTATTGATATTATTGCTGTTATTGATATTGTTATAGATATTGTTATTATAGATATTATTGTTGTTATTGTTGTTATTATTTTATAGCAACATCTGTTCTGTGGCTTGTTTTTTTGAAAAATAGGTTTTCCCAAAACATTTATAAGGAGCAAGCATCACTTTCACTAATGAAACCTCACTATACTTGCAGGATTCTAGATCCATGCTGAATAAATGCATGCATCCTCAGTTTTTCTGGAAGGTACTTAATTATATAAGCAGGAGTGCTGTTTCCATGACTGAAATTGCACTTAGATTTTAGTACCTTTCTGCCTTTGTCTGCACTGTAAGTGGGGTTTCATGGAATGTGTGATACTTCCTCCAGATATTGTAAAAAATGTTAACAAAGTGCAACTCTCCTTATGAAAGAATTTGGGAATTGTTTTTTACTCTTTGCAAAACTTGTATGCCACGTGACAATGTCGTGCCTGTGTAACACAGAGTTAAATTCTCTGTGAGCAGAAGGAAAGCACTTCAAGAGTCACAAATCTGTATTGTCTTTCAAGTTGTCCCATTGGGAATATAAAAGGGAAATGTCTGGCACTTCCTACATATCGGGGTTTGTTTGGGACCATGTGCAGAGGTCCCACCTCTGCTGCAGCCGCTGGCAGTGTGGCTGCTGGGGGAGGACTCACGGTGTCCCTCTGGCAGGTCCTGTCCTGAGGAGTACGGAGGTATCAGAATGAGTCAGGAGCTGAAGTGTCTGAAATGTGATAATAAGTAAATTACCTTTACTCAACTCATAAACTGATTAAATTATAATGGTAGTCCAATGATGAGAATTTTGCTACAGCATTATAACTTGGTGTAGTTGCAGTTTATAAGCACACTTTAGTGTGGAAGAATCTTATCTTGTTCCTTACTCTGGAAACAGGGTATTTTGATTTGCTTCCTCAGAACTGGTCAGAAGATGGGGATTGTTCTGTGTCTCATCTTTCATCTTCTGTTACAGGGGTCCTGGGGGTGGTAGACCTTGGCCAAACCCAACCAATGCCAATTCTGTAAGTAAATCTTTAAAATGTATTAGACATTGTCTTATATTTAGGGAAGTATTTCTCATCAGTACACCAAAATTCCACTTTATTCAACAAATAGAATATTGCATTCTTTATATTTTGCCCCATAACCCTAATGCAGGGCAGGTGCAGTGAGAAGCACATCTGACCAGACATCACTGACCTGCAAATGTCCAGGTCTGTTCATCATCACACAGCAGCTCTGCATCTTCACATGAGTTACAGCACTTCCATAACACAAAGTTTTATTCTGGGGTATATTTGAAATACGTTTTAGTGTCCTTTAGCACAACTAAGAGGAGTTGAGTCAACACTATCTGGCCAGCAATCTCTGCAGAAATCACAGCTTGTTCAGATACAGCTGAATGTGTGCTCACATATTTCACATAACAAAAGCACGTTTGCTGCTTTTGGCTAGGGAATATGGAATCAGAGCAATTGCTTGCAAGACATCAGCCATCTTTACATGGTTTTTGTAAAAAGCAGTGCACTGTATTGAATTTCATTGCAACAACTACAAAATGAGGTAATCTGATAGCAGCTTGGAGGAGGAGGAGGTCAGTGAGGTATCCCACATGAACGACAATTCTGGTATTACTTCAGAAAACACAAAGGTAAAGTTTTCATTTTTATTCAGTGATAATACTGCATTAGTATTAAAATGTGTCCCTTTTTAGCACTTGCAGTTGGATGAGTCTGGCTTAATAGACTATCCTGGTTCTTTCTCTTCTCAGTTTTGATTTTTTAATTCTACCAGTGGCAATTGGGGAAAATAAGAGCTGAAACCCTCAGTCTTCTTTTGCATGTACTCAGCTAAAATGGATGTTAGGATATTTTTCAGCTGATAGCTGTAATATTTGAATTCTATGAAATTAATTGAGAAGTCCAGTAATAGATGTATTTGCAAAAATGAGTTGGCTGACAAGTCATCTACGGCCATGCGAGATGCTTGTGCAAAACAATAATGTTGCATTTTGTCAGTGCAGTTGCTTAATTCTTACCCCATCCTCCTATAACAGCATTGGTCTGTACTCCTTTAGAGAGAGTAATTGCAAAGGCTATCATAAAGAGGAAAACAAGATTATTCTCAGGCAACTGATTTCTCCAAATACCCTCTGTAACAAACACCACAGTTCAGTTTGAAATGAAAATAGAACACTGTCCTTTTAAAAAAGAAGAATAATGCAAAGAAATAGAATTACTGTCTTCTAGGGTGAAAGATATGAGAGTTGCATTCCCTTTTATGGTCAAGATTTTAATCAAGATTAAGTATATGTAAGAACATACAAATTCAGTCCATGCTTGGGATGACTCTGAAGTCCTATTGTCTTAAATGCAAGTGTGTGCTGCTTAAGTTTATAAACCTTATAAAGCGTATTACCTTCATAATCTTACAGCTTAACCTTTTACTGTAGACTGCAGATCCTTGCAGATCTTATTGTATCTCCTGCAATAATAATAATAATAATACTTGCAGGACCATGTAACTTGGTATCTTAAAAAAGTGATGCTGAGTGTTAAAAATTCATGCCTCGCTTATTATGAAGCAATGGAGAGCAAATACCCGACCTCAGCCTACAGACATTTAAATGTGTGAATTATGTTATTCATATTAATTTCATCAGAGTGGCAACCAGGGCACAGTAATCTTCAATGGAAATACTTTTATTTGAAAAATCGGGTATTAAATTTGGTTTTTGTCTATACTGCTAATTTTGGACTTGAACATACTTAAAATGATGAGCTGTTGAAAAGAAGAGGTGTTTGTTTTGACAACAATAGCATTTTTTCATAATTCTTAACTGTGTCTTTGAAATAAATTAAGCAACTAAGTGTTAGCCTACAGCTGTCCATAAATGTATGTTTGGACTGCGTGGCACTGCAGAATAAATCACTGTTTTGTTTCTATTGGTGTTGCAGATACCTTACTCGTCAGCATCTCCTGGGAACTATGTAGTAAGTACACTTGTGGGTGTTTGTGTATTAGAATAGAAGTTACATTTTATTTAGGCAAAGAAATAGCCGTCCAGATGTTAAGCAAAACCCTTGTGTATTTGTTGAGAACTGAACAGCTGATCTGCTCTTAGTTTTTTTCCTGCCATCTATGGTGCATAGGTTGATGTTGATTTCTAGAATCATTATCAGTCTGGTCAAATTGCCCTGAGTGCTGTTCTATTTCAGCAAACATTTATATAACCAAGACAATATATTGTCTTCAATAATAAAGGACAAAAACCCCCGGCTTTCTTGGTAACACTATATTGTGTATGAGTTTCTGAATTTCTTCAGAAAAAAAACCCCCAAACATTTGAATAACTAGAACAAGCTTTTGTCTTCTTAAAAATATAGAAATGGGTCCTTATAGCTAACATTGCAAGGGAAATTTTTATTCTTATAATTACCTTCTGAAGACTTGGAAATTCTCTTTTTTCCATATTCTGTCCTCATTTCAGACATTGTCTTAATTTATTATGGCTTAGTTGGTATCATCATTTTTTTCTTAGTCTGTACTTCAGAATTAAATAGTTAAAACTTTGTGATAGGCCCAGCATTGAGCTGTCATTCAAAAAATCTGCAAAATGCTAATCCTCTATCTGGAGTTTAATAAATACACTTTACCTATCAGGAAAACGCTTTTTGTTGGAGTATATACTGCTATTTCTTTTCTATATTCTGAGAGAATAACTTTGTTTATCCTTTCAGGCTCTTTTTTGATGTTGTTACTGTTGTACTTGGATTATTTGTACTTCTGTACAGATGCTTCCTACTGGTGTCAGAAGGCAACAGAGCAGAATTTTACACACACACACACACATACAGACACAGAGACAGACACACACACCCCAAGCAATTTTGTGTGGGTTATAATTCTCATAAGTGTCCGTAACCGTAGTACTCATTTTGCCACATGTTTAGTGGAAGCAGTCCAAATCTGCTCATCTCCAAACCAGTTATTTTAACACAGAACTTCATAAATTTCTCTCTGTTGGCAAGAAGTTTTATTGGTTTTGCCCTAGACATTACTGATCAGTATTTGTGGCACATTTTTAAGATTTTTTTTATGTTTGACTTCACAGCCTTGTTTTTTACAAGTGTGAAGCCTTGAGAAACTAGAAAACGATATACTAAAGAAAATTACTTTTAAGAAGCAAACCTAAGTAAAATGCAAGTTGTAGTAGTGGGCTCTGTTGGTGTACTCACATCAAGCCAAAGGTCAGCTGGGATAAATGGCTTGGGCAGAAGAGGGCATCACCATATTCCAGTGTGCAGTTAGAGGAGGAGTAAGAGTAAAGAGGTGATTTTACCTCTTTGGGTGACAGTGAGACTGCTGCTGGAATGTTGCTTCCCATTGGAACCACTGAAGGGAAATCGAGAGGTATGCAAAGAGAGACACATGAAAGACTGAAGCCTGGGAGAAAATGCCTGTCTCTGCTCAGTTACGCTCTGTGAGCTCCAGCTGTGCTAGTGGGGAAGGTGGCTGCCGGGTTCCCTGGCCCCACTCTTCTGCTGAAGGTTACCACTCCTTCAGGTCTGCTGCTGCAGTTCCTTGGACCCTCTTCATCCAAAACCACTGAAGTTGATTGAAGCATTTAAAGAACCAGGTCCTGGCTGAAGCAGTTGACCCAAAATAGGTGGAGGGACCCTCATGGAGGGAGCTCCAAGCAGAGCTGAGGCTGCCCCTGACAGAGCGTAGTGGGCAGCTGAGGTGGGCCAAGGGTTGAAATCTTCTGCCAGCATAAATACTTGCACAGTGCATGTCTTGTCTGATGTAAATTTAAAATTAGATGCAGAAGTTAGTAGTGAAGGTAAGTACCATTCTTAACAAACTACCAGTTAGCAGTTTCTACACCTCCTCGTGTGACGCTGAATACACATAAACCTAAAGTGAGCTTAGTGCACTGAGTACATGGGTTAAAAGTTATAGCCTGTGATGCCTAGTGTGTCATTTATGTGATCAGAGGTCCCTTTGAGCTGGGGGTCTGTAGCTCTGGAGCAGCAATGGGGGAACTGATTGCTGAGGACTGAACAGAACTCTTGGACAGCTTTGGCAAGCCCAGTTCTCACAGATTCTTTTCTGGTTCAGTTGTGATTTGGGAGGGGAAAGAGGCTATGTGGCTGCTGGCAGTATGAAATGAGGTTGTGATTATGCTTTGATTTCTGTAAGCTGGTCTGTGGGTTTGGTGCCAGAGCCAGCCCTGGTTCCCACACATTTCATAGAAGGTGCTGGGTGACCTTGCTTAGCTCACGAGCAAGGAGCCACGGGACATGGAGCTGGTAGGTGGAGTACATGCAACAGCATAGAGGTACCTGTATTGCTGACTGACTGCAGGGGTGTGCTGCTGCTTCTGTGTAAAATATTTCTGTTTCATCTACAATTAACTGTGAGTTGGTCACTGGCTGGCAGGCAGAGCTTCCCCCAAGCATTTGCTTGCACAGACCCGCAGAGGAGCAGCACCAGGGAAGAGCTGATCGGTACCGGATGGTCTGGAAGTCGTGCTTGCTGGCATATTGCTGCTAAATGCTTTGTAAGAACTGTTACTTCAAGTAGGCCATTGAGAAACAGTGTCTATTGATTTAAATCCAAGACTTCTCTGACCCCTTCCAAAACACCCCAGTGAATCATAGCAGATCTCTGCAATGTCCTTGTAAGTGGACAGGAACACCCAGACCTTTATATTCAGTGCTACTGGAAAAATGCTCCTGCCTGGGACAGTTTATCTGCTATTTTAAAATACAATGAAAGAGGTAGGAATATAATGAGAGTCATATGGCAATGAAAAGAATCATCTGTTGTTAGCAATCTGTGTATTTTTTAATTTGCGACATCAATATTTATTGATTTTTATGGACGCGGGTGTTTTTTCCACACTGGAAGTTGGTCATTTTTCATGTTACTTAAAAATATTAGTGGATCTGCAGACACAGGAAGCAATAAGTTACAGTTCTGCTCTTACTAAACACTGAATGTTTAGAATAAAATTTTCGGAGAAATCTTTAAGGAAACTTAAGAAGCTTGTTTAACAACCAGAGCAGATTGTGCACAGTTCTTAGTCATAAACAGATTTGCAACACTGAAGTACCTGAAGCTGAGAGAGTAGATGTTCCTCAATGGTTTTTGTACACAGATGCTATTTTAAAAAATTGTGGTGTATTATACAGCCAGAATTAAGATGCCCATAGCACCGAGGTATCATGTCTGTCTAGAAAACAAAGCTTTCTTAAGGTGATTAGGCTCTCCTGCCCCTTTGGGACACCCCACTGCTTTGTGCTCAGCAAACATTGGGTACTCAATCATCAGCTGTGTGCAGAGTACAGCAAAACAGAAATGCCAGCTGAAGAAGTGGTAGTAACAGAAGTAGCTTGAGGGAATTAAGTATAATTGTCTTAGGCCCTGCTCCAAGTATTTCTCTTGTCTGACTCACAGCATGACAGAGGGTTATTGACTAATGGATATTCTGGAGTCTGTACACCTACCAACATGATAAGTCTGTGCTGGAGCTTGCTGACCAACTACCTTGTCTTCATCTGTTTCAGTAGCTTATCAGAAAATGTGCCTGTTTTTACCAGAGTAGCTCATGAGATTCACAATACTTCTGTTTTTCATTTCTACTGTGTTCATTTTTTACTGTGGCATTTTTTTCCTTCTGTGCTAACTGACATTTCCTGCTCTCTAGGGTCCTCCAGGAGGTGGTGGGCCACCAGGAACACCTATCATGCCTAGTCCTGCAGGTACTGGAATACAGCCTGAAATAATAAAAGATAATTCTAAGGGTTTTTAGGAAGTACATTATTTTTCAGGCTTTGATTTTCATAAAGAATCAGATAACGATAAATTATTGGTTTTATACTTTCTGTATCAGTTTTTTCCTGTGCTTTCACTCTCTTTTTCTCCCTGCTGTGTTGCAGAGATACAAAGCATTAAAGCATTGTATCTCTGCAGTTCAGAGCAATTAATTTCTCTGGCTGTCAAGCCCATCTTTTCTTGCACAATTTCAGCAATAGCAAGTTAAAACCAAAAGAAGACCCAGTCTTTATTTGCTTTTTCTGATGTTCGTTGGGACAACTCCATCAGTTTGGAAATCAGGAGATTTCTCAATCTGGTGAAACTTCACCTGTGATATCCTATAGGATAGACCTGACCAACGTGTGGCCCTTGAGCAATGTGTTGCATCCTGCAGCTACATCATCTGGCTGACAGCAGGGTCATACTGGACAGCTTACTCTCCTCTGTCTTGCAATGGGGGAGTAAGGCTCCAGGGAAGTCATTGTCATGTCCTCCCACCAGTGATCTGTTCCCAGAACTTCACCGGCCCCATTTTTTCCCCAAGTAACATGGTCTGTATCTTGCAACATGGACCACATGGAGATTTGGGCTATGCAAAAGACTGGCCACATTCCTACTAAAGTTGAGAAAACGAGGAAAAGAGGAGGATTTGGGGTGGCTAGCTAGCTTCTCAAGGCTTAAAGATGGTAAACTGAATGTAAGCATTTCCCTCCATCAATGACTGCAAAGATTCTGATATGAAGGTGGAACTGCGGGATATGGAGGATGCTGTCCTCCACCATGGACATCATCAGAAATTATGATGATCATCTGCTAAAATGAAACTTCCAGTTACATCTTGTGTAACCCAGTATTCAATAGCTACTCCTTTTGGCCAATTATCTGCCTTGGTAACCCACTTTCACCTAAGAGAGACCCATTCACCTCAGAGATGTTACAGTGTCCCTAGTCCTTACGTCCTACATGTTCTTGCTGTCCTCTACAGCACAAGGGGTAGGGAAGTTTCTTAACTGGCCATGAAAACTTCTTTCACCAGTATGGTATCTTCATTAAGTACAATTGTAGGGCTTTAAAACAATGCAGCCTCAGGTAAAGTGTAGGCCTTCCTTGTTTATATCATTAGTGAAAAAGATAATTAGTGCCAGCTGGCATTTAAAGTTCAATTCTCTTTTAAAATAAAATGAACTTATGGACAGCTTGCACTTTTAAAAATAGTCAGCACTGCAGTTATGGCAGAAATTAGGATGTCTTTGTGCAGCTCAAGTAAAGCTGCTGAGAGTTGTTCCCATTTTCATTTAGACACACAAAGATGTTACGAGGCTTTGCTTTCCAAAGTATGAAAACTCTTAGAAATTGGCCACCTAAGAATTTTGTAAAGGTATTTATTTACCTCTGCGACAAGCCAGCTCTCAGGGTTCCCAACCACGAGCCAGCAGAACATGAGAGAGCCAGGGATGTGTGTTGCAGAAGGATCTAGTGGCTGAAGAACTTGCTGCCTAGTTTATCAAATGCTAAAAATAACTTTTTATGTGCTAATTTCACTTTGATGATTTGAGGTGAAAATCTTTTTGTTCCCCCCCCCCCTTCTTTCAACACCGTATTTGAATCACAGAATGGTTTGGGTTGGAAGGGACCTCAAAGGTCACCCAGTTC
>VZRW01002960.1:85823-114434 GCA_013398125.1 Aegotheles bennettii
GGCTGTTCTCAATCCATTCCCCACCCAGCCTGTGTTTGTGCTGGGGATTGCCCTGACCCAGGGGCAGGACCTTGCCCTTGGCCTTGTTGAACTTCACGCAGTTGGCACGGCCCCACCCCCCCAGCCTGTCCAGGTCCCTCTGGATGCCATCCCTTCCCTCCAGCATGTTGACCACACCACACCTTGGTGTTGTCAGTGAACTTGCTGAGGGTGCACCCGATCCCACCGTCCATGTCACTGACAAAGATGTTAAAGAGAACTGGTCCCAGTACCAACCCCTGAGGAACACCACTTGTCACTGATCTCCACTTGGGCATCGAGCCATTGATCACAAGTCTTTGAGTGTGACCATCCAGCCAATTTCTTATCCACTGAGTGGTCCCTCCATCAAATCATGTTGTGGTGAGACATAGTGTTCTGCATATAATCACAGAATCCCAGCATGGTGGGGATTGGACCTCTGGAGATCACCCAGTCCAACCCTCCTGCCCAAGCAGGGTCACCCAGAGCAGGTGACACAGAGTCACGTCCAGGCAGGGTTTGATTGTCTCCAGAGAAGGAGACCCCACACCTCTCTGGGCAGCCTGGCCCAGGGCTCGGGCACCCTCAGGGTGAGGAATTTTTCCCCTCACATTCAGATGGAACTCCCTGTGTTCCAGTTTGTGTCCATTGCCCCTTGTCCTGTCACTGGGCACCACTGAGAAGAGTCTGGCCTACACCTGCCCTGTAGATTGTTGATGAGATCCCCTCTCAGTCTTCTCCTCTCTAGTCTGAACAGCCCCAGGTCCCTCAGCCTTTCCTCAGGACAGAGATGCTCCAGTCCCCTCATCATAATGGAATTTTTTACTCACCAAGGTTCGTTAATGCTCAGGAAACTGTCTCATAAAGATCAGGGAACAGACAAAGTTGTTGGTTTAGCTGCCCAGTGTATGTACCAATGCATTCCTGCAGGACATCAGGCCGCATTCCCAGTCCCAACATTTCAGTCCCATCTCTGCTTTCTTGCTTTCAGTGTTTCTGACTCGGAAGTCCCCTGTCACCTTGTCTTGGAAGAGCAATTACAGCTCAGCAGTGGTTTTTGCATGTGTTTGTAATCTCAAAACTCTGGTTCCAAGAGGTGGAATGGTCTTCTGGAGGAGCTGAGCACAGAGTACTAAGCTATTTTCATTCTTTTTGGAGATAGTGTAGAGGTACTCGTTCTTCAGAGGTGACAGTAGGTTTTTTGGATCATGCTGTCCCCTTGGTGATGTATTCAAACTGTCCTTAGGTCATTCTCTCAGTAAACTTTTTCAAGACATGGCCTGTGTCTGGTCAAGTTCCCTTGGAAAAGGTTCTTGCCACTCTGCTGTATTTTTCACCTTGTGTTTCTTACAAATGCTGATGAAAGGTGTTAAGACTTCATGTGTTTTAGCAGTGGGGATAAGCTGGAGATCAGAATGGTATCTACTGATGGTTCTTAGGCACTGGTTTCTTAAGTTCAACCAGAAGAGCAGTGTGGGTTGTCTTTTATGTCTTAATTAAATCTTGCATTTCCACCCTGGAGGTGCTCTACCTGGGAGTTCATGTACATTGACTGGAGGAGAAGGGCTGAGATGCAGCACATGACAACAGGTCAGCACCTGGCAAGGCCAAGTGAAACCCTTGGCACAACTTACAGGACAAAGCACCAAGCTGTGCCAGGGGGATTTGCTGCTTTTGGACTAGGTTTTGTTTTTGAAGCATTGCACCACACTGTGCTGTGAAGATACATTAGTTAAAGCTGTCCTTAGAGAAGGAGCTCTGCAGTGTTTCACCAGATAGTTAGATACATCCAAAATAAAAAACTGACATGAATGATAATACAGAATTTTCATTCGTACACTGACTTGCAGTCTGTATAATGAGAAGCTGTTTATCATTTATTACAGGTGGAAAACAAATCACAGCAAGTAATTGATAAGAAAGAAACTCCTGTTTTATAGAGAATATTGAAGAGAAATAAAGTGATTTGGAATGCCAGGAAAAAGGGTTTATGGAATTAAATAGTTACAGATACTTGGTGATTTATAAACCTTTTAACAGGCATGCGTAAAACTGGAGTCTAGAAGTAGTCACTTAGGGACCATTGCAATTGTTTCTTTCCATAGCTCTGTTGTATGGTCACAATAGATAGAAAGGGAATGAAATCTTCAGTTGTATTGCCACGGTGTGTCAGTGATTCTGGCACAGAAATAATATGAACAAAATGAGAAGAAATGTATTAGGTGAGTAGTTTTATTGAAAGGCATATATTAGCACTTAAAATAATCTCTTATTACAGATTCAACCAACTCTGGAGACAACATGTACACTTTAATGAACGCAGTACCACCTGGACCCAACAGACCCAATGTAAATATTGATCTAGTTATATACTTCTTTGAATTATACAGCTTTTTTTTTATCCAAACACCACATTTCCAACACAAATCATTAATACTAAGATTTCCATTTTTATGGGTGACACTTCAGTTGCTCCTCCCCACCATGTACTTTTTAGTGTTTCCCAAATCAGTCATTCCAGTACATGCCAAATAATGGTTCAGGCATACTGGTCTACATGGAAAAAGTCCTAGAAGCTTGTGCGTGTGGATCTTGGGGATGACTTGGTTTGTCACACCGCAGTGCAGTAGACTTCTGTGTGATAGGACGTTGTCCTAGGAGCTACCACTAAGCATCAGTTTCTTCAGGATTCAAACTTCAGTTATAAAAACGTATGTACACCTGAAAAGTAAGAATAAAATCACTGAAAGTGACCCATTATTATGTTGCCCTGTCATTCTGTAAAAAAGGATGAAATAAATACCTCTAAGAAGAAACAAACTTCCACATGTATCTAAATGAGATGATAAGAATTAAACCTATTGTTAACAGAAAGTATTTGCCTAATGAAGTATTTAACTGGTGACTGTTTTAGCCTAAATTTTAGCAGTTCTAGAACTGACAAAAGTATGGATTCTTAGGTAGAACATGTGTTTTCTATGCCTTCAGTTTTACTGTATTTCTCTGATTACTACCATATTTCATTTAATTATGATCCATACTATGGGACTTTTGGGAAAAAAACCCAAACAGTAACTTAAAAATAGAGATATTTAAATATTGCTGAATTATTATGTAGTGAATGTTAGAAATCTTTCTTTAATGTTAATGCCTTAAACAAAAGAACTTAATTTAAGGTTAGTATCTGAAATTGGACAGAAATTGCTCATGCTGCAAAGGTGATGTGGAGTGGTCTGACTGTCAGTATGGATAGGGTGGGGTTTGAAAGCTGTTAATCAATCACTTATTGAAGAGAATTGTAAAATTCCCTGTAACTGCAATGGGAGTAGAGCTAGGTCAGCACTCAACAAAGTGTTGAGGTAAATAATAAATTATTCCTAAATTGTTTTCCATCCTACAGGGGTGATAGTCTCAGAAAGTCATGAAGGTAGTACTGGGAAAAGTGAGCAAAAGCAATGATGTTTTTTCAGTCTTCACATGAAGGACTTTCCCTAGGCTTGTCACATTCAGAGCTGGGACTGTGCATTTTTCCTTAGGAATATTTTCTTTTTATTAAATAATCTACAAAAAACTGTACAGTAATACCAGTTTTTAATGTCTAATCCTTTTGTAGTTTCCAATGGGGCCAGGGTCAGATGGATCTATGAGTGGACTAGGTGGAATGGATTCACATCATATGAATGGATCATTAGGTAATGATAGTAACTATTACAAACATGAATTTTCTGTGATTCGTTCTCTGAGTTGTGTGGAAGACTGTATGTAGAAATCTTTTAAAAACTGAAGAAGCTGTATATATATCAACAAGGACTATTAAGATACCTCCTAAGCATGTGAGTTGGCATACATAATGCACCTCCGGCTGAAAAATACTGGGTTTTATTTTATTAAGAAGGTATAGTTTTAATCCAGTTTATGAAATCCACTCTAAAAGCATGCCATCACAGTAATGTGGAAGTGAAGACTGAAGAGCCATTTTTATTGACCTCTGTTCCTCTTCCAAAATCTTGGGAAGATGTCATTGTGACATGCTGGTGCACATTCTTATCACTTGTTGGAAGTAAGTTATTACATATATTGATGTATATGTTAAACTGTTTCTATCCCTGCATTTTTGTATCCTCATTTATTCTATAACTAGCCATATGTTGGTCAAGTATCAGTATTACTACTCCATCCCCATCAGCAGTGTCAGGCAGGTGCCAATTTCAATGCAACTGAAAGAACATGAATTCTTGTTGAGGCATGTGAGGCAGGAGGAAGAGTGAACCGTCGGACTTTCGACACTGATTTCTGGAGGGCTCATATCTGGGGGAGAAGCCCTGCACAACTCTGCAGAACACACACTGCTTTATCTCCAGACTATCCTAGCAAACTCTTTGCTGGAAGGATGATGGACACTTGAACGGGATTTAAGAAACAAGCCACAGCTAAATAAATTGTATCCCTCCCTCTTCCATACCCGCAAAGCAGATAAATACCTTGGTTTTGTTTCTGCTCATACCATATCACCAGGCCATAAGTAGCTCTGGAAACGGTTCTTGTCTTGTAGTCTTCACTTCTGTCTGCACCCAGGGGTATCAGTCATGCAGGCAACAAGAGGGGGAACCTCAGGCTGCAGAGACTTCAGTTCTCCTTCTCCTTCTATCCCCCTTGTCCACCAGCAAGGCTCTCCTTTACATCTGGGAGCTGCCACTCTGCTGAGCAACCTTTTCCTCGATGGGGAGAAACTCAACTGAGCTAGATAGAGGTCAGGCAGGCAGAAGACATGCTGCTAGTGTTCTCCTTGCTTCTATCCCCAAAGAAGAGCTCTGTCACTTCCTCAGCACAGACATGAACCAACCTGAACTCCATACCATTTTAGGTCCCTACTGCCATGATGGGGGGAGATCTATCAGTCGTAGCCGAAAAGTTAAGAGGTTGAGGCAGGAAGTATAGACAGATAAGAAGGAGAGAGAAATTTGAAGAGGCTGTGACAAAATGAGAAAAAAAAATCTAAGCCATTAGACCTCAATTAGCAGACACATTCTGTACAATTAAAATTCATCAGTAGGCATCTATCTCCTAATAGAATTATCTTTTTTTCTAGGAAATCATGTCCCTGAGATTCCTAGATTACTTTGCATAAGGACACCTTGTGATTTTACAGCCTTTCTTTACATAGTACAATCCTGAAGCGGATTGTTGCTCTAATTAATAATGATCCACGTTACATTCAAATAAATGAAAAACTGTGTAAAGGGTAATCACATCTTTTTCTGTCACTTTCTGTAGGCTGAGAATTATTTTGTAGCTAGAAGAAAAAAATAAATTGAAACAGTTATGGAAGGATTTTACATGTACCTAACATTTGATTAGTGATTTTCTGTAGTGAAAATGATGATGTGCTTGGTCAAATTAATAATGACTGCTTTCTAGGGAGAACTTCTTATCTAAACTGCTACCTGAGTTCTTTTAGGAGAGGAGGGCTGGGAGAGATCTGCTGCGTTTATTGCTGTGCTGCAGTAGGCAGCTGTGTCTCGTAATCAGATGGATGAGCTAGTCAAGGTCTCTCTTCAACTTCTCCAACTTCTTTGACCACAGCCCTTCTATTGGATATCTGTTCATAGCTCTGATGGTTAGAAAGAAATCTTTTCTTGATTTCCCCAAAACTTTATCCTTTGGGCCATGACAAAATGGCTCTTCGTAACATTTCTGTACCTGATGTATCTATAGAGAGAAATGGTGTTCCTTCTCAGCCTTAATTTGCCTGAGTATAGTAAGCTATTTCAGTCTCCTCCCACAACTCCATTTCTCTGATTGTTTTTCTCTGTTACTCTTCTAGTTCTGTATTCAGTGCTCTTCTAGAATATGTCATAGGTGACCAGAATTGTTTAGTCTGTTGCTGCTAAGAATGCTTTTCTTGATACATCAAAGTTTTCTTTCCTTTATTCTTGACTTTACCTGGGTGAAAGCTACATCATGTGAAAAAAATTATTTTCAATAGTCTTGCACTCATTATATTTGATTTTGTTTTGTTTCTGTTGCTCTGGTTCTCAGATCATCTGCTTTCTTCTGAAAGATGCTGTCATCATCAGTGTTTGTAATGCATCAAAAGCTGATGTCATTTCAGCCAATTCCAGTCATTGGCTTCTTACTTTTGAGAGTAAAGACATTGATGAAACCCTGACAGCTGACCTTAGTGATCGTCTTTTTTTCCCCAGGAATATCAGCTTCTACTGGTTAGCCATGATTTTCCTTTCTTTTTCTGAAGCTGAAGCAACGGGTGGATATACCTCAAATTAATTGCCTTACCTGTACCCTCCCGTGGCTAATGGGACAGGGAGGTGGAACATGCAGTTCCTGGAGTTGTGCTGGGTTGTCTTGTCCTGAAGGGATGCCCTCCAAATAGCTGTCAGATATCAGAAGTGTGTCCCTCATTCTTCTCTCACTTTTGGCACCAGGGAAGGACTAACACTACTCAGTACTGACTGTAAACTTTACTAAGAGAGACACTGGAAAGGGAGTGGGGTGGCACATGGTTGGCTGTGTTTTAAAATATTGCTGTTACACTATGTATTTACTATGAAAAAAAGTTCTTGGGTTAACTTCAACTCAAAACTAACTGAATAATTGTCTGTTTCAATTTAAGGCTCAGGAGACATGGACAGTATTTCCAAAGTGAGTATCTAATAAAATACTGTAATTTTTAGAAAGTTTCATTCTAAAGATATTTTATTTGTCCCTGTTATGAAACTATTTGTTATGTAACTACATTCTCTGCTTGTCAACTCTTTGGAGGCTATACAGACAGAATTAGTATTAATTGAAAATTTAAAAATATAATCAATAAGTAGTATAAGTAGACTTATTCCCTACTGCGTAATACTGCATATTAATGAATGTGATTAATTATGTTCATAATTATCCAGTTGATAATCTGATTGATCATGTTATAATCTTCTATACTGTAAAGACAAATTAATACAGTTCTAGTAATCAATTCTAGTTAGATGTAAATTTGGGGAAATGCCATTAGGATGTTACATTTATGCACTGCATGATTACTCTTGTCACCCCTGTAAGGCAAGGTTAATATCTTAATCATCTGTGTAAGTTCCTAGAAGCTAGCTAAAGAAGCAGTTCTAGAAGCAGCACTATTTTGATACCACAACCATTAACTAGTTGCAAATTAATGTGAGTTTAACCTGCAGGGGTGTTGCATATATGAAAATAATACTGTGCTGGAATGTGTCACTTCTTCCATAAAAATAACACTACTGCCTATGTAGTCATCATTAATTTAGGAATTAATGAGTTTATTTGGTATAGATCAAATGGCATGAATCTGTGCCCTGCAAAACACTCTTTTGTACTCAGCATCTTCAGATGTAACTGACTGAAACTAATAAATATATCAGCACCACAATCTCCCTGCACTCTCATGATTTTGATCTACAAATACAGAAATTAATGAAGAGATTGTTTCAGTTAAAAATTTATAGCTCATTTGTTTGTAGCAAAACTCTTAACATCTTGCAAGAGAGGAGAATGAGTTTGTTTTGAGCGCATGGGATCTCTGCCAGTGCAGACTTGGCCATTGCAGATCTGTGTAAGGCTGGTCTGTAGGTGCTCTGGTCACACTGAGGACCTTGCTGTGGGTCTGCTCTCAGGAGCTACGGGGAGATGCCAACGTGTAGGGAACAAAGCGCTCACCTGAATTCCCTTGGGCTAAGGCACAGTTTGTGGTGTGAATTTGTTGCGAATACACCTCCAGGTTGTTCAAGAGGCAGGAATCACTCTTCATTTGGGGACACATTATTTGTACATCCGAAGAGGAAGAGGAGGACCCTGTGTGGTTCCCAGTCTGTGATCTTCTGGTGGGAGAAGGGTAGCCTCTAGAGTGTGCTCAGTGTCTGTCTTTCCTGGACTGGAGGACCTCAGCCATACATGTCCCAGGCCATTGCTACTCCCTCACAGGAGCAGTGTCTAGAGCAATCCTATATTTTTGTATGTTTTTAAGACCTATAGCATTTTCAGACACTGCAAAGAGTAAAATGATGGATTGAATTGGCCGTGTTGCCTTAGTTGTGCTGTGCTGCGATTCAGTAAAAGCCTCCAATGAGGTAATAACTGTACAGCACTTTTAAAATCCATGTCCATATTTTTTCTTCAGTATTTTTACTGTAAATGGCAACATTTTTTTAAGAAAATAAACCCAACAAACAAAGCATTTCCATTGCTTGCCATAGGGTTATTTTTAAAAGCCTGTATTGAAGTCGCTGGCATTAAGTACACTAATGCAAGTATTATCTTTGAAAACTTGGACAAAAAATTTACCTGCAAGTCTAGTAATTTGTTAACCGTAATAAAGAACCTCATGGAAGTCACATTTGATGCATGTCTTATTCAAATAACTGAAACTAAAACGCTGTTGACTTTGGAAGTAGCAGAGTTGTCCTGTCACACCGTTGTGTCTCTTCTGGCCAGCACTGCCCAATGTGCAACCCCCACTGATAGTAGTGAAAGTGTGTGGGTGGCGTTGGTCGTGCCAGGTAGGTCCATGGTGCTTTTGGAACTTGAATGGAAAAGTTCCACTTGCAAGGAATACAGCACTGGCCAGTCCTGTGGTTGACTTCTTCACAAGCAGATTTCCAGTGACAGAAATTGTCCACTGAAGTTAGCACAGTCTGGGGTGTGTGATGCTCCAGCCCAGGCACAGAACTTCAGCAGAGCAAAGTGCCGATTAGAGGAGCTCATCACCAGTTCCCAGGAGACACAGAAAATTAATCCAGTCTTGGTAGAATCAGTACAGCTCACAGAATTCAGAGCTGCATTTTCTAGAGAAGATTTTCATTTAATTGGCTGAATGGCAAAACATGAAGATTTTATGACGTAGATTGAGATGGTGGAAGTAAATGAACTGAAATGATACATAATAAATAAATATTAATAACCAGTGTTTCTTGCAGTGCCCGTGGAATTTGTGCAGGCATCAAAGACATGCTTGCTTTGGAAAAACTCAGCTAGTGTGACAATGTTAGACCCCGTACTGACCATAAAAGCAGCCCAGGGGAGTTGCTGTAAAAGCATTTATGTCAGGAGTTTGAACCTTTGGGGCTGGCATACTGTAGTGATTGCAGAATTTCAAAGCTTTGTGCTACACAGAGCAAGATAAAATAGGGGTAAATCCCCCAGGAATGAGCAACAGTGCAGGAGTATCATATAAAATAAATGTGACAAGGCCTTAGGGGGGTTTAAACTTTGTGTTCATAGATTTTAAGGCCAGAAGGGACTAATATGATTGTGTAGTATGACCTCCCCTGTAACACAGGCAGCAGGACTTCCCTGGATTAACCCTTGCTTCAGGCACAGTAGCTGTGGTTGAAGTGAAGCAACAGTTTCCAAGCTTTTCCAAGCTGTGGATCCCTAAATATTTGGTAAACTGACTTCACCGAGTAGCAGACTGGATTGTCTGGTGTTGGTCACCTAGTTAGGCATTCAGCTGTCTCTGATGGACATGTCGTGCCATGATGCCTGGAGATCTGGGGATCACAGTTTCGAAAGCAGTGAACTAGACTGGAGAAGGCAAAGGGCTAGGGCAGGGGGTTTGGCCCAACTCTGTAAGCTGCATTTCAGATGCTAATGAAACCAGTTATGCTTGCATGTGGCTTATGTAACTGATTTTATATTTAATCTGTAACTGAAAACAAGGGCACCAAGCTGAGCCCATATGGTTACTTGGCCATTCAGACTGAGCATGTCTGTAAAAAAAAAGAATTTATCTTTAGAAGCCTTTGTGCTGTTTTTATTTATTAGCATCTCAGTTACACCTAGACACTGAATAAGCAGATCAAAGTGCTGTTGCATTCTGCTCCCTGCAGGCAAAGGGCAGAAGCACTGCTGCTCCTGGGCGTGTCTGTGACCCCAGCGCAGTGGCCAGCTCAGGAGCCTTCACTGGAACTCCTGTTAGTGCTGTGCAGTGGCTGCTCTCAGTGAAGTGGTTTGGCACTTGGGCCACACTTGGGAAGTACTTGTGGAACTGGCATTTCAATAAACTGGGAGTGCTGAACGGAGATCTCAGGCCCAGGCTCTGCGGAGGTCTGTGCAGGCAGGATCTGTCCATATGTTGCCTTCAAGTGCATATTCATGAGGGACATATGTCAAGGCTCCACTGAACTTGTCCACATGACTTAGTGGGTGACAGAGCTTCCTCGTGTGCCTGCTGCAGTCATCTGTAACTTTCCCTGACTTCAGTAGGAGAAGATGCTTGCCTGAAAACAAGGATTACAAGTAAATAATTCTTGCTTCAGGGAAGAGAACATTACTTTATGGGCTAAAATTAGCGACTGAATCATGCGGAACCCCGCAGAGGCTTATTTCTCATCTCTGGAGATCTCAGTGTGTTGCAGAGTGCATCTTCGTGCTCCACAGCACCCTGTGCAGCAGCGTGCCTTTGGCACACGTGGTGGAGCTGGGAAGGTGGCTGAGATCTTCAACACTTAATCTGTATTTTTGAATCTTAACAGAACTCTCCCAGTAATATGAGCATGAGTAATCAGCCTGGCACTCCCAGGGATGATGCTGAGATGGGTGGAAACTTCCTAAACCCTTTTCAGAGTGAGAGTGTAAGTATGTCTTTACCTAGGTTTTTATTGTTGTTATTGTTTTTTACTTTGTGAACCTTTATCTCTGGCATTTTGTTTAAAAAAAAGAAGAATAACAACAAGAACAAGCAGTTCTGTGGTGTACTTAATGATGCAGTACAGTGCCTTACGTGTTCTTTATTGGCCTCTAAAATTCCAGTATTGATTTGACAAAAAATTGTGCAGAAGACTGCTAGAAGTTGAGCTGAATCTGGAAAGTGTGTGAGGTGTAGATTTACTGTAGAACCTCTTTTTCTGTGTTACAAAGTCGGTTGCCAGTGAAGTCAAGCAGCAATAATTATGCCACACGCAGGCAACATCCGAGCACATAGCTGATAGATCCTTACATGGGAGTGAGTCGATGTGTGGCTGCCCAGCCTTTGACTCCAAAACAACGTGTTCTGCTGGGAATGTCTTTCAGAACAGGGTTCACACCGAAGCAGATCTCGTGCTGCAAAGATGCAGTGTGCTGTCAGAGGCAGAAGAGGCGAAGGTTCCCTCTAGTGTCCATTCTGGGACAAATGGTGCTTTTTTAATACAGAAGATGCTTGAGGCAGCAAGAACTGTGCTATCAAACATACTGCAAAGCAAGACTACAATGTTTTCATACTCGTGTGCCTGGAGCTGGGTTTCTAAATCCACATTTAGGTTCATAAATGTGGCCACGTTTTTCAGAAGTGCTGAGTGACTTCAACACTTCTGTTCTTACTGGAAATCGCTGCTGCCAGAAGTGAGTGCAGCTTCGTCAGCTGTGCCAGTGGTGAACTTCAATGTAGAAAATACGATGAGTAAACGGATTCTGTTAGGTCACAAAACAGTCAAATTGTATGGCAAATTTCATGGGAATCAGATTTTTGGGGGTTTGGGGACTTGCTTCTTTAACTAATGAAAAGGAAGTTTTCTGTGTGTTAGCTGTTGGTGTCTCCATGAAGAGGGCACACGTTCAGATTGTGTGGAGTATTGGAGAAAATTTGTTTGTGCAACCTAAAAAGACTGGTGTTTCAGTATCTGCCACAAAACCAGTAACCACAGAACTTCTGTTAGATGTGATCCTTGGTCAGGGTAGTCCTTGCCTCTCGGTTTGGTATGTGCTGCTTGTACTGAGGGCAGGCAGTCCGATCAGCAGGCAGGCAGCTCACCAAAGTCACAAAACAAAGGACACCAGTTGTACTCAAAAGAAAGTTGGTTCTCTCAGACACTTACTGGATTCTCAGTGATCCTAGATGTTGTTTTCCTACCTGGAAGAACCTGAGACCCAGTTTCCTCAAGGCTGTACATGAGATGTGTGCCTACAAGGCACGCGTTCTACATGCCATGTGCATTCCAGTCTACTTGTAGATACCGGGTCCTCTCTAGCACGAGTCACATTGTAGTCCTGGGGAACTGTCTTGCTTTCTAATTCACATTTTGTTACTTGGCTGCATGATTATGAAGTCCTTTCTCGGGCAGATTCGCTGTTCAGTTCTTCAGCAGTTTTGGTTGGGCGTGGGGAACAGTGCTTGGCTAATATTAAGTTAAAAAAACACAAACACCTTTAGATCATCTTTCAATTCCTTGTCCAAAGTGGTTACCCAGGTACAGGGTTCCTGGGTACCTGGACTCACAGGAAATCACTTGAGCAGATGCTTGGCTTTAAGCACTTGAGTTGGTCTCTGGCACTGGCTAAAGATCAGCATATTCTAACCAGCTTTGCTGGACCACTGTGGGAGTGCTCAACAGGACACGATGGGAGTAAGCCCTAAAGCAGACAGACCATCAAAGACATGACATGGAACAAAACAGACTTTCCCCAAGCAGTCCATTCTGCACAGTTTACATGGCAGGAAAGACTGATCCAAAATGCTCCTTCTAATATGCTTGGACACTTGAAAATGCCCGGCTTGAAACTCCAGCTTTGGTAGGATTTTTATTGCATATCTGTTTTTGCAAAAACAAGTTTATCTTTCTGTTTCATGTATCAGTTTTCACAGAATCACAGAATCACAGAATCTAAGGGGTTGGAAGGGACCTCGAAAGATCATCTAGTCCACCCCCCCTGCCAGAGCAGGGTCACCTAGAGTCCATCACACAGGAACGCATCCAGGCGGGGTTTGAATGTCTCCAGTGAAGGAGACTCCACAACCTCTCTGGGCAGCCTGGTCCAGTGCTCTGTCACTCTCACAGTGAAAAAGTTTTTCCTGATATTTACATGGAACCTCCTATGCTCCAGTTTAAAACCATTGCCCCTTGTCCTATCATTAGTCATTACTGACAAAAGCCTGGCTCCATCATCCTGACACTCACCCTTTACATATTTGTAAACATGGATGAAATTTATGAAAAGTTTTCATAATGCTGATACTTCTTGCATTTGAACATTTTCCTCTAGGTAGAAGATTTTAGGCCAAATTAAGTATTTCAGCAGTCTGCAATTTTCAATTTAAAAACTAATTAGGTATATAGATGTGCACTTCTTCTAGGCATTGAGGTGTCCCACTGATGGCTGTAATGAAGTACTGCTAACCTGAGGGCAACTATAGCTTGTATGAGGGCTGCAGTTCAACTTGTGCTACAATAATAATGTGCATTTTTGGTTCACATAAAGGAGAATGACCACTGATCCTCGATGCAATTTGCCTCCTAAAATCGATGATACAGAATAATACAGACCATAAGCCTAGTTTAATTGCAGTCATACATATCTTTAGTTCTTTCTTCCCACAAAGTAATAAAAAGCTCTCCAAAGTATTTATGTGGTTCAGCCAACCATAAATGGAGCCGACTGGAGACACCAGCTGCCTGCTTAGCCAAGTCCCCCAGGAGCCAGGACTGACCAGGAGGAGGTGTGGAAAGCACCACTGAAGTGTGGTTCATCCCACCACCCAGGTGACTCTGAGTCAGTCACTGTGTTTGCACAATGAGAGAGGCGTAGCAGAAGTTACGGTACCACAAGCTGAACTGCAGCCCTGGCACAGGCTGCGGTGCCCATCAGGAGGGAGCTCCAAGGATGTGCTGGCGTTGGAACCTCTTGCTGCGGTCCAGAAGTGGTTTTAGTTACTGGGGGGAAAAATGGTTGTTAAAATGTGGATTCCTCTTTTTTCAGTACTCCCCTAGCATGACAATGAGTGTGTGATCCGTTAACAACTCTCGCCATGAAGACCACAGTGAGTTGGCCCTCTTCAGAGAGCTACTGCAGAAGAAAATTACTCGTCCCAGTGTACAGTTTAACAAAAGGATCTCAGACATAATCAGACCCACCATTTTTTTTTCTACCATCTCCCCCATTTTGTCAAGACAGTGGGTCCCAAACATGATTGAGACACCTGTAAAGAGTGGTGTAACAGAACTGCCCAAGATGGAACTGCAAACAATTATCTGTGTATGTACGTGTGTGAGTAAATGTATATGTACGTGTGTGTGATATAGAAATACACACATACATATATAGACTCATGGGATATTGTAAAATGTTATCACATGGCATCTTAAGTAGAAATGAGAAGTAGGGACTTTTTTTTCCATCCTTTTTTTTTTCACGTTTACATTTTAATTATTAAAATTTGCTTTCCCTCTCCCCTCCTGAACTGTTTTATGTTGCATATATCATTGCTTTATAAGTTAATTTTGAAGGTGAACTCAAATGATAAATTCCTCTGATTTTGTAAATGTCTACCATTATGGATAGGAATAAAATTGCTTATAAGAGCTTTCATTAACTTGTGTTTGATACCAGTTACCCTGTGAATCATAACCTGTACTGTCTCAAGAAATAGAAGAAAGCTCATCTTAATTTTTTGGAGAAATTTAATAATTTTCACCTTGTTTGGTGATTTTTTTATATACTTTGCCTTTGAAAAAAGAAGCATTGAAGGTTATTTTTCTTCTTTAATTGAAGCCTAATATCTGCAATATATATTTTAAATGGAAGCCTGAATTTGATAGAAGCTTCTCAGTTTATATAGAGTACTATAAGGTTACTGTAACTGAGCTCCTATTGCTATAGAATGTAGCAATAAATTGTCAGGGCTTCTTCTGCCCTTGGAAATGAGTTTTCTATTGAGCACGATCTTCCGTAGGGGTGGCAGGTGGTGGAAATACAGCATAGAGTCCTTATCACCAAAACCTTTTCTAACAATTTACTCTTACGCTTCCCATTTTCAGTGATTCTCTACTGAATTGTAACAATCCATGGTCCTAATTATAAGCCGTGTTTCCCAAGCCCATTCAGAAATCAGGTCACCCTGCTACTTGGGCGTGTATTTTTCACCATGTCTACCAAAACTTCCCAGTAAACAGTCTGGTTTTGGTTCGTTTTGGTTTTTTTAGCCAAAATGATGGAGTAAACTTTTTATGACTGCCAGCCTTGTGAGGGTCTTACCTTTTGCCATGAACAGAAGAGGGACAAAGGTCTGGACCATATTATAAGGAGGCCAGCCCATTAGGCATGAAATCTGGGGACAGAATGGAGAAAAGGCGTGTAGTCTCAAGGGAGATGCCTCTGGAAGCAAACCCGTGGCTCCAGGCAAAGCTCTAAAACCAGGATAATGGCACATTTTGTTCCTAATGACTTCCAGCTCTCCCAGAAAACAAAAGTTTTCAGCTGTGTATTGATCAAAAGGTTGATGGTCAGGAATGCAGGCACAAAGTGGCTGAACAGACAAAAACCAAAGCCCCCTCTTGGGTGTCCTGCGATAGCCAGTCACACAGGAGGAGCAGTTCTCAGGTGTGGTTGTGTCCATGAGGTCGTGCAAGACTCTTCTCATGATCTTGTGATAAAGGAGCATATGTAATGAGCTCATCGTGATGGTAGTGGCATTTCATAGGATGTGTAAGGAACATTGCAATCTCCTCACTCTTTTTTATTTTCATATATATAAGATATATGAAAATAAAAAGGTACAACACTGTTCCTCTCTTGTTAGGGCTATTCAAAGATGAAACTCTTGGAGGCTTAAAATTATGTTAAAATGTCAAAACATTTTTGGTAGCATTACTTTTTAGTAGTAGCTACTTTGGCTAGTTGTAAACATAAGCTAGACAGTCATTATATGGTTTTGTGGACTTTATTCCCAGTGATGGTGAAGGGCACCTTCATTTGCTTATCTTTGGAAAACACTTTGTTGCTTCTCCAAAGATGCTAGAAACCCTTACTATTGATTTGTGCTACAAAATCACAAAATCAGATCTAATTTCCTCAGACCCTTCGCTGTTGTCACTAACACCACTGGTTTCAGTGCCTGTGTCCCTAGGACACCCCATAAGCACCGCAGAGTCCAGGCGTCCCTGCAGCCTGCATTTGACATCTGTATTATCCTTGGTAGCCTCCTGGGAAGGACTTTAGGACTCTTCGACCCAGGTTCAGCCAGACAGTGTCACTGCTGCTGGGCTTAGGTAGATGATGTGTCTGGGCTATACACCAAGTACTTACACCAGGTAGGCGTGCCCTGGAGTGAGCCCTAGAGCTCTGGTGTGCCCCTGGGCTTGGTGGTGTCTGCAGGGGAGCCCATGCCAGGCTGGGACAGTGACCACACGGCAGCTGCCCGTGGTGGCATCACAGACAGAGTACATGCCACCACTGGAGCTTCTTACTCTGGCAAAATTAAGCAGAATCAGGGCTTAGTATTAATCAGAAACTCTTTTTTTCTTTTTTTTCCCTGAATTTGGCAATATCTATTTAGCTTATAGGCACCTGTTCCAGATAAAATCTGACTATTAAATTAATCCTGTGCAAAGAGACCCCTTAAGTGGCATGGCCAGTGCATGCTGTATCATTACCAAAATGTGTTACCCTAATTTATATACAAGAGTATAACACCCTATTGGGCACACAATTTTCTTCTGTAGTGCTTTTGAACTCCCTTCTCTATAATTTTGTCTTACCTCAAGCATATCTTTGTGTCCCCTTTCAATTTCTTCTCCAAAACATCTGTATCAAACTGAATGTGGTTGCATGGATCCTGCAGCATTAATCTCAGTCAGTGCACACCTGGCTTCAACCTGGGCAGGACCAGTCCCTGCTTCTGGAGGCTGCCCCTCTGTGCCCTGGCACTGCGAGTCACTGCCTGTGTCCAGCACTCATCATACCTACGTAGCCCCCCAGACTGCTGGGATAAAAGATGTGCAAGCTTGCAAAATGCTAGATTTGAAAGATCTGCTTGAAAACTCAGTGCTTATCTTGTTGTAGGAATACTTATCAGGTGTAGGGAAGCCTAATCATCTTGCTTTCTGCAGGGAATGCTTGCGTTCCCTGTGCTTACATAGATGAGTAAATTTATTTACACAGTGGTAAGATACGGGGATTATAACCATGCACAGGTTCTGCAGCAGAGCCATTAGAAAACAATCTTATGTGCTAAGTACACATATACTTACAATTTTATACTTACACTTTTGAAATTACAAGTATCCCTTTGGGTTTTTAAAATATGCATAGAGCTTTTTGCTTGTTCATTTGTTTTCTTTCTTTTGCTTATAAATCCGTGTAGGATTTTCATCGTATCTAGAGAGTTAATGTGGAAAGAAAAACTATTCCCAAGTACTGACTTTCTACCCTGCTTATGTTTCTAATGCAGTAGGTATCAGTGTGTAACATAACTGCTGTTTATATCTGTCCTTAGGCAACAGCATTACTGACAATGTCAGAACTTGTCCAGCTTCAGAGGAATTTTACATTAAGTGGTGCAGGATAGCTTTTCCTCACTGAGTTTGTATATAGATTTATCTCTTTAATATAGACATAAATAGATCATGATTCTTTAAATGGGACTTTTGGGCAAGGTTAAAATAAGGCTTTTTAGAAACAGGAGTGATGAAATCTTGAGAGCAGCAGAAATAGAGAGTAATGGATCTCATACTGTGAGAACTCTAGGAAATATTCTGGCCTTGCAGAAATCAGCTGAAATTGGCATTCACTTGTGAATTTCACAGTGAGGACGGTATTTCACCTGCTGCATGAACCAGCAAAAGGGAGTATTCCTACCCAGGTTTTCTCCCCAAGTCCAAGTCGTGTAAAGGCAGGAACGGAGTTCAGGGCAAGGAGGAAGCTGTGTGAGTCACATGTGGAGCATGTGGCCTGGCGGAGGCATTAGAAACAGCTGGATATTTGCATGGATGAGTTCCATCACTGCTGACTGCCCGAGCATGCAGAGCTGCAGTGCAGGCCATGTCCTGCCCCTCCCTGCAGAGTTTGGTGGCAATGGCCTCGAGCCGGCCACGCCGTGAGCTGCTGGTGGCACAGGGGTGCCTCAGCTTCACCCGCAGGCGTCTCGGGGTGACGGTCCCCAGGGCAGGCATCACCCACCAGGCTCTGGCCGAGGCCTCGTGCTCCAGTGTCCATTTGGAAGCTGCGTGGGTGCGGAGCCCAGACCACCAATGGTCACGTTTCGCAGTAACGACTTCCACACCTGCCAGCCCTTGGCACAGGACTAAACACCCCGTGTCCCAGGACATCACTGCTGCTTTCCCTTGCCCTGGGAATAGGCAGTGAGAGAGACGTGGGCTAAGGACCTACTTTAAATAGTTCAGATGGGGAAGAAGTGAATGGAATCTTGCTTCTCCACTGACAGCAAGTTACACGTCAGGACAGCTTCTTGAACTGGCTAAAAATAATGTGCATTTTCCCCAGGCAAATGAAATACCACATGTAAAGATTATTTGGAATTAGATGGGTAATTTAGTGAGGGACCAGCTGTTACAGTATTCAGTGTTGAACATTTTATTTTTTTTCCCTTTACCAGTCAAAATGAGTGTTCAGCTGATGATAGATACTGCACCAATTTCTATTTCTTAGATCAGTGAATCACTTTTATCTCCTGTTCCTAGTCAGCTCTGATTCTTTGTTTTTGTTGTGGTTTCTAAATATGGACTGGATTCTTCAAGATTTGACCCTACACGCTTGCGTTTGGAGAATGTGAAATAGAGCTTAATAATATATAAAAAAAATATAGATCAGTACAGGTAAATAATTTTTTCTTTAATTCACTGTAAGGGATGATACCAACCATGGGTCCTGTCCCAGACACACTTCAATTGGCTGGGCCCTAAGGATGGGAATCCTGACAAACAAAACCTTTCAAACAAAACCCAAAAAACTCTTTCATCTGCGATAGCTCATTACTCTTCAAACTTAAAATCACACTGAGGATCTAATTTAGTGTTTAGTGATAGAAAACATCTATTAAAATTCCGTACACGCAGAAATAAAAGTTAGATTTAAATTTTAGTGTGTGCAGCTTCTTCTGCGTTCCAGGCATCACTGACTCAGTCCTATAAGCTGCTGCTCATGCCAGTTGTCCTGCTCAAAATTTGGTGAAACCACTCACATAACGTCATTTTTTTAGTAGGATTTCACCCTGATCTGGGTGAAATACGTAATTTATCTGAGGTGTAACTTTATTTGAAAGATATATAAAGTAAGTAAATAGAGCAAAATACAGAGGGTCTGATGAAATTACCAAAATGATGTTTCAACTCAAAAAAACAGAAAAAAGTCCTTATCTAAAGTACTGCTTTGAGTGCATGCATGCAGATTGTCTGCCAGTGCTGTTATCTTGGAAACAAATTACAGTAACAAATTTACAGAAAATAAATGGATTGTCTGCTCAGCACAGGAAAACTCTGATCCTGCAAACACATTCGTATTTGTTTGAAATAAAGCCTGCACGTAGTTAATTTCCAACAGATTTAAGAATACAAGCAGTATCCTCCGGGAAGGTGGGACTGCTGATGTGCTGAAACCACGCTTTGAGTGTGGACAGTCCAGAAGACAAATTAAATCTTCCCCAAAACAAACATTATTTTAAAGACTTTACAAATGCGGAAGTATGTTTATGTATTGATAGTACTGCTATGCGGAACAGATTTGGCTTTCTTCTGTTTCTTATTGTACTAGAGCATTGTTCCCTATGACATGAACTGTTTTTGTGAGCTTGTCCTTCCCTCTCATTTCCAGCTGTGCAGCCGTTGTTTCCCTCAGCACAGCCAACAGCTTTGCAATTTTAGTCCAAACTTCTTTGGTCACTGTTCTTCATTTAAGCTTGAAAAGTGTAAGAAGGCCTCTCATGTAATGGGAAAACTTGCCATAAAAATGTTTAAAGGTTTTCTTGGGTACCTGTTCTCGCATTTAATAAAAATGCCATTTTCTGTTCTAATTTGAAATGGTCACTTGCTAGCCACTATTTAATTTCTATGTGCAAAAGAAATTGAGAAAACGAATTACCATATTGATGTATTTATGTATTTGAATTCAGCATCGTAAGTATTTGCTGAAAGACATGGTTTTGGGGAAATCAGATCAAAATGAGATTTACTGCCTAGCTGCTATGAATAATACAGCTAGGCTTTATGTTGAAAGCTCCTTCCACATGCCCAAAAGTGAATTGCCTAACATCTGGTATGTATGACTTTGCTAAGAGCCTATTTCACAAATGGTCATTTCATTTGTCTGTTCCTTATTTTGCTGTACGTCATGGATGATTCAGGGTGCCCCTTAGCTGTGCAAGGTTCTGTGGTCGTATCTGTCCAAAGAGTAACCGAGTGGTCAAGTAATTAAGGGCTGAACAATATATCCACCAGGTGTGCCCAGCTGTGCACTCAGAAACAAGGTATTTGTATGCTACCTCGCTGTTCTCTTGAGAACTTGTACAATTCTTCTTGCAGTTAGGTCTGGGGGGCTCCCTTAAGATTTTACAATGCTGAGAGAAGAGGTTTAATCTTGCCAAGAGAAAATTCTGTCACTTTAGCACCAGCTTTCACAGGGGATCGGCACAAAACATGGGGATTTTGAAAAGTGATGCATTTTCTCAATATCCTGGGTGTACTAGGAAATGGACCATACGATTTAGAAGTTTGGTCTGTTGCAGAGATACATGCAGTTCCTCAGATTAGGGGGATTCAGAACAATAACCATGACAAAACCTATGTTTGTCCCTATAGAGTGAGATAATCAGTAATCATTTTTGATGTGGAACAACTGCTCCAATCCTTGAGGAGCCAAATTATCAACTGGATGAACTGAGCATTTACAGGCTTTATTTCTGTTGATTAATCTTTATGTTTCCTTCCCTCTCATTTGGATTTTCCCATTAAATGCCTGATTTTTGCACAAAAATAATGACAATTTGCCCAATAAACATACAGAAAGTTGTTCACACCTGTAACTAGAGCCCTGCTATAAGGAGTTTCTTTCATCAGACATTGAGCATAACAACACACAAGGAGTGGCGGTGCAGTACCCCAAGAGCTCTTGCTGCTCAGGATTAGGGAAGTCAGCATCTCACAAACTCACACATAAGGTGAGATTATTTCTAACAATAGCTTGAAACAAAAGCCGGTGTTTGCCATGCTGATTGGAGGAACATAAAGTCCAAACTGAGCTTGTTTCACTCAGCTGGCAGGCAGGATTCAGCAGCTGCTCTCCGCAGTGCAGGGGTGCGTGGTGCAGTCTGTGATCCCCAACAGAGGTTGGGTTTCTTGGTCTGGGCAGGTTGTAGAGCAGGGACTGAGATATCCACCGGCCACACCTTCTGTTACCGGTGAGCAAAGTACAGGTACCCTTCCAGTGGATGCCAAAGTCCATCTCTAACCAGAGCACAGAGCACATCCAGCAGTTTAGTGGAAAAGAAACACAGTGTTTGCTGAATTGTGCTTAAAAACATGACATTCAAAAGCAGCTGTAGGCTCTTCCCAGGTCTGCTCTCATCTTTCTGGTTAACTCCTAGTTTTGCTTTGGTTTGCATTTATATCAATTGTTAAAGAAGAGAATAAGAATTCCTAAGCTAGGGCTGAAATACAGACATGGAAAAGTGGCATGAATCAAGTGGAAGTGAGAGCTTTCTGTCAGTTGAGAATCAACTAAATTTAAATTATTTTGGGGGGGGACAAAAAAGAATCCATACAATAATATTTTAGCCTTGTAATGGCTATTTGAGAAGTGTAACCAAAATGCTGTATATGCTTAGAAACCAATTTTGAGGGCTTTTTTGTGGCAAGTATCCCCTTGCAGGAATGCTGTGGTGCATCTATTTTGTGCATGTTCGCCTAAAACCACAAAAACAAATCAATTTTTTTATGGGTTGTTGTACATGCTGGCAAACAGTTGGTTCTGGTGGGGAGAGGAGGAAGATTCGATAGCTGGTGGGTTAGCATATTTATGAATTACTGAAAGCATTGGTAAACTATTGTCAACTTTGTTCACCTTGCACAAGATACTCTGTGTAGTCTACTGCTGGCATTATAACCTCAGTGATCCATGCATATTCTGTAAATTCTTGTAGGTTTTGTGTAAGAAACCTTGTCACCATTGCTTACTACTGTAAATTCTTGTTTTGAAGCAAAAGGTGGCTTTTGATTGTACAGCCATGTGTATTATATACTACAACAGTACTTGTTCTGTCCTTAAAACTTGCTGTTCACATATAGTTAAAGCTTTGTTAAGTACGCTTAGTGGTTTCTGAATTTATTTCAAACAGCAGATATATAAGCCATTTACAGGAGTATTAAATCAAGTGTAACATGAGAGAATTCAACCCAGTTCATGCCCATTGAGAGCCTGGGGTTGGATTTTGCAGACAACGGGCAGCGCAGGCCACCACGTTCCGTGGCTCCGTACGGACACGCAGTTTGTGCTTTCCAGCTGCAGGTGCCTCCGAGCCTGAGACCAGACCCTGTGCAGGGAGCTGCACAGGAAGGGAAGTCTCTCCTACGGCTGTCTCCAGGCCAAGGTAGGCTACAAGACCTCAGCCGACCATCACAGAGAGACCCACCTGCCTGCAGGCTTCCTTGCACTAAGCGAGCAAAGACATACTAGCTTTTCCTCTGCTGTCTCTTTTTTTCCCAAAATCTTCTGCGTCGATGACAGGACAGAAACCCATCGCTAAGGGTGTGCAGGGGTGAGGAAGCACTGCGTCTGTACGGTGTCCTCGTCCCCAGCTGCCGCAAGCTTTATGTGAGGCAATGTTTTAAGGAGAATTTAATTCTTTGTCTGTTCATCAAGATAGAAAAATAATCTGAATTCTTGGACTCTGGATTCTTTTTTATTATGATATACAACAAAGACCTGAAAATGTGTATGTGTTCTTTGCTGGTTTCTGACATCAGAAATTCAAGTCCTGTCTAGACTGAAAGACAATGATGGGAAAAGTAAAAAAGCTAGGAAAGTGGAAGGGGATTCTTTCTTGGATTATTTTAAATTCTATGTTTTACTTGTTTTTATTGATAGTTTGAATGACTAGGTTAATCTTTTGAATAAAGGCAGTCTTTGTTAGTGACTTTGCACCTTTACCCTTTCATGTAAGACTCTGAGTACTTGCAATAAATCTTCCTCACACCTCCAAGCCGCTCTGTAGATAAATTGCCTATGTGTCTAAAGTGAAACAAAATAAATGTTCCTTCAGACTACTTCAGACCTTTACAGAGAACAGGGTAATCCGAATCCCATAATCCCACGTATTTCCAGGTCACATTTAAACAATTAGGCGGTGTGTTTTAGACAAACAATTACTTTGAACATCATAAATGAACCTAATGTTCAAACTCGAGTCTGGGGAAGTGAAGAAAACCCCAGTAATTTTCCAAACCAGCAAGAATCAAATTGGTCAGTAAATAGTAATGCAGAAAATACATGCAAAACATGATACTGCCTCTGACCTGAAGTGTCACTATTGATAATATTGGGGATCTCACAGAGTTTGTCTGTTCCAGAACAGCTGTATTTCTCCTCCTCGTGTGCCTCATTATTAATGGCTGCAGCAGAGAGCCCATCCATGCCATGAGAGAGCTCAAAAGCACGGCGATAACCAATTCCCAACGCACCATAAATACACAGACACACATGTGTGTTGTGTTAGGATGAGTAATCACTGGACTGTGAACTTCCCCAGACCTTGTGCGTGACTCCTGACAGCAGCCTCTGGGATGGTTTTGGAAGGGCAGCAATCTGTGCTGATGGGACATCCAACACTGCCTGACAGCAATCCCTTCCCAAACAGTTTAAGGTCCCGATCTGGGGGATCGTGACTATCCCAGCTGCAGCTCTTGGAAGGACTTGTACCATGGATACATCTTGAAGCCCTTAGACTATGTCAGAGAACAGACCTGCCCCCAGAGGCTTCCCTTCTTCAGAATCCTTTCTGAAGTACCCAGATGTCTTGCACAGCTGTGGAAGTGCCAGGGGTTGGGTGGTGGTGGCCGTTAGACCAGGACACAACGCTGGGTGCGTCTGTGTGTCCGGAGCAGAGCGCGGCTGCGGCAGCCAGGGCAGCACAGCGCCAGGATCCACCGTGCAGACACCACCTTGTCTCACCACCAAGCAAGGGCAGCAGGGTCACAAAGTCAAGCCTCACTGTTTTGTAAAGTTCCGTGCAAGACTGGGGACCTGCAGAGCCAGTATTGCGTGGGTCAGTAACCACAGGGTGTATCTGGGTTGGTGCCTCAGGCGAGGCTACTGCAGGCTGCTCCATAATGGCCATGCTGTGCCACCACATCGGATATTCCTGCTCCACGCTGTGGCCTGAGTCATCCCACCCTAACCTTAGCTGCCTAAACAATTACCAGCCTAGGTCTCTTCTGTAACTCGGAGGAGTGGCAGAAGAGGAGGTGCCTCTTGAGTCCAAGGGTTTATATTTAGCTTCAGATCCCTGTACATAAAAGTGTATCTGTCCAAGGTGGGTATAGGCAGGAATAATGCAGCTCCCAGGAACCTGCATCTGCGTGGCTTCCAGACAAGTCTCCGAATCCTTCAGCCTCAAACATGAGATTTCTGTCCCAGTTTGCTGTTTTCCCCATCTTTACTTCTCTCTTAGAAACAGGTGTAACTTGGATTATTCTAGAAGGTTCACACCTGACTAGGAACCCTCACCTTTGTTTGTTTCATGGGCTCTCTCTTTGCACTGATTCATTCATTCAATGCAACACATGAAGAAACCATTGCATAGACGAATCAACACCAGCAACAGCACCTGCTGCTTTTGTATTCAGCTGTGAGGCTGTAACTAAGACACTAATGTCCATACTTTCTGGGGATGGCTGAAGGTTCCTTTCCCGGGAGCTCCCACAAGTACCTCTAGGAGCTCCTCCTTTAGGATCGTGAAAATACAGGCAGTAATGGCAGTCTGGGTTTGGTTTGGTTTTAAACTTCCACTCAATGTACATGATTTCACATGCTGGTTTGGAGATGAGGATTCACATAGACCAGGTCTTTGCAGACAGCATTACGGTGGATTAGCAAAACCCTTTCACAGAAGGTTCCACCTCAGTCTAGTTCAGCTTGAAATCTTTCTTCAGGAACTGCTGGTACAAAATCATAACAGCAGTTTTACCAACTCTTGTTGCAAGCTGAAGAACAGCTGAAGTTTAAAAACAAAGAATGTTGTAACTTGCACCTTTTCACCTTCATGAAGTGTCCACGTTCTCCCAGCTGGCTCTGAGACAGCAGCTGCCTCCAATCTGCCATGTAACTTCATCACACAAAAGTGGCTGTGATTTTTTTGTGGGTTTAACTGGAGTGGTATTGATACATTTGCTTTATTTTCTGAGTTGTGAGTCATTCAGTATTGAAAATTATACACATCTTGTGTGGCTTTGAATAGACAAATTGAGTTGTTTTTTATGATACGCTAGTACAATCCCTGCTCTGCTGTTCAATATTTTGAGTGCCGAACTTTTAACCAAAATGTTATCTGTGTGAACTATCTTAGCCTCATCTCTGCATGAAAATGGGTATGAATTTCCAGTTACTGCTTCTGGGTTCTCGGTGAATTCTGGGCAAAAGGTAATAACAATTGCAGTGGGAAAGATTGCCGTGGCAGCCACTTACTGATAACTTTTCAGATGTGTGAAGCCATTCTGTCATCTGACACTTCCAGTTTTCTGGGTGGATCACAATGGTCTTGAACATCTTGATGGGTGTTGTCAGCCAGTGGAGGAGAGGTGGACAAGCTCACCACACAGGAAGGCTAGAAAGGTAGCAAGTAATGACCTATCTTCTCCAGCAATTGTTTATTTTTAGTGCTTATCTTTAATTAACATTTGTATCTTCAGTTATTATTTTACCATTCAGTATCTTGAGGTGGTATAAGCAAAATACATTAATATATATATAATTTACAAGAAATACAGGCTTCTATTGTGCCTTCGTAATTCTCCGCTTCAGTATCTATAAGCTATGAGCAGACAAACTTCTTCCCTCTTTTGGGGCGTTCTTTACTGCATAGTAGCTGATGGCTTTATTATTACCAGCTATTGAGTCTTCTGGGGCTAATGTTTATGTTTTCCCAGGTGAAGATGCCATAGTATTCTCACCAATGTAAGCACAATGACATATCACTGCAGTGCACGCCGACTCCCACCTTGTCTCTACACATGCTTGCATGTTGGAAGTTTAGAAATGCTGCTATATAAGCTGCTGCGTTGGTTTGCCCAGTACAGGTGTTTTTCTGCATCCCTTTTTCGCTTGGAATGCCCATTAACTTGAAAGCTAGTGATGGCATGAAGGGGGGTTTTGGAAGGCAAAGGATGCAAGGAGCAAATCTTCAGTAGTTTACAGGCTCCTGTAAATTAATGTCTTCTCAGCAAAGAAATGTAGCATTTTAATGTAACTTCCTAGTGAAAACACTGAGTGTGCTTACTGCTTCAGATTTTAAGGAAGGAAGTGTTGGACCGTGTAGTTGTATGTCATCGAATTTTGACACTTAACCAGTGATACTCAGCAAGGTATGAGCTTCAGTTCTACATACATGCTGGTGATACCGCAGCCAGCGCAGGGCTGAAAGGTCAGCAGCCACGTTGCAGCATTGCAGCTACACGAGAAATCAGTTTTCGAGAGGTTTGGTGTTGCTTCATTATCACTAATACATTTTCATCACACAAGTATTTTTCTACATAGCTACCTGAGGCTTCCTTTCACCAACCAAGACCGTCTGTAGCCCTCTGCACTGTGAAAGGCAAGCCCTGTGGAGACGCGCAGGCCTTGCACTTGCCCAGCAAATCAGAAATTCCATCCAAGCCATAAAAGCCTCTTATGTTACTCTGTGTTTATGTGATTAAAGCATTTAGGGATAGGAGCTTCGGGAATAAGGAGGTCTCCCTATCCTCCATTTTACCATCTCTCTGTGCTTCACAGGGATTTAAAAGTTCTTTTTCCAAGGCTCAGCTGCGTCTCTTTAAACTGGTGCAGTCCAAGCACCATGTGAGATTCAATTTATGGGGATAGCATTCGATTGTGATTTACTTTTGCTAGCAAGGAGTGACACCTGTCCCTGTGGACACGGACACTTGCGAACAAGTCTGATACTGAGAATAAAAAATCAAGATGGTACCAGTACATCAGACTCCGTACTACAGTTAGTTTTTTAGCTTTTGTCATTTGTATTTTATTTTGCAGGAGAGGAGTTGGGGAATCTCAGATCACATGGGGAATTTTAGAAGTATATCACTCAACAATCATTTTATAAAGTTTAACTTCAAAATGCACTATGATTTATTACAGAAATACATTTTCTTCTGTTAGCTGACATGATTGTTCCATTTTGTGATGTTAAACTAAGCAGTTAATTTGTTGCACTGCCTAGCTGCATGAATTCATCCAGTGTACACACGTACCTGTGCAGCATTACCTTGGGTTTTGTATTTGAATTTGCAGTATTGGTTATTATTTTTGTATTTTACTTTGCTTCTGTTATTGGAATTGTAGTAAACATAATTTATACATATGATTTTACAACTGTTTTGCAACTGAAGAGTCTTCTTTAAGTTGTAAAGTTTTATTGATGGATACTCATTAAAATAGTATAAGAATTATATTAACAATTGTTTTGTGTTTTGATGCTCTCTGTACATAAATATATGTCTATTTATCTGTTTAATGGTGCTTGTGTCTTGCAATTTTGGATACATTTTAGAATAAAGTTTCATTTTACAAGAAGAACTTGTATTTTCAAAAGCTGTGTCAAAAACACCCAACCTTTTTTCCCCTGAATAACTAGGCTTATAAAAGAAATGTACAAATCTCTAAAACATTTATAACTTCATTTATATATACATATATATGCATATATATATATATAAAACATAACTTCAGGCAGTGATACATTTGCTTCAGGAATATAGACCTATAGCGTTTACAGATGCACAGATAGATATTGTAGTTGATTTACTGCAGCAGCTGACATCTGTGTTTAAAACATTACCAAAAAGATGCATTTTGGGGGTGTGCCCTACAGCTGCTGACTCCATTGGTCAGACAGGATACATGAATGTGTTAACGATCTCGCAGTTATCACATCAGTCTGTTTCAGGGAATGCTGAAGCTCTCCAGTTGTGTGCGTAGCAGCCCCAAAACCAGTTCTAGATTCCAGGCTTCTGTGCCATTTTGGTTATTAACGGGGCTTCCTCTGACACCCCCTTGTTCCACACCATTTCTCACATGAACTCCGACTTGGATGAAGCGCAGATGTGGAGTAGTTACACCATTAGTTGAATGGGGATCAGGTCCACCCAGTTCACGAAGGGCAAGTCCTGTTTAACCAACCTGATCTCCTTCTATGGTCAGGTGACCTGCCTAGTGGATGAGGAAAAAGCGGTGGATGTTGTCTTCCTGGATTTCAGGAAGGCATCTGACACTGTCCCCCACAGCATTCTGCTGCAGGAGCTGGCGGCTCATGGTCTAGACAGGTGGACTCTTCACTGGGTTAAAAACTGGCTGGATGGCCGAGCCCAGAGAGTGGTGGTGAATGGAGTTAAATCCAGATGGAGACCAGTCACAAGCGGTGTCCCTCAGGACTCGGTCTTGGGGCCAGTCTTGTTTAATGCCTTTATCGATGACCTGGATGAGGGGATCGAATGCACCCTCAGTACATTTGCAGATGACACGAAATTGAGTGGGAGTGTCGATCTGCCTGAGGGTAGGGAGGCTCTGCAGCGGGATTTGGGCAGGCTGGAGCGATGGGCTAAGGCCAATTGCATAAGGTTTAACAAGGGTAAGTGCCGGGTC
>VZRW01002960.1:118423-139178 GCA_013398125.1 Aegotheles bennettii
CATGGCAGCACAGAAACCACCCGGCATGCGGCACCTCCCAAGGGATCGCTTCTCGCTCGTTTATCTGCCTAGCACGGAGGTTCGGTTCGGTTTCAGCCCTCCAGCGACTGACCCCGTGGCAGTGCTCTTTGTGGGGAGACCCTGAGCTGATCTCAGCAACCCCTGCACTGCAGTGGCACAGCCCCAGCTGGAACAAGAGCCCACCCTTGCCCCGGGGCTGGGGTTCGCTCTGATGGGCTTCACCAGCTGCTCCTGGGCGCAGGAGCTCACCTGCACTCCACATCCCACCACTGCTGTTAGCTGAGGGCAGCAGCACTCTCTCATGCCCCAGGGCTAATCCCACTGCACACGGAGGATTTTGAACACCTCTCTAGCTTTGTGTTGGTGTCACAGCGTGCCAGGCAGGGATTTGTCTGGCTTTGCCCTCTTTCACCTGCACTGGTGCCAACTGTGCAGCTGCAAGCACCCAGTTGGATCCTGCTGCTCTAGATGTGGTCCCCAGGCTGGCAGCTTCCTCACCTCCAAGGCTATTTACAGCTGTCACCATCTTGTATTGCCTGTCACAGTGGTGACTTCAGCCTCTCAGTCATTAGTGACCTCTCCTCTTTCATCACAGTTTGCTGCCTTTCTTACAGTGTCTTCATGTGCTTTACCCTCGTATTGTCAAAGGGAACTCCTCAGGTACTAATGCAACTCATGCACCATCCTCTCTGATTCCTCCAGGCTGCTCATTACTCTGATGCTCACTAAAATACTGGCCTGCTTGGGAGTGGAAGCCCTTGCCTCTCAGGCAGTGCTATTTTCTGGGTTTCCTGCTAGTCCTCTCTCCTGCCTCTGTCACTCGGGAAACTTTCTGGAGCAGGGGTTCCCTGTGTTTATACAGCTCCCAGGGTGGTGGAGATTTAGCCTCTGACTTGGAAGTCTAGGTGCTGGGGTCAAATAAACAATAAATCACAATAACTTGCTATAAAAAGATAACTATTGGGCTATTAAACATTAACAGTAAAGAAGATGTTTATGTTTTCCAGATTAACTTTCATAATTAAAACAAATAGGTTGCATTACTTTTCACAATCAAATGTGTCATAGGGAGATGAACAGTAGGTAAACATACTGTATAATAAGTAAATGCTTGGGTTTGATTTTTCAAATCCTGTTTATATTTGTTTTTATTTCATTCCTGTGGTTTTAGTACAGCATGGAGGACATACTGCTTTCCACTGCTGTGACCATGCTAATAATCCAGTAGATCTTTCTCTTCTGTCAGAGAATGGACAGAAATTTCCTCAACTGATGAAAATTTCCACAGTAGTTTAACATAGCTGATATCCACAGTACTCTCCTTTGAGAGGGATGGATGAGATTTCTGTAGGCTCAGTAATGCTGTGTGACTCTGCCCAGCAACAGGCTTGTTGGCTGTCTTATCAGAACGTTCATTTTTAGAGAAAGACCTTAAGTAGAGCTTTTCAAACTGAGTTGAATCATTATCATCACCTAGTATCACCTCCCGATGTTGCCCTTATTTAATGGTAAGTATTAACTTTAATCTTACTTAGCTTCTTTTTTCCCAAGGGGTCGAGTGCAGACTTTCACGAGGGTGATCAAAGGAAGAAGTGGGCACTGCTGTGTTCCGTCTCTGTGTCCCATGCACAAGTATGTAGGTGAATGGCTTGCTGCAGATGCAATGTGGTAACCCTGTGTCCATGTGTCTCTTTTGAAGCTGAGAAACATGCTGGTGTGTCTTGCGTGACAGCATCTATGGATGACATACAGTTTGAAGAGGCTGCCAGGTAAAAAGCCAGCCAACAGCGTAGAATCATAGAGTGGTTTGGGTTGGAAGGGACCATTTAGTTCCAGCCCCCAACAGTCAGAAGTTTTCATTCTCGAGTATCTTATTTGGCAGAGATAGACTGATGCATTACAGAGTCTGCACTAGCAAGCCAGTGAACTCCCCAGAGTCACAGGGTTAAGTCTCAAAATTGCTCTTTTCTAGCGGTGATTGCCTGACCCACCCACAAACAGATCAATTTCACAGGTCAAAAATAAACTGTGGTTACTTTGACTTGATGGCCTAGATAGCAGGTGAGAAATTAATGGTCCAGTGATCTTTGGCTGTAGTTGAAGTTAGTGCTGCAGTGAATGCATTGCTTATCTCTGTTAAATAAGGAATACCTACCTGTAACAGTTACTGTATGATTTTTTTTATTGTTGTAAGGGCTCTTTCAGTTTATTTCTTGCCATCTCTTTCTTTCAGCTCTTCTAAAAAGATGTGTTCATACAGCAAAACAAATGTTTTGTATTTGTGATCACTGATTATTGGGCTTGTCTACAATGTAACACAGGACTAGATTTTCGTTTTAACTGTTTTTCAGGATTTTCCAAGGGATAAAAGACACTCTAAGAGGAAACAGCACATTTATTCCTAAACCATATCTTTACAGAAACTTAAAGCCGTTACTTTGTAGTTTTTGCGTGTTTTTACACCTTGCAATCTGGAAATTAGTGAGTGCTTAGGTGGGATGGACCTGGCTATGCAGACCAGTAGACATGCAGTTCTCATGTCTGTGAACCAGGCAACACTGGCTGTCAGATGCACAGCTGATGCCAATTTAAAAGTGTTTGCAGTACACAAGTGTACCATACGCACCCACTCACACTACTGAGTGGCAGATTTCCGGAGTAGTGGCTGTCAGGATCATCCTGAACTAGAACCAGTAACAAGTGAACATGGTCATAATGAATCTAGAACTCAAGAGAACTTCTTGGTCTGTTTTACACAATTAGCTTTCAAGTGTTTGTCCTGCCCGTAATTGTTCAGCGTTTTTAATTTTGTCCTTAGGAAAATATCCTCTCTGTGAAAGCTGTAATCAAATGAAGTCAGGGTAATGTTTTTCTTTCAGGCGTAGTATTTCAGACTTCAGTAGCTTCAGAGCAATTTTCTCTTTTGTTTCTGAGAGCAGAACAGAGCTTCTAAAATACAACAAAATACTTTTCCTTCCAACTTTTTTCCTAATGTCTCTAATTCTCCTTCCACTGGAGAATTCTCTCCACTCTAATTCTCCTTCCACACTTCCACAATGTTTCATCTTTAACAAGGAATTTAGGGTACAAGTTTAGTAACTGTAGTTTCAGTAATTATTTTTCAACCTCAGGTCATCCGTAACGTCCTGTTCGTAGCTTACTGTGTAATTTCCTAGATTTTGCCAGATCTTGTTCATTATGTGAGCATTTTGCATAAATAAGAGCTCTTGTATCTCACCCTAGTAAATCAAAAAGGTGTTTTGTAAGTTACCTGCTGTAAGGTTTCACCTACCTAACTCAGGTTACCAAATGTTCTGTAAGGATTAACTCTTTTGTGTTTATTTCTTTTCGGCTAAGATGGAAACAGAGATTGCCACAAATGTGTATATTGCAAAACTCAGTTTTATGCCAGGATAACAAATAAATCCCTCTTCCTTGTCTCTTAATATGCAGCAGTTCAGCGGTAGTAAGAACATCTGATTTTAAACTACATTTATTTAAATTTTGTTAGTGCTCCATATGTGAATCATGTTCATTTTGATATACTTCAAAAGCTTTCTGCCAGCTAGAAGCGAAGTCATGGTGTTCTGTGACTTCTGCCCTGAAGTTTCTATTTAAATGCTCAAGCTGATCAGCTCCCTTGTCTTAAATAAATCAGTTTGTCCAAGGTCAGAATACATGGTACAGTGTAAAGCATTTCATTTTAAAACAGCTCCTGAAGGTATATGAAATGACATTTCCCTATCGTAGAGTCTGACCATCTCAGTTCTGACATCTTTATTTTCTGATGTGACCATGGACCCCAGAGGACTACACTTTCTACAATAAAATGTGAGTCCAGCTACACAGGCTGCTGGGAGCACCAGGGGAGATGCCAATCAGTCAGGGATTCTCATGTCCATGAAGTCCAAACCCACCTTATGGTGGGAGTGGTGTCTCAGGCTGAGTGAGATCATGTTCCCACTCAACGGTTTGCTCAGAGTGGACAGATGGACTCTCAAATCTCCCAACCTCTCTTGTGCCGTGTTCTCCCACAGAGGTTGTCAGGGAGGTGTCACAGTCAAAGGTCTTTGTACAGGAGAATAGCACCCTGCCAGTAAGCCTGAGATAGATGCCTCTGCAGTCCCTGCTGGGACTTCATGGACAGTCCAGCATCACGATGTTCTTGACAGGGACCATGATGTCCTCTTGCAAGTGTCTGTAGTGAGACTGAACTCTCCCTCTTCTACAGAAAACCTCACACTCACTGTCAGTTCAGTCATAGAGTTTATCTGATGAATGTATGCTGTCTTTTTCCACCTTGTACTTGTCATCACCCTTACTGCTGTGTTAATGTAATCCTCTTGTGAGTTTTATGATGGATACAGAGATGTAAGAGGTGTTTCAGGTACTCGACTGAGCTCTGTCTCTAAGCTTCCTAAAGCCTTTTTTTTACAAGACCATAATGTTGACTTCTTTTCCAAGCTTAAACATAATGTGTTGTATTGTTGTTCTGAACACATTCTCCCTTTTGTAAATGCTCTAGTGGTTCCCTTAGCTGTGCAGTTTAGAACTGTTACATTAATGTTGTGCTTTTCTTTGCAAGGAATCATGGAAAAACTCCTGAATACATTCTTCAAAAGCTAATGAGGGCTGTGTATCTGCAGATGGTGTTAGTTCTTTATTCTTAACCATTTTTCTACCCTGTCTGCTCGAAGGCTTCCACTCATATTCTTGATGGTGAACAAGAAAGTTTCTGTGTAGTTGGTTGTTCCTTTCTGGTACTATTAAGGAGCAGGTTTCCTATTCAGGCAGTGGCCTGATGCCCAGTTATTTTGACTGCAGTTCTGACTTACCGTGCACATTATGTCCTTCTACTGCTCTGCTCAATAAGACAACTTTAGAGGAAAACTGCTTTCTTTCCACCCTCTCAGCATTGCCTTGTCTTAGGATATCAGGGGTTTGAAAATGGGTTACTCTTGTTATCACAGAATCTAAGGGGTTGGAACGGCCCTCGAAAGATCATCTAGTCCACCCCCCCTGCCAGAGCAGGGTCATCTAGAGTCCATCACACAGGAACGCATCCAGGCGGGTTTTGAATGTCTCCAGTGAAGGAGACTCCACAACCTCTCTGGGCAGCCTTATCAACACATAAGAAGTACTTTAGAAATTCCAGGAAGAAGGAAATTATTTTATCATTAAAATTTGATTCTATATAGGTAAAAAGAAGTAATTCTGTTTAGGTATTCTGTGTAGATAAATGGGAAAGAGAAGTCATTCAGATGTGTACTGTTAGAAGAGCCATGCTGCAGCCCTATTCTGGGCCAAACCTTGGGAAGTGATGCCAAAGAGCACTTTTTGTCCTGGAATTATTTCCTCGTGTGCATCTCTGAACGCTAGAGAACACAGATGCTGTGTACCTTGTGTGGTTTTGCAGTTAGGTACGCTCAGTGATCTGGTATAATTCACAGCAGGATGTGCCTTCGAACAAAAGCAGAATCTGGGCCAAAATTTGCTGGGGCACCTGGGGCTCGGAGCACAGCGGATACCATGGAGACATCAGCAAGGAGAAGGAACACCAGTATTAAACTTACGTGGTTTTCTGAGTGACTAAAGTTGTTACTGAGAGGATTGAAGTCTGATTGGTGGATAACAGTGCTAAATCTTTCTTCAGCGCATTTTCAGTACAGTATGGAGAACACAGACTGGTTAATGAGATTTTCTTCACTACTGTTAGCAATACCTGGAGAGGCAGATTCAGACCCTTGTTAAGCTGCATGATTACTGCATGTTATTCATCTTAACAGGGTTGGACAAATTATTACCATCAAAGCAAAGGTGAACAGAGCATTCAAAACCAGCATGGAGGTAAGAGATCATCACTCTTATTCCTAACGATATTTAAAGAACAGAAGAGAGATGGGGGGAGTAGAGGAATGCAACAGAGGTCCAGTCTTACTAGTTTCAGAAGAAGGTTTGTGGAGATATCTAAACAATAACACTGCCTGATGAAACCTTGTTTTCATAATTACTATTATAATTGCATGCCTCCTGTAAAAACATCTATATCAAAATAGAAACTGGACCTTGAAGACTTAAAACTTTTGGCAGGTGTGATGGACAGGATGGGATAGGTGGTGCTGGTCAAGTCCAAAGCTAATGACCTTTAAGCAGTCTTCGGATCAGACCTAGGATCCACTAAATAGGTGTAGTTATAAGTATTTTGGAAACAAAAATGTTTGTCTCACGTGTATGCATGTTCATATTGCAACAAGTATGCAATGCATTGTCCAATCACTTACTTGAAATCAGAATTGATCCTTAAGGGTAATTCTTTCTGCATGGTGCCCAAGTCCATTTCTTGTTAGTATTAATGAAGTGGTGCATCTCACAGAGAATGTATTCCAAAACGTTCTAAGACTTAGAAAAAAACCAGAAGTGTGGATGCATATCAGGTCTGACTCACAGGACCAGTGTTTCACCTTCAAGAGTTTCATTGTGCTTTATATGTTTACACAGACTTTTTTGCTTATATAGATCTTGGAAAGATTCATCTGGGGACTCCAAATGGCACACAATTAAATGGAAAGAGAGATCCATGAAACTGAATCTAAGTGTCTTTCCTACTTTTTATTTTACCCTACAAGTGATGCTAAACATACATAGTTGTTCTACTAAAAAGCTTTTCAGTGAATATTGCAATGTTCGTATGTGTTCACAGATATATCTGTGATAACAGAGCATTTCTTTTTACTTTTTTTCCTTTAGGCTTAAGAAACTGTACTTGATTAACTTGATAAACACTGCACCATTTTGTCTCAACTCAACTGACAATTATGTAAATACCTTTTTCTCTTTCCTTCACTACCTCCTCCCTTCTAGGTTGGCATCAAGGTCACACTACAGGACATTTTGACTAATGTTGAAAAAATTGTGAGTGTGGCATATGCAACATACGTAGCTAAACCAGTTGGTGCTGGAAAGGTATTCTTTATGGTTTTTTTTCTATGCTTGAAGTTACAGGGACTGGGTTTCTGTGAAATAGCCCAGATTTTCTGGTTATGGAGCACAGGAAAATGTTCATACCTGTATATCCTGATCAGTAATAGGAAAACAGCACAAAGTCCATGGACTATATGGAGATTTTCCACATCACTTTTTCCACATCTCTCTTTTGTTTCCACTTTCTCTTTCACATTTGCTTATGACAGAAGTGGTGTCCTTGTAAGGGCTGCAGCACTGACAGGGGCCAGTGCTGGAAGAGAGATCCCTGTGGGTCTGCATGGTCTCTCTCAGTCAGAAACTGATCTATACACATCTTGAAACCTGCAAGGGTGTGGGGCTGGGCTTCTTTACCCCTCACTCCCCCTTTTGAAGAGCTTGTTCAGACATCACTAATCAGATAGGAGACATTTTTAAGCTAGCTTCCAATCTAAATTACTTGTTTGCCATTTATGTTAATTAGTTTTCATGGCAATGTTGTTTCTTCTCCCCAGTGTTTGGCTCCCTGGAGGTGTTTAGAGTTCAGTCACGGTACTGTTTGGCTTTCACATTGCTGTGCCAAACAGGTACAGTTCTTTTAAAGTTTTCATATGAGAAAGCCCAAATATTCCTCGCATCTTCTTAAAAAAAAACCTCCCTTAGTATGTACTATTCTACTTTCTTGAATGAGTGACTAGAATAATATACCTGACTTTCCTGTCTTGTTGAATGTGTTATGACAGTGCATCTGCCTTTCTAACATCCACTGCATATTGGCAGAGAGCAGTCAGCCCACAAGCAATTAATGTATCCCATCATTTCTGCTTTCTCTTCTGCAATGATATGTTACAGTTTGCAGAATAAACACATCAGGACAGTTTTACCAAAACTAAAGCCCAGCTTGTCTCTGGAAGTCTAATGGTTAAATTGATAAATCTGAAAGCACTAAAATAGTATAAAGTAAAGATTGTTTATTATTGGTTTGATATCATATCCATGGCACCATTTACCTTTTGCCCAGAAATCCAGGGACATTAATTCAGGATTAAATTGGTGATGTCTGAGATTAGGTTTAACACAGGAATGCCCCAGAGGAAGTTTGAGGCTTCAATTCAAATTTCAAATTAAGAAAAGGTCTTGGAGAAATTACAGAACATTTTTTCAAATCCACTTTTCTGAACTGTTGCTAAAGTTGTGCAGAGAGCAACAGTGTGCACTCTCCATGTTAATGATTTAGCTGGGCCGTCTGGAGAAAGCTAATAAACTCTTGAGGAGGGCCAGGGAGGAGGCAAGGAAACCACAACAGGGACTGAGTGAGGACTCAAAGACTGAGAAACTTTAGCAGTACCACTGCAGGGCACAGGATGTTGAATTTGTTTGTGTTGCAATGCTTGTGCATTATTTTAAGGTTCCTGAGGCTAGACCTTGTAGATAAATTGCACAACTGACTGTTTACCTAAATGTAGCAATTTCTTTAAGTCAGTACAGGTTTGGGTTCAGTTTGAACTGGCATACCTAGGAGTTTGTACTTAAAGGAGAAGATCTAGTCTTGGCAAGAGAAGGGTGTGTGTCTGGGCACAAGTAGCGTAAATGTATAGATTATGAAGCTGCACAATGTGTTTCTCCTCCACCTCAGAAAACCAGTGCTTCTTTGAAAATAGGTCCTTAGATAGATGGAAGAGGCTATGCGAGTATGGGGTGAATTATGAAAGAGAGAACAGGCTGTTGTGTGTGGGCGTGGGCTCTGGGGTACTCTTTCCCATGCTCTACACCACTGATCGATGCAACTGGATTATCTCTCTGGTATAAAAATTTAGTACTCAAACTTTCATATTGAGATGATCTTTTTTTCTTTTCTTTCTTTTTTTTTTTTCTTTTTTCTTTTTGGAAGGAAAATGGTCTTAAACTGTGTGCTTTTGTGGATGTTTCTCTTTGAAAGCTAAAAGCACTTTATCATTGAATTTTAACAAACGATTCTGAAAGGATAATGCAGGACCTCTTGAACTTTTAACTCTGAGCTTGTTTGTATTAATAGAACTTGTCATCTTGGACAGTTGATAGCAAAAGGTTGTAGAAAATGCTGATGCCATTTTCAGGTCAAAGGGCACTTTGTTATGATTATGACATTCAGAACTTTTTTCTTTTCCATTTGCATAGGTTGAGTTAGAACCTGTAAAGCTTCTGTCTGCAGAGGACCACCTGGAGCACACCCTGGCTACTGAGAGAAGAAGAATCCGACTAGGCTATGAACAGGTCTTTCAGAACCTATTGCAGGACACTAACATGGAAGGTGATTACTGTGATCAGCATAGAAGATAGAACAAATGACTTGTGGAGAGCTGGAAGGAAAGTAGAAAGACAAAACATCTGAATAGGGCTCCTTGGGGTTGTGGTGTCAGGTAGAAAAGCATGTGCCAGATTTGTGAGGGTGTGTAAGACAATTATTCTGAGAGAGTAGTATTTCTTTGTCTTTTGGAAACTCCATATTTAAAAATGCAGGATTGAAGGCCAAGCATACATTAAATAGATGTGAAATGCAGAGCTTCGTGTAGGTTACATTGTATGGTTTAACACTTGCAAAGAACTTTGCAATATGGTGATAAAGTCCTATGATGCTAGTTGTAATGTAGATAGAAGGATAAAATTTGCTCAGGCTTATGGTTATGTCTTTGCAAGAAAGCACTAAGAGGTAAGCGTGTGCCATGACATCCTTCCGAACAAGCAGGAGAAACTTCATTACATGGAGGTCAACAGGTGTAAAAATATTTAAAACTCCTCATGACCAAGTTATAAAAATTGAGCCAAGAAACAGGTTTGTCTTTATTTCTGTTAGGGATCTCTGTTCTTGAAGACAGTCGAGCTCAAAAGTTGCTGTGTTTCCTTGCAAAAGAAATTATTCACAACAGTTAAGGAATATGCTGGTATTTGGAAAATCTGAGCCGTAACTCCGTGTATAAACAACAGACTTTATGTGGTTTTACTAAGGAAAGATGAAATCTGTTGTAAATACAAATTTCAGTCTTAACAATTTAATAAAACTGTGTAGAACTGAAGAGGATTTTCTGCTACAAGAAAGCAAGTTATTTGTCTTCATGGTAACTGTCTCATAGGAGACAGCTTAATGCCATGAAAGGCAAATTGAGGTCAATGATTTTGGTTTCCACTGCTTTGCCTGGAAACTTCGTTACAGGATCTTATCATTGTTGGCACTAATTCACCTCCTTAAGGAGACAGGACAAGCAAAGTAGGGGAAAGAGAGAAGAAAACATTGGTGTAAAGGCTGGCAAGTAACAAATATGTATAAAGCATGTCCAAAAAAGTGAAGTTTGACTTCTGAGTGGATCTTATGCAACAACTTAAGTATGTCCAAAGTGCAAGTTAGTCAGATGTGTCCACACACTTATATAATCATAAAGTTTGTTAATTATGGCAAGAGACAGAAGTGCAATACAGGTCATGTAGCTTCTAGCACAGATGTGCACTTTTAAAATTACTGACACCATCTCATACCTAAGTCTGTTCTTGCAAAATACAACTGGAAAACAGAACAGAACGTGGATGTGTGGATAAACATTTGAAAGTGGGGTTGGAAATGCTCTGATAATAGAAGATGGTTACTGATTCAGATCCATATTTCTCTCATGTTCTATATTGTCTCTGGTGAACACAAGATTTGTCACAGGTTATGAAATGATCCTGTCATGCTGTGACCTTGATTAGACACATTTGCACAGGTGCTCATCATACATGGTGGTCAAAGTCTATGAAGGGCATTTAAATAAGTGATAAAATGCTCTGACAGCCTCTGTTAGAGGTCATGCATAGCAACCATGAATAATCACAAGCACATGCTAATGTTGTTGGCTGCCTGCATTCACAGCTAGCCAGCTTTCATGGTAACTGCTTCTGACACAGCTTCTTTGAAGGGTACAGTGATGGCTGGGAAGGATCCCTGTGACAGGCTGCAGGATACACCATCTTAAGTCTCTTGGAAGAACAGAGCCAATCTTCAGCCTCTTGCTTCCCTTGCAAGGAACAGAGGTCTTCTTTGTCTTTTTCTCTTTTCACGGTGTCTGAAGCAAATTGCATGCCTCAGTAGCTGGGGGTATTTTCTTCTTGGCTATCAGAGTTGCTGGCTGAAATAATTCATTAATACATTGCTGCTGTATTTCAGATACTTTTGAAGAGAAAGATGCAGTTTCAACTGATGTTACTCACGTACAGAGTATCAAGCTAGTCCAGCCTCCTCATGCAAACCATCATGGAAACACTTTTGGTGGCCAGATCATGGCCTGGATGGAGATGGTGGCAAGCATTTCAGCAAGGTACTTTTCTACATCATGGTCTTTGCGTATGGTTCTACACGGACGTGATTTTAATATTAAGGGTTTCACAGGGATTGATTTTATGAAAAATACAGACCCAAACCTTTGTGACTTTGCTTCCCCCTCAGATTGCAGGAGGCCTTTGAACTGTTTATGTGGTATAGTTCCTACAGCATGCTGCACCACTGTGGAAGTCAAATGTTATTCTTCTTCTATTACACATGCAGACCCTAAGGCAAAAGAGGCTGTATTCTTCTCCTGAGAATCTCTGCAGAAAGTCAGCATTGGGCATAGGAATAGAAACTTGGCCTATTTGTGGTTGGTTCAGTGTTTTAAAAGCACAGTTGTTAAGTCAGGATAAAACCAATACTGACCCGGTATCAGCTGATACCCAAAATTGTACAATCTTCTAAATGTTAGCCTGCAGATCTTTATGCCAGAAGAAAGAATAAATCAAAGAAGAAGAATCAAAAAACCCCAGGTTCTGTTTTGTTGGTGCGCACACAGAGAATGGATGCATAACATTCAGCACGTCACTTACACTTTCAGTCTCTGAGTCCAACATCCTGTGGGAAAATAATATTTTTAGCAGTTTAAAGGGCTCTGACATCTTCAGGTAGTAAGTGCAAAGCATTTTTGTGACAGTGCCTAGTACTGCTTGTCAGTATGGCCTAGACATGTAATCATTTAATTTCTCTTCCCCTGAAAGCAAACCATTGTTTTTCTCTCTCCTTGTTCTTGGACACTGTACAAAGCTTCTTTGTAAGCAACACTTGAGTTTCAGTTTGAATTCTGCTTGCATACCAAGTGACCTAATTCACTGCAGGGATGTTAGATATGTTTTCGCTTTTTAACTTTAATAATTAAGTGACTTCCCCATTCATTATTAATATAGTTTTGATTTGTAGCCAGTAGGTGTACTGATAACAACAAATTTTCTGTAGTGGTTGGATAAACAGCTTGTTTTAGTGACATTAGAATGCACTGACCTTGCCCCAGTGTGTAATTTTATTGGCTTCAAAGGAATTGCTTCAGATTTTTGCCATAATATGACCCAAAATATTTACTTGTTTTCATTTGGTAAATTTTACCTAGTGAGAGTCACGTTTTGGTTTAAAAAGAGAAGAAAAACATAAGCAAATCAAAAAAATTTTCTTTGAACAAAAGAATGTCAAACATGATTTGCCATGTTGAAAATATCAGGAATAATAGCTGGTGACAGAGGCTTGTTGAAAACAGAGATTTTGTAGCTTATACTTAAGAAATATCTGGTCTTGCTACAAACCTACAATTAGACCTGACCTTTGAAGGTGCCAGTTAAAAGTTGCTGTGGCCAGAGACTGATGGAGGAGCAGAAGAGGAGGGCTAACCCTTGACAAATAAATTTCTGAGAGTTTTAAAGGTTATTCACCGTCTTCCTCCCATTTCTCCCTTGCCTGTAGTTTTTTGCCTGGACAGTAAATTTGCAGATGACATGAAATTGAGTGGGAGTGTCGGATCTGCCTGAGGGTAGGGAGGCTCTGCAGCGGGATTTGGGCAGGCTGGAGCCATGGGCTGAGGCCAATTGCATGAGGTTTACAAGGGTAAGTGCCGGGTCCTGCGCTTGGGCCACAACAACCCCATGCAGCTCCAGGCTTGGGGAAGAGTGGTTGGAAAGCAGCCTGGTGGAAAAGGACCTGGGGGTGTTGGTTGACAGCTGCTGAACATGAGCCAGCAGTGTGCCCAGGTGGCCAAGAAGGCCAACAGCATCCTGGCCTGTATCACAAACGGTGTGACCAGCAGGAGTAGGGACGTAATTGTGCCCCTGTACTCAACACTGGTGAGACCGCACCTTGAGTGCTGCGTCCAGTTCTGGGCACTGCAGGATGGGAAGGACATTGAGGGGCTGGAGCGAGTCCAGAGAAGGGCTGCGAGGCTGGGGAGAGGTCTGGAAAACAAAGCTTATGGAGACCGGCTGAGGGAAGTGGGGTTATTGAGCCTGGAGAAGAGGAGACTGAGAGGAGACCTTATTGCCCTCTACAACTGCCTAAAGGAAGGTTGTAGTGAGGCTGGTGTTGGTCTCTTCTCCCCAGTTGCTGATGACAGGACGAGAGGAAATGGCCTCAAGTTCCATCAGGGGAAGTTTAGGTTGGAGATTAGGAAGAAGTTCTTTACTGGGAGGGTGGTTGGGCACTGGAATGGGCTGCCCAGGGAGGTGGTGGAGTCACCGTCCCTGGGGGTGTTCAAAAAAGGGGTTGATGAGGCACTTGAGGCCATGGTCTAATGGTCTAATGGTTAGGAATATGATGGGGTAAAGGTTGGACTTGATGACCCTGGAGGTCCCTTCCAACCATAATGATTCCATGATTCTATTCTAAATTAGAATTTTGCAGATAGCATTAAATCAATTTGAATATTAGTAATATTATTTTGAACTGGATCTGTACTTTCTTATTTCTTACACTTGTAGTAAAAGCATTTAGGGCATAGTTTTCCAGGGAAAATGCAATATTTAAGCCAAATTTCTGTTTTGTTCCTCTCTTATTTTAAGTAATACTGTGTTTGCATCTTTATAGGGAACAGTGTAAGTAAGATCACCATTTAGCATTTTAAATCAGAAGAGCCAATTATTCTTAATGAAATTACCAAGTCATTTGAATGTATTAGTCTATTAAAAGAATGTACCAGTCAATTAATTAGCTACAGATAATTGTGTGCATTTAACATGTACTGGTACATTAGTTTGCAGGGTGCAGTTGAATTATAAGCTAGGAACACTGCAAAGCTGTATTACAAGTTTTAGAACTGCGCATTGAGGCGCCTGTGCTTGGATATGTGTGTGGGATTCTTACCAAGGAGTTTTGCACACGTGCATGAGGACAGTGTGTTTTTTTCAAAGCCTAAAAATAAGGGGCATTATTGTGTATTGTTCACTATTCGTGTGATGGGCAGGGATCCTGGTGAAGGGTGGGGTTTTGACTACATTTAGAACTGCTGAAGAAAGCTAGTTTTCACCTACTCATGAGAGTTTGCAATCTAGATCCCAGTTCCACAAAGCCTTTAAGCTGTATTTGTACTGCAGGTTTTTTCCTGGAACATCTGTGGAGGTCAGAGCAGCGATGAGTTGGTGGATTTCCCTAGTGTAGATGACACAGCATTGCAAAACTTCTCCTTTAGTGGTGTAGCTGAGTGTGATCAGAGGTGTATCTGTTTGTCCATTGTACCGGTCCGAAGAGCAGCCTTGCTAGTACACTCAGGGCAGAGGTACTGCCTGGCACAGACAATGTTCCCTACTAGACCAGCAGAGTGTTACTAGAGTGGCCACAGCCTATTTCACAAGCAGTTCCAAGTAGGACAACCCAGCTGAACCTGACAGCATGCGATTGAACCCAGTACAGGATCAGATCTGAAATAAGAAGAGGCAAGTGAGTGGACACACTGTGCCATTGGAAGGACAAAGTGAAGATTTCTGTGCTTGTAATGCACTGTTGTTCCTTCAGCTTTTGAAACCTAGCTCTGTTTCTGAACTGATGTGGCCAGTTTAACATCTTTCTATCCCTTTGTAAGTGCAAAGGTGAGTTTCACAGCTCAGCACCAGTAGTGAACTGCACATAACTTAGTAAAACAAACCAAATTAAAAAAAACAACAAACAACTGTGCATTTGGCAGTTATGTCAGTAGTTTTGCATTCTTATTTCATACAGCACTAGCAGGTAACATCTGACAGACAGGCAAAACAGGACAAATATTAAAAAGAATAGACGGACATTGCTTTACTTGAACACTGTTTCTGTTTCTCAACCTTTCTGCTCATGGTTCCTTTAGTTGTTTAAATGCTTTATGGTCAGTCATTTTTACATACTGAACAATACCTACTCCACATACAGTCATCTAGAAATTAATGAAACTCTGTGAAGTAAGTGGCTACTGTGTGGGTAAGGGGTTCACGGTCTGGCTCCAAAAGGAGGTTGTAATGAGCAGTGAGAATTAATTAGTCGGTGTTTGTAAAGTGTGTTGAAAATGAAACAGCATGGCATAAGTAGTATTATTATGTTTGAAGCTGGCATTATGTGCTCTTGGAGCTGAACATTGTATTTCAGTGGGTTATGAAATAAATGAGTGTATTGCAGTGATATTGTAGGTTGTGCAGACCTTGTTGCTGTAATCACTACCCACTTCAAACCTAACAAAGGAGGTCATGGAATCACAGAATCATAGAACATGCCAAGTTGGAAGAGACCCTTCAGGATCATCATCGCTCTTTGTGCCCAACCCGTGAGCCAGTTGCTCACCCATTGTGTGACACGGTTGCCCAGCTGTGTGCTGGACATTTTGTCCAGGAGGATCCTGTGAGACAACATCAAAAGCTTTGCTGAAGTCCAAGAATATTACATCCTCTGGCTTCCCTTGGTCGACAAGGTGGGTTACCTTGTCATAGAAGGAAACCAATTTTGACAAGCAGGACCTTCCCCTCATGAAGCCATGCTGGCTCTGACCGATGACTGTGTTGTCCTCACGGTGTTTTTCAATGCTTCCTAGAATGATTTTTTCCATAATTTTACCAGGCATTGAAGTCAGACTGACTGGCCTGTAGTTTCCAGGGTCCTCTTTCCTGCCCTTCTTGAATACTGGGACAACACTGGCCAGCTTCCAGTCAACCGGGATCTCTCCAGATTCCTAAGGTCTCCCAAAATCATCGAGAGAGGCTTAGCGATGACATCAGCCAGCTCTTTAAGGATTCTTGGGTGAATCCCATCAGGCCCCATGGACTTGCAGGGATCTCGCTGTAGCAGCAGTCCCTGCTCAAGTTCAGGGTCAGCTAAGAGTTGATCCTCGTTGCAGTCGTGGTCCTCCAGTTCCAGGCATTGAGGCCCCCTTGGTCTATCATCAGTGCTGAAGACAGAGGCAAGGAATGTGTTAAATACCTCTGCTTTGTCTTCACCCCCATTGGTGAGCTGACCAACCTTATCCTGTAGCAGACCAATGTTGTTTCTACACTGCCTTTTGCTGTTAATGTGTTTGAAGAAACCCTTTTTACTGTCCCCCACGGTTCTGGCCAGTTTTAGCTCCAGTTGAGCTTTGGCTGGTCGAACTTTACCCCTGCAGTGGTCTTTAACATGACTGTATGTTTTGCTTTCTGTCTTTCTTGCTTTATTTTTCAGCCGCCTTTGTTGTTCATATCCCATCTTGAAATCAGTCAATATGTTTAAATTCTGGGGACCATCCGTCGTGGGTGACCGCCTTGTCTTCAATGCAATTGTGAACAATACATTTCAGAACAGGTAAAGCTCCTCATCTGCTTGTCTTCCTTGGCTTCAGCACCAGCCTTACTGCGTGTTTCTGGTTTCAGCTGCCAGCAGGATTTGTGTTATTGAGTGAACTATTTTTCAGCTGACCTTTGAGGGATATGTGTGTATCTGTATCTATAACTGTCTGTCTATATGTGCTTTTTTTAAACCTTTCTCAGTGAAAGTTTTTAAAAATCTATTCCCCAACTTTCACTCTCAATTTAAAGAACATTTGTAACCAAATCCCAGTCCTGCAGACTCGGACCATAAATACCAGTCTGAAATTCAGGGATTTTCAAGGGATGATGTGGTCCCACAGCTTTGATTCTTCAGAAGACTCCAGCTTGCTGTCAGGACCGTATTGTCTTGGCATCTGTTGACATCTGGTGTCTATTCATTGCTGGTTACTAGCAAAATTCATGCTTTGTTTTGTTTGTTTCTTCCCAGTGTTGGTTTGAGTGTATGCAGAGATGGGGCTTTGCCAGTTGCCATTTGGAATAAATGGCTACAGCCCATGCTGAAATGTTATCTTTAGTTGAGTATATGGTCACTGTAAGTGTGAAACACAGATCTGGGCATGCTGGATGCCTGCTCCTGGCAGTTAGTGATGTGGCTGTTGACCCGTCTTGCACAGATCCTGCCTGCTGGTGGTTGCTCTCTCTGTCTCTTTCCTATGCATGTGCTATCTCCTTGGCAGTTTTAGAGCTGCTGTTGTGTTTGCCTCACAGAGAATGACTCTGCTCTGACCTTTGGCAAAGGGGTAGCCCCTCTCTGCTAGGCTATTTTCCCATCTACAGAGGTGGTGCTTGGGGCCAGCAGACCCTCCGGTTATGCTAGAGGTGTGACACAAGTTATGTGGAGCCCTGTTCCAGCAGGAGGACATGTTCAGAAGCTGCAAGAGGTGCAGGAAGACAAGCCACAAGGAGTCAGAAGCTAAAGTAATTCCACCTCCAAATTCTGTACCTGGGACAAATGTTATCATGGTATTGCTGTTCTATGGCTGTTTTCTTTATAGGTGTATTTGGTCCTCACAGAATGCTGGCAGGGCATGAGTTACCTTCATACTATGCCTTTGCTGAATGTCAGATACCAACTGTTCCCTTTTGCTGTCTGTCCTCACAGTATGCTTACTGGTGTTCACATTTTACTACTTAGCTCAATTTTCACTCTTTTTATTAATGCTATTAACTAGTGCCACCTTTTATTTCTGAAATTCTTCTGTCCAGACTGAGTAATTTATTTTGTATGCTACAGAACATATTTGAGTCAGGCTTCCTGCACTCAGCAAGGTGCACAGCAGCACTTTCTAGCATGTCTCAGGGCTGCTTCTGCATCACTTGTTCAATAATTAATTTAAACTTTTATTTCAGTGTAGAGGTTGGTGTCCGTGTTGAGGCTTATAGCTGTGAAGAATGGATCAAGGACCAAGCACGGCATATTAACAGTGCGTTTCTCATTTTTAACGTTGTAAATGACAAAGGAGAGCTGCTCACCTTCCCCAGAATCAAACCTACTACGAAGGTGAGCTCACCCTGAGGAGTGGGATGAATGCATACATGAGATTATGTGGTGCAGCCCAGCACGCTGCATGTCACACAGCCAGCCACTATAACCTCGTTGGGAAAGCAAGGACTAAGCAGGACACTGAAATGCATCTTGCTCTAAATTAAATGTTTGCCATGGAGTGAGGGATTTGTCACTGTTAACTTCAGTCATCCAAAACTGAGAGGTGCAGTGGGGGGTAGTCATCATTAGAAATTCTGTAGTTTGTTGATGGACAGGGAAGAAGAATCTGCTTCTTGCAGATTTTTGCACCTGTCTGTATCTGTTGTGTGCAATCTCCACTGACTGGAGGTGGAACTCGAAGTGTTCAGTGAACAAAGTGATTTGTATCAGTCCTTTATGAGAAACAGAGTTAATAGAGAAGTCTGTTGGAATCAGATCCCAGAAGGGTGGGCTTCCAGTTCCTTTGACGTGGAGATCTTGGCAAGTGGTTCACGAAACACTTGGAGCGGTTTGAATACTATTGTTGAATTATTTGCTGTGGTGCTACTGGTCATTAACCTTACTGCTTCAATTATGAGATTTTTAGAGAGTCAGTGTAGACAGAAAGCCAACAATTATTTAACATTAGTGAACTTACTGCACAAATAAATCAAGGTGTCCTATGTACTAGCTGAGGGAGTAAGGTTCACTACTGTCTATTACAGGTTATTCCAGGGGGGGAGAACTGGCTGTTCCTCTTTAAAAATAATAATTAACAAAAAAAAAATAGCAGCTTAGCTTCTGTCAGAAAAACATGCTTTCCTTAAAGACCTCCCTAGAGGGGCATCCACAAGCTAAGCATCAAGATAGGAACATGTACACCCAGACAGATCTGGGAAAATTAGTATGTGTTCAAGGTAGTTCAGACTTTCAGTGGTCATTTGACTGAAAGTGGCGGCTGGTCAGTGCTCTACACACAGACAGTGCTCTACAAAACAGGCAAGAGATGTCTTCAAAAGGTATTATGTAGTCCTTGGTTTAAAGAAGACTGAGATTCTTCTTATCCCAGAAGCTATATGTCAGCTTTTAAAAGCTGAGGAAAAGAAGCTTTTCCATAATGGCATATCCTTCAAGATAACAAGTCCTATTGGCCTTTAATACAGTTCGATGTGCTGTGTGCTTTTGGGTCACTTCCATGCTTTAAAAAAAAAATCTACCCTGGCAGAGTAATAACAAGGGAAAGGAAAAAGCTGCCACCTTGAAGGACAGATCACATCCATTTGCACAGTGCTTGCTCAGATCCATACACACTAAAATAGGAATTATTCCATGCTTCCTTTGAATTTTGAACATCAGATGATGATGAATTGGATTAATAGTTTATTTGATGGATGGCATTATTGAGAAAGAGTATGTGCTGCCCAGCTGCTGCTGGTTTTGGACAAAAAAGTGCTAGAAGTATCCTACTGTGGTATGTTTTTATTGGATGGTTTTTGTAAATTTAACGGAATATTGTCAAGTTGGAAGTAAACCACTGTTTTGGGTTAATCTGGGGAAAGGCCAGAGTACAGAGTACAATGCTTTATTTATTTGTAATACATCCCTGGTATTTGTCCATCTGTGAGAGGTCATTTTCAGTTGTCTATTTTTTGACTGTCTCCTAAAATAATCAGGTGTGTTACTGTCTGGTTTGTTTTTTATAAAGGATGGTACGAGGCGATACCATGGAGCTATTGCCCGAAGGAGAATTCGACTAGCCAGGTATAGTTGAGTCACAAGGAGAATTTGATTTTGAAAACTTAATTTTTTAATGTAAAAAAGTGATCATTTGTTAAGTAGTCAAAGTCTCCTCAAATAGAACTGTTACATTGCTCAAGTTCTCAAGTAATTTTACCTGAGTTGCCTTGAAATTATTAGAGACTTCTTGTCTCAAAAATACTTTGCTCTGTAGGTTATTTTGTTTCCCTGTCTCTCTTGGGAAGAAAAAGGAGTTACTGCAATTCCGTCTTGCAACCAAAAATTGATAAAATGCCTGTAAACTATTTAGAAGACACTTAAGCCTATAGAAGTGATTGTTTCTAGCATATATAGAAGAAAATGAAGCCAAATCATGGTATTATTTTTCTTTTGAACATTGTTTTAGAAAATGCATGCTGTCTGCTAAAGAAGACAAACTGTCGGATCCTTGGGAGAGAAGCAACCAGGTAATCTGTAGATTGCATCCTATTGTCTGTGTGCATAAAATGGTATGTTTGTACACTTTTGGGGTGTGTAAGACAGTGGTGTAGGCCATATCCATTTCCAGAGTCAACTTTCTGTACCTAAGCGTTGTGGTAGTCATGGAAGAATGGATACATGTGTAATAAGATTAATGGGGTTTTTCTTCTGAAACATGAGAGTAGATGGTTCACTATTGATTTAAGAGTACATTTCCAACAAAACATAAAAAATGTCTTTAAGATAGACTCTTTTAACAAGTGGTCCCTTCAACAGCTGAGCTGTAAGGTCTCCTGCAAATTTATATCCCAGTGTCCCCAGCTTTTAAAAAGCTGAATTCTCCTGTAGAGGAAATAGTTTGGTTTGGTTTTTTTTCTCCTTTATCCAGCCACTGACTTTCTCAGGGAGACTGTCTCGATTTAGAAAGGCCAGGGCAAGCCACAACCCAGAGTTTACTTCTGCTACTCCCCTCCACCCCCC
>VZRW01002960.1:139559-156319 GCA_013398125.1 Aegotheles bennettii
TTTATAGAGCTTGGCAGGGAGTGGGAGGGAACAGCGACACCCCAGACCCCTTTTCACAAAGGGTCCTGAACTCCACCCCTCCCTCTTTGGGTCCTTGCAGCAAAGCCATAAGATTTGCCTGTCCCCTCAAACTATAACAAAGACCATTTAGTAAATGCTAAATTATAATAAAAATTAGTGGAGGGAGAGACATGGGAATACCAACAGACAGATGAACAGTGAAAGAGTGTAAACTTTTTTCTATGGGAAAGAGAGGTGTAAACGTAGGTTCATTCCTAGATACCATCACGTGGTGCGTGTTTGTGGCGTGGCCGTGCTAAGCTGTGGGATGTGCATGTGTCATGGGATGAATAGTGATGAACCTGAATTTAGGTGGATATGTAGACACCCTAAATACTGTTTCAGAGTCAATTTTGTGTGGTTATATTTTCATTGCATTTAAGATCTCAGTGGCTCCCAAAAATTTTACTGGGTCTTTTTCCATTACATGAGGAAATAAATAATTGATAATTATAATGCAGGAAGTGATTTGCTGTTAGCAGTGGCATCTCCACTGTTTGAAGCAACATTTCACTTCTGCAAAACAGAAAATATAAGTATGCATACAGTGATAAAATTGTCTTGCTTAAGATTTATTTAATATTAAATTTAAACTCATCATTAAATACTCTAAAGCTGTATTCTCTTTACACAGTGGTTAAATGAGAACTCCATCCACTGTAACCAAGCACAAATAATGGACGTATTTGCACTTCCTCTGCTCTGAGCCTGCTGTGTAAAGCAGTTGCCAAGAAAGATTACAGCTTGATAGCAGTGAAGAGGTTAATTTATTAGTAGATGGTAATTACTTAGGAGGAAGATGGGCAAAGCCATCAGTTTAGTGATCTGAAAGGTTACCTGTGGTATCTGTCTGGTGGTCACAGTTTATCTGCACTGCTGTATGACTAGAGAAGCCCAAAGTAGTATTTTGTTGTTGTTTAATTAGGGCTGTTTTGCCAGCAGCCATGTGGGCACGTAATCTAGCTGTTGAAAGTATTTAATTCAGAAACTACTGGACTATGTTTTCTGGAGGGAAAACAATTATGGGAAAATACACATTTGTTCGTGATTGAGGTGTAATGATTTAAAAAGAGCATCTAATTTCTGGGAGGTTTAGTGAAATGTACCTTTACCCCTTAATTTTCCGAAATGCATCTTCATTTCAGGCATACATGAGTTACAGCAACGTAGCTGCACTGACACACCTGGCAGCAAAACCGGGATGGGAAATAACCAGTACACTGGATGATGTAAGTGCATCATTGAGGAATAGCTGTATAGCCACATAAGTCATGTTTCACCGTAAGAGGTGTGTGGAGAGAATCAAGGTTTTACATTTGTACATAAACACATTGGCTTGGCAGTCTTTGGTTTGACTGTGGCCAGGTGTCCCAGTTCAGCAGTCAGGGCAAACCAAAACCCAGGGAACAGAACTGCTCTGCCTCTGCCCTCCGCCTTCCCAGGGGAAGAGAAAAGGGGAACAAGGAAGAGAGACTTCAAGGGTGGAAGTTAAAACTAGAACAGGTTTCATAGAACAGGGAAAGGGAAGGACCAGGCTGGAGAAGGAACAAAGTATATGGGTATATACAAAACCCCATTGCAATGGTCACCAATATAAGTGCCTGAAAGTCCCTCATGGCAGAGCTGACTGGGACTAGGGTCCAAGGCTCTCCCCAGCACCCGATGGATTCAGATCCTACAGAGCACCTGGCAAGCTGATGACAAAGAGCAGAAGCCTCCCCCCAAGACCTCCAAGCACAGTGGAGCAGCAAGGAAGAAGGGAGCAGGAGGAGGTGGACTTCCCATCCTCCTGGCTTTTATAGGGTATAGCAGGACATGGGAGGGAATACTGAGCCCCCTCTCTATTCTGCTGGCCTGGATCCCTCAGCATCCTAAACACTCTCTCTCTAGGTCCTTGTACTGATAACATAAGATTAGCCTGTGCCCCCTCAGACCACAGCACCAGGGTTGAAAACCAAAATTTGCAGTTTCCCCGAAATGTTGCAAAGCAACCTCTGATTGTCCAGAGTGCTGTGCAGCCTGGAAGTGGCATGGGGGAGTTCTGAGATGGTGTGAATGACTGGTGAACATAAGATTTGTGATCCCAGAAGGACAGGCTTGCTGAGCAACACAGAGAATAGTGTAAAAACACCAAACCTGTATCTCATTTCTGTGAGACATTTTCTTTGCCACACTGTGGTTTTGCCAAATTGTTTGATTCCAGTGAAAGACCAAACTTGGACGTCTTTGTTTAGGCAGCACAGCTGATGATCTGTGGGTCTTCTCGTGTCACTGTGATAAGCAAAATATGTGTGGCCATCTGTAATATACTGCCTTTACCAGCTTTGCAGCATGGGATATGTTTCTAAGTAGACTACTTGCAGGCACAAGGCAGACTGCTGACAAAGTGTGGATGTCATTAGTAGGCAGAGGTTACACTTGTCACCGTATGTAACTGTATGCTTATGTCTAAATTAACTCACTAGGTGAATTAGATTTGCTCTTTGGCAAAGAACGTTAGAGTGAAATCTACCTTGGACTTCACCTGTACAGCTCCCCCAGATTTAGGCGTGTGCTCAGGTTCCTGAACGCCAGTATAGATGCAGCTCCAGGAAAGCACTCTGCCAGCTCCAGTTGATGGAGTGGTTTCACGCTCACTTTTGTCACTTTTGCAAACACAGCACAAGGGAGGATCCCTTAAGAAACTGTATCTCACCCAGAACATCACATCATCTTTCCTTAAGTGCTGCAGGCCATCACATGCATGTCGGACTCATCTTATGTCCTCTTGCACTCATGTACCACGTCTTGATCCTTGTGCTTAGGGTATACAGTGGCATAGGCACAGAGCAACTACTTAAGCCTCCTCCACACAAGTCAGCATCTCCTCTCAATCAGATCTCCTCAGTGATCATGAAATGGTTTCCTGGGGAGAGGCTGAAAGCACAAATAGTAGGAATCAGGTGGTAATGCTGATCAGTGCTCTGCCTGAAGGCAGTCATGCTGTGGGTTGGAGAGGTGGGTCAAGGAGGTAATCCATATATCATCCAAAATCATCCCTCTCAAAGCTTGGAAAGTGCTTCTGTAAAAATCTGGTCCCTTTGGATGTCTCTGAGTAAGCTCTCAAAGCTGTGATGTGCTGGACTGCTGGGTGTGTTCCAGAGTCCTGGTGGCAGGGAGGGCAGTTGCTTGGTTTGTCTTTGCTAAAGCCTCTGTTGCCTCATACACACTGCAGGGATGCTCATTTCATCTCCTGTGGCCTCAGTCCAGCTTGTTCCTGCTTACCAGTGCCACACCCAAGGGATCCTATTCTTAACTCTTGAATTCCTGGGAAGCTTTGAGTAACCTTCACTACTAATTCAGATAAATCTACCTTAATAAAGTTTCTTCCATTCCTTCCTAAAAATCCTGTTACCTTCCATTGCTTTTCCATATTTATGCCCTATTCCTGTGACTCAACCTGCCTCAAGGCCATGTTAAAAAAAGGTAAAGTTCTGGCCCAGCACCTGCCCAGATTTGGAAAGTCTGACCTCCTGTCACTGATCACTGATACCAAATTCACAGAGAGAATTGCATGAGGTCCTCGGGTTGCCCCATTAACTCTTGTAGTCAGTGAACTGAAGCCTCTATGAGGAGACTTCCTGTAGCAAGGTTGAGGAAAAGTTTTTGCCTTTTTCTGGAGTCTGTCTGCTGTAGTTTATGGAACTGGTGACATCTACAAGGTCCAACAACTCAGTTTTTCCAAGGCACCTGCAGTGTAAAAGGTATTTAGAGTCTGCATATATATAATGTGAGAAAGAGGTCACTAGCCTCTAGCTCATTCATTTCCACTTGTGAGCTAATTCATCTGTCCCTAACGAGATGTAATTAAAACTGTGTGATGTCACTATGCTATCAGTGTATTTGATTTTACATTGTGCTGTATTTTAATGTAAAACTGATCTTGAATACTCCCCTGCCTTTTCTCTGCCAGATATCGTTTCATACGTACTCCTGAGGAAATCAGCTTAAGCCCCAAATGTGTAACATTTATAAGTGTTAAAATATTTATAGCAATCATTCTTTGTCTTTAATATGTTGCTCACTTTTTTCAGGTAAAGATATGGACTCATGAGGAGGGTGATGTGTTGTCATTCAAAGTTGAAATGCAAGTGAAGATACGGCCACATTCAGCTTTCTCCCTTTTGTCTGACTTCACGTTACGCCAAGAATGGGACAAACATTTCTTGTAAGAAATTACCTTTCAAATCCACTGACAACTAGTGCTTCCCGATACAAATATTTTTGAGATGTTGACAATTTCCTGCCTAATTAGGAAGAAATTGCTGTAAAAAGTTGACATTAAAGATTAATCAAAGTATGGCTTGGGTTTTTTACCTTAAAAATAAAATCTAATTTCCCCCAAGTCTGATTTAAAAATATTGTTGTCCTGGACTGTCAGAAGAGAGAGCTGGGACAGAGGTTACTGTTTTCTAAAATGAACAAAATTCCATGCCTAGAGAAATGCATTTTGAAAGGGTTAATTTGAGTAGATTGCATCTATGTTGAGGCTGACACATTGTGCGTCCTCTCTGTAAGAAGTAAGGCAAAGCTGTCAGCTCCTTCATGTCTGTGTTGTTTGGGACACTGATGTTCACATTCATCATACAGTCAAAGTCAGAAATCAGGAAATGGGGATCTTCAAAATGCATGCTTTTAGAAAAACAGCCCCTGAATTGGAATGGGTTTCAGAATGGCTGTAAAAGGTGTTTGAGGTTTATTTGCTTATCTTACATGGTGTAAAATAATGACTAGAGACAATTGAATTTATGCGATACTGACTTGATTTGGTGACTTCTCTTGAAGGAGAAGGTTTTTCAGTTAGACATTCTAACCCAAAAGCTGTTTATCAGACGGTGAAAGTGGAAGCTTAGGGATATTTGAAAATTTACAATCTCTGCTGAATAGATGACTTGTAACAAGTAAAAGAATTATGAAGAAATATTGTGTTGATTTTCCTTATCTGCAGCCAAATTTACAGATTTTTTTTTGACTACCATGAAGCCTGACTGACTGGTCAAAATGGAATACCAGCTTAGCAGTGCTTATTGTGAGGCAGTAGAAGCTGAAATTAAATAAACCAATTACTGCCAGTGTGAAGGAAAATTCTGACTGTTTTTTTCTGTAGTGAAAACTCAGAGACGGTGATCAGTACTTTGAAGATACTGAATGAGTGTGTCCTACACCATTGGCCCCATCTGGATAATAAAATAAAATTTGAATAAAATTTTACAAATATTTCCTGACTGTCTGTCCTGAGGTGTGTCAGATGGGCAATGTTTGGAGACTCAGCAAGTATTTTGGCAGGCAAGCTGATGTCATTTCAAACAGGAATCAACAGTATGCAAAATATATGCTTTTAAGACATTGCTCCAGCACCTCGCAGCACTTTTTAACAATTCTGTAGGACAGAGAGGTGGTGTCAGATAAGGTGTTGTAGAAAACCTCAATTTTTCATTCTGTGTTCCTCTCTCTTCCTTGCTGCCTGAACATGAAAATCGTAGGTTTAATGTTGGGATGGAATATGTGTTTGTACTGCATTTTTCATAAGAGATGCTATTGCATATATGTGTGTGTTAAATGTATTTGCAGAACTTGTGAGCTCCTACAGGCTGTGAATGAGGATGAGAAAATATATTATGTCACATGTCCACCCATGGCTGGCCATAAAGCCAGAGACTTTGTGATTCTTGTGTCCCAAAGGCAACCCTGTAAGCCAAGGTGAGTGTGCAATTCCAAGTTCAACTGTGGGCACTTAGGAGCCACAGTTTCAATTACTGTTGATTTTAATCTCGGCCTTGCTGGGTGACAAGGATGATACTTTATTTTTTAAGAAGTTAGATTAGCAACTGATCTAAAATACAGTATGCTGATGCCTGAGTTTGCACAGCCAGATTTGTTTTGCAACATGAAGGTGTGATGAATTAAATTCAGAGCATCACAGATTTGCAGTGTAGTCCAGTTGCTTCTTTGATAGTGACTCTTCAGGAGTGGTCTTCACAGGGAAAACAGAATTCCAGAGTTCCAAACAGCCAATTTGGAAAAAAAACCATGTCCCAGAGGGCCACAGTGTGCTGAGGCACATAACTGGGAGTTTGTTTGTTTTAAGTAACTTTGTCATCCCATTTAATGTTAATTCTGGAGATTTTCTTTTTCAGGAAAGTGCTTGGCCTTTTTTGAAACCTCAGTGTGACACATTTATTGTATCTGTAAATTTTGCTGCTGAATTTGGTTTTAAAAGTCCCTTGATCAGTTTGACATACAAGGATTTTTTTTCACTAGATTACCTTTTGTTCTTGCGTAATGAAACATGAATAAATAGGACCATTTGGTGTATTTTATCCTTCTTGATTCTCAGATTCTTTCATATATTCAGTAATTCTTCATGTTAACAGAACATTGCTTCTGAAAGGCAGTATTCTGTGCTGCGCTTGCTTTCCCCCCCTCCCATCTGGCAACTGAGTCATGTCTACCTTTGCTGGGGACACACTCTAAGGCCTCTGTGGATGTGGGTCATGAAGAGCAGGATAAATTTAAAAAGGGAGGTGTTGGATGTGGGCAATTGTTCTGTGGCTTCCCACAGAAGTCGTCTTGATTGGAGTCTGTGATAAAGCCTTAATGAGACTCAACCAAGCTGAGTCTTGTAGCATACCTCTTCTAACACAGAAGAGCTTGTTTGCCTTCATGTGGGAGTGACACCTTTGGTACAGCTGTGCATACCCTGCTGGCCTCTGCATTTGTCTTTTCTAACACCTTGTTGAAGAAATGTTTGACTCTCTCCCTTGCCCTCCAGTGAACCCTATGTGGTGGCTGTGAAGTCAGTTACCCTCACGTCCGTGCCCCCTTCTTCAGAATACTGCAGGAGTGAAATCCTCTGTGCCGGATTCCAGATCTACAGTGGCAGCAGCAGCTCCTGTACAGTGAGTAGCTCAGCACACCTCAGCTGTGTCTCCGTTCCCGTAGGATTTTGTGGGCATACAATCTCATTTGAGTTGACAGTCCAGAACATAACAGCAACACAACCAAAACATGAGTCAGTTTGCCCATGGTTCAGTGTGGTTACTGAGACATTCTTTACTCCACAAAGTGGAAGCTGTCTTGCCCAACTTTGGCCAGTCTGGATGTTAGGAATGGAATTAAACTGAGCACTGGTGATGGGTTCTTTTCTCAAGCAGCAGCACGTATATTTAACAGGTTACACATCATGTTTCTTGCTGCACTGCTGTGTACCTTTACCTGCAGATGCTTGAGGACATGGCAGCAGTGAGGACACTGAGATCACTAAAGTACTGTAGGAAAGGTGTGCTCTTTGCTAATCATTGCCTTCAGTGTCAGAAGCACTGCATGTTTCTATTTGCATCCATAAAAACTTTGGTACTCGTGCAGGCTCTGATGGCTAACTGTTGCAACCCACAGGCTTTTTTGTTTGATTTATTTTTGTTTAAACAGGTGTGTTACTTTAATCAAGTGACATCAGGTGTTATGCCTTACTTAGCTGCAAATCTGACTGGCTCATCAAAATCCATTGAAGACACTGCTTTGGAATGTATAAAGTTCTTGGAGCTGAAAGGCAGCAAGCACTGAAGTTAAAAATGGATTTCTGAAGAGACCTCTGAAGATTATCAAGCAGTACTGGTTTAAATTCCTGTATGTCTGTTGATAATTTTTCAGCAGGTTAGTTACTTGGGATTGTGTAGCCAGTATTGGGCTTGAGCCTGAGAATACCTAATATGAGCATTTTCTATCAAATGAAGATTAGGCCTTAGGCTCTAAATTAAATTTTTAATTTTAAAAAGATTAAGAGAGAGATTCTGCTCTTGATTGCATTAATGAATTTTGTATGAATGCAGGCAGAACTCGGCCCAGTAGAACTATAGCTCGTGAGACTATTTCAATATTTTAATATTGAAGTAATGGCATTCAATCAGTTTTAAATCAGTAAATAACCACCCTGTGTGATTTGCAGAGAAGTGGTGCCAGCCACTAAGTAGCTTATCCAGTGCTCTGGCCTGGTTGCCCAGGTTCTTGCACACCTGTTTATACAAATTGATTACACCCATCCAGGGTAGTGTTTGCTGTCTGTACTCCACCTGTTAATACTTGTATTTTACCTGTGACTTCAAATAAATTATTGTTTCTGAGGTTACAAACCCACCATAAGTTACGGTATCTCTGCAGTGGCTCAGACATCGTTCAGGCCTGCTGTGTGGTGATGTGGGGTGGTAGCCCCTTGGAGAAGTGTGTGACCCCCAGCTGGAGCTGCTGTGCAGGACAGCGAGACTCTTGAACCCACTCCCTCACAGATGAACAGGGGGAATGGTGCAGAGGTTTCGTTGTGGTGTGTCTGCTTTGCTTTCTTACTGTATTTTTGCTCAGAGGAGCCTTGTTCAGAAAAGAGAGTGTGACCACCAGCAGCTAGATGACAACAGTGAACCAGAGCTTGCAGCCTGTGCCCGCGCCGTTCGACCCTGCTGGAGTCTCGGAACTGGTGGAGCAGGAGCCCGGGGGCCTGGTGCAGTTCCCACTTACACACCTTCAGGGTAACCTATAACAAAATCAAAGCTCTGCAGCATCCCTGCACAATGTGCACACACGAGATGCCAGCTGGAGTCCAGCAGCCCTCGGGGTGTGCCGAGTCACCCGGCCTCCCAGCAGCACCAGTGTGGCCTGGGGACAGCCCTGCACCCAACCACAGCATTGGTGGAGTCAGCCACTGTCTGCTGCCTCTCATGAAGGCTGCTGTGTGCCAGGCAACACTGGGATGCCTTTGCACTAGTAATAAAGATAGTAAAGCAGGTCACAGAACCACAGCACGGTGGGGTCACCCAGAGCAGGTGGCACAGGGTCACGTCCAGGCAGGGTTTGAATGTCTCCAGAGAAGGAGACCCCACACCTCTCTGGGCAGCCTGGCCCAGGGCTCGGGCACCCTCAGGGTGAAGAAGTTTTTCCCCAAGTTCAAATGGAACTCCCTGTGTTCCAGTTTGTGTCCATTGCCCCTTGTCCTGTCACTGGGCACCACTGAGAAGAGTCCAGCCCCATCCTCCTGACACCCCCCTGTAGATATTTACAAGTGTTGATGAGATCCGCTCTCAGTCTTCTCTTCTCCAGGCTGAACAGCCCCAGGTCTCTCAGCCTTCCCTCAAGACAGAGATGTTCCAGTCCCCTCACCATCTCTGTAGGCCTCCACTGGACTCTCCCCAGTNTTTGGCTCTGGAGGAGAGCTTATAAATCCAGATCCTGATTTTTTTTGATCATCATTTTTAGCACGTGGGTAAGGTGGTAAAGCTGGTAATGGCAGGATCTAGGCGCCCTTGTGGACCAGCAGCTCAACTGTCCAAGTCCTACCTGTACTTGCCTCCTGCAGAGGATGGCAGACGAGCTCCTGAGTGGACAGGCAGGTTCCTGTGATCCCAGCTTTCAGTGAACAGAGACACCTGATGTTCGCTCCGAACAGACGCGTGACCATCAGGGAGGTCACCTGAACTCAGCCGTGGGGCCACCACAGGGACCATCTGGAGAACATTATTTGGCATTTTTCAAATATTAGTGTTCTGCCTACCTGAGAGGCTCTGCCCCCAGCACCGAGACCTTGGCCACTGTAGTGTAAAGCTGGGCCACACTCTGGATGCAGCCACACATCTTCAGGGGAGTGGGGGTAGAGCATCTGTTTGGCACAGACCAAGGATTGTATTTTACCAACCTCTGTGCAACTGCCGAGACGAGGTTCAGGTTTCTGGTGCACAAACTTTGCTTAAACTCTAATTATTTGCTTAAGTTTTAAACGTATTTGTGGGTGTGATGCATCTTTGCAGCTGCTTTTCAAACAGCTTGCCTACACTACTCACACCATTGTGAAATCGTCTGAAAAAAAGATGCTAGCACGTGCATTTCACAAACAGATTTGTCTAACAGCTACTGCAGATTGTTACCCTGTGCAGCTGTTCAGGGACCACAGCATTTCCGTGCCTCTTCTCAGCCATCACTGACCCAGAGAGCGAGGGAGGCACCTGCGCTTCCAGCCCCATGCAAGCATGTGAGACCTGGCAGCAGCCATTGCCTTTGTGCTGAACTTCTCAGAGACCGCACCCTTCTGAGGAAGGCCACCAGTTCTGCTCAATGGAGGAGCAGTCACTGTTTCTATAGTGCAAGATGGATCAAAGCAACAGGTGTGAGGCTCAGAGGTTGCCTTAGCCAGTGTCGGCTCTCGGCTCGCTGACCTCCGAGGAGCACGGCAGGAGGACCCCATCACCGTGCTGAAGAGGGGACAGGGCTCAGGAGGGTGTGCTGGAGACCAGCATGCCCTGCTTGGCCTCCACTGTTTTGAGAACAAGGGTTAATCCACTGCTCCTTGTGGTAGCTGTCCCTTTGACCAAGCAGAAGTGACAGTGATCACCTGTGGGAAGGGAACAGTGACCTTCCTTCTGCTCCGAGTTGCATGTCCTGTGCCGTTCCTGAGCAGTGTGCTTGAAGGGAGGCCACAGCCTCAGGTGGCAGCAGCACAGCTGGGTGACCAGAGACCCACAGCAGCCGTGTGCTCCAGAGGCACAGCTGGCACCCCACACCGCCGTGGGGTGTATTGGTACCACTGGGAAAGTCAAGGTGCATGGCTTCAAGTTCCTCTAGATAAAAGGATGTGTTGCAGTATCAACGAGCTTTTAAAGACAGGAAATTATCTAAAACGATGCTTTTTAAACAATATACTTATGTAACAGAAAGGGAAACACTTTAAAGTGGGATAAATGTTGCAAAATGACCACCTTACAGTGATACTGCTTTGAGCTTTCATCCAATAATTAATTAAAACTCCACAATTAATCCTTGATTTCATCCACATCTGCTCTTCTTCCCCATTTAAATGTGTGCTGTGATAATTATAAACAGCACATACATGCCCTGTCTTAGTCAGTGTGTGTTCATACCCAGAGCAGAACCCAGAAACCTAAAGCAAGCTCTCCAACTATTGTCTTCTTTAGCAGTGTTTTATTAAAAATAATTATCATGTACAAATATAAAATACATCCACACAATTAAATTCCTGCATTTGTTTTTGCTGTAAGAGGAGGAGGTTCCAAGCCCCTGGTTTTGGCAGCTGCTTCTACACACCTCAAGGCTCAGCCCAGGGCTGGAGTTCACTACCTGGTGTCACTTGTGCTCTCCCCAGGGTGGTGTGGGCACTGCTGGGACACTTTGAAAGGTTCTATTGATTATTTGCAATCAATAGCTTCTCACTGTGTAGCCTTCCCTTCGGGCTGCTGGGTGTTGCTGTGTAACACAAGATGAAGTTTTCAGAAGGCACATTTAGGATTTCTGGGACACGGAAGCACTGCATTTGTCCAATGACAACATGGCCTCTTCGGAAGGAAGCGCCGCATCTGAGGTGAGCTCAAGGTGCCCTTCTCCAGGAAGATCGTGCTGCAGCATTCACCCTGGCCGAGATGATCAGGCGCAAGTGAAAGCCAACCACTGCTGGCTGCGCAGGCTGAATCACTACAGTACTTGGAGAGCTACTGCAGGAACTGAGTTTTGAGTTGTTTTTGTAACTTTTAAACGATGTATCTGTTTTCTAAGGCTGCAGTTTTTCAGGCTGCAGTCTCCATTGGAAGACAATCTGCCATTAAGCAGGCATGTGTAATACAAAGCCAAGTTTACTCCCAGACGCTGAAGATTTTTGAGCACTTTCCCTGAAAGAAGCAAATAAACTAAGCAAGCTGCTCACTCGCTCTCCAGCTCTCTTCAGGTGTGGTTCACCATGGGTATCAGAGGCAGCACATGATTCTGTTTCTGTTAGTGACCAAAACTCAAACAACCCAACATGCATGAACAATCAGGCTAATGTGAATTTTACCTGACCGACCGTGAGCAGTGGGAATGGCACCACCAAACTCTGCGGGCTGCAGGGTTGCTGCAAGACCACTCAAGCTGGCACATAGAGAGCGAGAAATCAATTATTTCTAAACAGAGAAGGCAAAACCAAACCAGAACCCAACAAGACTTGTCAGAAAATACCCACAGTCCCCTTCAGAGAAATGGAGAAATGCTCTTAGTAAGATCAGAACGTTTGTCTTCCTCTCCAAAAGCAGCACTCAAGGTAACACTACTGACCACCAAAATCCAGTGGTCATAATCCCCATGATAAAGTGCACACACCCCTGCTTGGTTACTGCAACCAGATACCCATGAGGAGAGGGCAGCAGCTGCCCTCTCCAGAGAGCTGGCAGTGAGAGGGAACGTGAGTCAGAGGGACTGCTGTGTTTTGGCAGAGATATACAAGAATAAAATACCCAATTGCTGTATTTTTGCTGTTACCAACTTTTCAGTAAGCTGGGCCAGTTTGGGAAGCAAACTGGAAAAATGAGGAGGGACAAAACCAATAATTTATCAGCAGCCTGCTTGATCTTCTGGAACAGCAATCCACTGTGCATCGTCACCACCCTGGAGTGAAGCACTGCCGGCTGACTGCAGTTTGGATTCTTCAAAAAGTAACAACTTTGGGTACTTTTGCTTTTGTTTTTTGCAGCGTTGGTGCTTCTGTGATGTCCTCATAATCCGCACTCATTCCCGTGGCCCATCGCCCAACTGTCACCTGATCTGCAGAGTGAGACAAGAGATTGTGCCAAGGCTGAGCACCACCATGCATCAGACAAGTAATGGCCCGCAGGGCCCGTCAGTCGTCACTGAAGAGCTGTCTCTGCAGTTCCAGCTCTAAAGACAACCCTTCTCTCACAACTTTTGGTTTTTTTCAGTTGTGTTTTGTAAATTCCCTTTCTTCCCCCACACAGACTGTCAGGGTTCAGAAATCATTACTACACACTTTTTCCTATCTGACTGTCCAAAGGAACATTCAGAGCACATGCAGACAGTACATCAGATCTCACGTGTAAGTCCACACAACTCTTACAGTGGAGACTGCAGACATGTCAGGCATCTCTGGGTGTGAAGGACAGACCTCCTCTATTATACAGAACAAAAAAAGCTAAGCCTGAGGAGGCACAGCAGAGCAGAATCTACATCCCAAAGCTCACATCCCTGCACACAACCAACATCATCCTTTGGCTGTTTAAATGCTGTTCAGACCAATCCACACCCCTTTCTGAGAGAAAACACTGCGGACCAGCTGACACTTCTCTTCTGAACAACCTGATTTTGAGAGCAGCAAATCAAACCATACCAAGAACATCACATGGCCAAACCAGCGTTTACTGGGATTAACTTCTGTACATTAAAGCAGGCCAAATGACTCCACCTAAAGAAATAACTTAGAAGCCACAGTGCCTGAACTTCTCTGCCAGCCATTGGCTGTCTTTCCCCAGTCTGAAGGTACTCTAAATGGTCTCGGATGCAACAAGATCATATATATAAGATCAGATACGGAAAATGGCTGAAGTATAGGCCTCTATTGCCTCCATATATTATTTCTTACATAAATCCCACAAAAGTGGCATATTATTAACCCAAAAGTTACATAAGCCACACAAACAGAGCAGAAAAATGTAACAGCAGCAGAATGATTCCTCAAACCCTTGTTTGATGCTTTTGGCTGCCTTAGCAGAGTTTTTTTGCATACAGTGCAATTTTTCCAGGCACACATAACTGAAGAACACGTATGCAAGTGTCTTAGCTGGCGAGTCCAGCTGGACAGATCTCCTGTCTCCTCTTCCTCTCCTGTCTTGAATGACTTCAACATCTGCCTGCATGTGCAGCTTTTGCAGGCTGCCAGTACCACCACCCTGCAACCGGCATCATCCTCAGCTCCACCACTTCACAGAAATCACTGTCAGAACAAACCAGGTTTGTGGACTGCAGCATGAATGCTGCTTAACAGACACAGCCCATATTATCTTCAGAAACTCACAAGCTGTATTTTTTTTAATAGAAAGTTCAAGTTTTGCACTGTAACTTCATGCCTCCTCCATATACCCCCAGTACAAGCAACCACTCCCAAGTAAGCCCACCTTCACTATCTGCAAGTTCTGTTCTCAAACCCCTTTTTCCTGACCTAGGTCCTGCAAAGCAGTCAATAAACATCACTGGGCTGTGCACTCCGACTGCACTCAGTACACTCCCCTGCATCTCACCTGTGTTCTGTTTTGCTGGACAGTCCTTTTTAAAGTGCTCCACAGAGCCACAAAGTCTGCAGCCTCCACCTGTTCAGAAAGAAAGTTGTTACTCATCTGAGGAAAAACCCAACCCAGCAAACACAGGACAATCCCCCTACTCTGTTCTGCTCTTGTATACACACGTATTGAAAACCTCCTTCTACTTTTCTGTACTGACAACCTGTTAGTAAGATATGTCCCTGTGGACAGGTCTGCACTCCTAGGCAGTCAGTAACACCGTGGGGCAGACAGTGAGCCAGCCTGGGGAGCCTGCAAGCAGAACCTCCTCTGTCAGACAGGAGAGGCTGCTTGTAACCACGCTGCTCCATGGAGCATCACAGACTGCAAACTCCAGTCACCGACACACTGAGCTTTTCTGGTTTGTTTTGAGCTCTCTTTTTGAGAAACAAGCTGAATTCTGCCAAAATTCAATTATTCACAGGAACTTTTGAAATTAACACGAGCTCCTGAGACAGGCAATCCAAGTGCAGGCAGCGAGATATGAAATGTAAACTCCACTCATAACCAGAACATTGACAGTAGGAGAGCAATGCCCCTAAAGTGCCGCTGCTTCCAAGCCGACTGTTCCAGGCACGCTCTCTGGAGTTTGCCAGGCCTCAAGTCTGCACCAGCAGACAGAATGTTATATGTTGGTGCCAATGTAGAAATCAGCAGAGCACAATATGAGTGAAATCTTCAAACTTGGATTTCTCAACAAAGCCACTTGCACTGCAATGTGCACTTTCTAGCAGAGCCCCCTCGTTTTGTATGAACACTTCCCAGGGTCTTAGATACAGTACGAGATTATGTCTTACAAATACTCTGGTGTGTGTCCCTTTCAGTGAACACTGGCTACACACACCCCCCCACTCTGACCATTTCTTCCTCTGCCCCTTGAAATTCCCAGCACAAGCAAGTTCTCACATTTGCATCTCATCTTGTTTAACACCAAGCTTACAATTAAAACAGAAGTCGCTAGGTAACAAATATTAACAATTTTCCAAATTCCCCAGAATTAATCCACTTTTACTAAGAGTACAAAATATTCAGAATTTCCTTTTAGTTTAACACTTGCACTGTTACTTTGTTCTGCATCAGCTAAGTATTAAAAATGTGTTTTGCCTTTAACAAATCAGTACACTCACCTTCAGCATACAATCCCTTGGGATTATCCGGACATGACCTTGACAGATGCCCCATCTCGCCACAGATGAAACATTTTGCATATGGAAATGCCCCTGCAAAATCCCATTCATTTTATGATCCATACTAAAAAGCTTTACCTAGTCACAGACAACTGAACATGCTGTAATTATAATGCAATACTGCACATTTCACTACAAAAACTATATCTTACACCATTCATTCTGCATTGCAATGCAATGCTGCATTCCCTTAATCACAGTGGCCCACCTCCTCAGAACACTTAGATTTCTAAAACACAACAACTATATTCCAGTAGCAGAGAACTCGGAACAAAGCACCTTGGGAAATGCAGATTCCTGATACATACCTACAGCTGGGTCTACTTTGGCTTTGCATTTGCTGATGTCGTGTTCCGTGGAGCCACACCGGTAGCAGATCCCTGTGCCCATATCTTGACTTTCGAGTACGGCAGGGCAATCGGCAACACCATGGCCAGGTTCTCGGCAGTGGAAACACACCTTTGGAAATAAAGATCAAGTTCCATGTGCTGTCAGTCCAGGTGCATGCACAGGCAGTTCACACAGCAAACTGCAGCACTTCAAGGTGGCATCACTGAAGAATTTGCTGGCTCTGTCACCTACAGCCAGCAGAGTCTTACTAGGCCACCACTTCTCTTGGTCAAAACATCAAGGGTGCTACCAGGCACATATCTCCAGTGCTGGGAATTGAGGTCACTCTAGCACAGAACAAAATAAAAGATTCTGTGAATGGTGCTCCAGGACTGAAAATCACAGCCTAACAAGGCCTTCAGCTCTCCAGAAGGCAAATATGTGATTTTCTCCTCAGGGAAAAACAGCCAGACAAGAGGCACTGTACCCAGTCACCGAGTAACTCAGTGGTCTGTGCCATGAAACCACATTGCTATGGGTGCTGTCCTCCTCCCAGCAACACTGCATGCAGGGGGTGCCCACCAGCTGGGTGCCTGGGGTGAATGGTGACAGCTGGTGCTGACACAGCACAGCTCCCCGAGCTCCCCAGGTACCACTGCAGCACACACTTAGGTGAACACCAGCAATGTGCACCAGCCCTGCAATTTACTCACAAAGCAGCTGGGTATCTCACATTAATGAGCAGTGCCTCTCCTTGCTGTGTTCCCAGATTATGCCCAGTGTAAGTCTGTGCTGAGATAACTGCTGTGAGACAGCCCCCTCAGTCTGCCGGAGATCTCGCTCTGGCTCTCAAGCAGAAGAGGCTGCAGGAGGCCCCGGAGGGGCTGGGGATCCATCGGAGCAGCCAGAGCAGGGCTCAGCTGGGGGAGCCAGGCCCGGACTCTGCTGAAGCTCACCGTCTGTGCCGCAGCTGGGACACTGAAGCACACTGTATCAGCCGGGAATGTCACCTGTCACACGGGTGCCCTGGCAGGGAGCGCTGCCTCCCCCC
>VZRW01002960.1:157177-186279 GCA_013398125.1 Aegotheles bennettii
TCCCAAGGGGGGTCAGCGCCTCGCCCGGTCCCGAGCAGGGCGGGCCAGGCCAGGCCAGGCCAGCGGGCTCTCGGCACCGGGCAGGGGCTGCAGGGTGCCCGTGCAGGCCCGGTGCTGCCGTCCCTCACAGCCGAGCCGCCGCAGCGCGGTGTCCCAGCGGCGCGCTGGATAGCGGCAGTACCGTTAACCTGCTGGTTAGCAGCAGTACCGTTAGCACTAGTACCGTTAACCTGCTGGTTAGCAGCAGTACCGTTAGCACTAGTACCGTTAACCTGCTGGTTAGCAGCAGTACCGTTAGCACTAGTACCGTTAACCTGCTGGTTAGTGCAGGTGCGGGTGTTCCCTGCGGGTGTGCCCCTGGGTGGCCGTGGCCCCACGCCTCAGCGGGCTCTGGAGCCCTCGCACAGAGCGGCTGTAACTTCCCTGCAGGCGAGCGAGGGCAGGGACGTGACCCTTGGCAAGGGCCTGAGCCTGCCCGGGAGCAGCCCGGGAGCAGGGAGCATTGTGAGGAGTCTAGGGGCTGGCGTCCGGCTGGAAGCTCCATGCACAGACCCGAGCGGGGCGGGTGGTGGCACGGCCGCTGGGGCTGGGGTGGGTGCAGGCAGGGGCTGTGGTGACACTGCCAGGGGGCTGCAGAGCCCAGGGTGGTGCCACCGAGGGGGCTCCTGGCCAGGTGTGTGTGGATGAGGCCTCACCTTGGGACTGCGGCCTTGGCTGCAGCCCCATCTGACCCCAGCGTGCTCCGTGTCTCTGTAGCAGAGTCTCTGCGGGTGGGGGGCTGTGTTGGTGCTGTCACACCCGCTGAGTGCTCGCACTGCTCAGCAAAGCCAGTCCCGTGTCGGTGGAGGGCCCTGCCTCGCCTGTGCAGCGGTGACACGGACGCAGACCTTCAGCGGGAGAGCCCTCAGCGGGCTGTCTCGGGGAGGGTGGCCCTTTGACACATGGTCATGGCACGTTTGGCTCTCACCAAACCATTGCCTCTGGGTTCACAAAGTGAATCCCCAGGACTGTGTTGTTAGAGGACACTGCTTAGCAAGGAAATAAATGTTTATAAATTCAGCAGGATTTTTCTCTCGTCAGTCTTCTGTTTCTTGTATTTTTAGCATTTCACTAGATCTCATCTTTTTCCTGGCAATCTTGAGCTGATGTTATGAGGACAGCCGGGCACCGTTCCTTCTCTAGGAGTTACCCTTAAAGCCGGTGTCTCCCTGGAAAACCTGCCTGGTTGTATTTTGCCGATTTTCCGGGGCTCTGCGCCCAGCAGAGGGGGATGTGCACAAAGCTCTGGCTGCTGGGCTGTGTCAGTGCGGTAGGAGCGGGCAGGGACTCGGGAATAGCTGGAGTGCATGCACTGCAGGTGACAGTACTTGATGGACGCCGTTTAAGAGCCGCTGTTAATAAACTAGGAAATAAAATTGGCAAGAAACAGGGTTTCATTTTAAAATTAAAAATAACTAATTTGCCAGTGCAGTTAGAGCTCGGCCACAGCCTGAGGTCCTGGTTGTCCCTGTACGTGCTGCCAGCGAGCCTGTGAATTGGAACCAGTGGCCGGAGCTGAGCCATGCAGCCAGAAGGGTCCACTAGAAACAGGCAGCACTGGCCCGAGGGCAGGGAGGGTTCCAGGGCTCCAGGTCACACACACTCCGGGTGTACACACAACACGGTGTTACCAGGCTGTGTGTACCAACAGCTGCATCCTCACGTGTCAGAGGGTGATTTTGTGGTTGTTGGAGTCCTTTTAAAGGGCTAGGGGCGAAGTTCCTGCTACTCTGTGTGTAGGGGACCTGGCCAGGCTGGTGGTGTGTGTTACAGTGGGTGAGGATGGGTTCTCTTGTCGGATGGAAGGAACACACACACACACACACACACACATTCAGTGACACCCACCTATGCCTGTCCGTCTGTCAGCTACTCACCGAGCACAGGTGTGCTGTGTGCTCGCTGGTTTTGCTCTGGTGCAGGTTTCTGTTTGGCTGCAGCTGCTCTTCCCCTCACGGGGCTCACAGTGCTGTGCTGGGTGTGGGGTGAGCGTGGAGGAAAGCTGAAGAACATAAGCATGAGCAACACCAATGGAAGGGACTTGCTTTGCTTTCTTTTAAGCTGGAGTAGAAAATGTGTTGTGTTTCTTCTCCAGAGTCTGGAATGTTATGTGTGTGTGTCCAGGCAGGACCCGTGGCCCTCAGGATGCCTGGCCAGGTGTTCATGGAGTGGAGAAGGCTGTTTAGGACCTTCCTACTGAACCAGTAAGACAGCATTCCCCTCACAAACACCAATTCTGTGTAGTGAGCACAGCTGTTTGAATCTGCACCAGTTTAGGTTTGTTCCAGTTTCACGCGGGTCGGCTGGGAGCTCGGCCGTACACCAGCAGCAGGTGAAACGTGAGCAGGGCAGCAGTCGTGAAGATCACTGCAAAATGCTGTTACCTTTTCTTCATATTTTACTAAGAGACACCAGATCACCTGTCCACAGCTGAGTGTTCATGGCAGCACAGTCTGATGGCTCACTTAGGAGACTTTCTCATAGTTCCATCACAAACATAAAATGCTTTGGAGATTTGAGACTACAGAACTGGAAAGCTGGACCAGTGGATGCGGTAGTGTCTTTGGTAACTTGAGATGAAATCTGGGGTATTGTGGTTTGGATCATTGGTGTTAGTAATGAGACAAAGAGGAGCATGTGCAAAGCCTTCTCTCTCCTCCAAAGACACCTTTTGTTTTTTCTGGTTGACCCATTATTGTTATCAAATAGCATAATTCAAGTCCTGACTCGGTGTTCTTCAGCCTGTGTCTGCGGGGTTTGTCCTCTTAGATGGTGACAGCACATCTGAGAGAAGCACGTCTCGGGACAATGGCAGTCTGGGAGAGCTGGCACCAAAAATGGGGGTGGTGGAATGCCAGACAGGGCCTGTGGTGCAGGTACAGGGGTGTGAGAAATGCCAAGGGAGGAGAAGGATGCGGTAACAAACAGGGAGGGAATACCAAGGGAAAAAGGTCTGCCTGCAAACCTCGGGATCACAGCTGTGCTGCAGCTTCTTTACAAAACAGAGGGGATGCAGGTGTGGGTTTGGGGCTCAGAAAAAGACTGCAGTAACTGGGGAAGGAGTAAGAGTCATCCCTGTGGTCTGGCATTTGATACCAGCAGAGCCATGGAGCTGAGCGCCTCACAGCTCCAAGTTCTTCATGCAGCTTGGCGAGTGACCTTGGGTTTGTTCTGGCTGGTAACGTTCATACCCTCGGACCCCACACAGGGAGGTTCTGCCTGCTGAAGACGTACCAGCAGCTTCAGGTGTACGTGTACACGGCTGGCAGTGTTCTGGCTCACTCCTCTTGGCCTGTCCTTTTGGACAGTCAATGCTACTTGTCAGAGTGCCAGGCTGACATTTTCCTGGTTATTTTAATTTTGATTTAAGCCTGGGGAAAGAAAGCAAAAAGGAAGATCTATTTCTGCTTAAATTCTTTTATATCTGCAGCATTCTGCAGGCTCCTGTAAAGGGATTTACTTTGCTTTATTCACCGTAAGATGAACAAACTGCCAATCCTTTTTTTTTTTTCTTGTCTGTTTTAAATGATTACATACACTGTATTTAATCTTAAATATTCATGGATTTTACTTGCTACGACCAAGGCTGCATCACCTTCAGTACACTCAGCTGACCATCACGCTGTATCGTTTCCATCAGACTACGTTGCTTGTGGCTCTATTTCTTTTGGGATATTTAACAAGCACTTAAATATGCCGTTTAATCAACTCACATGTGTTGCTGGATCAACTTGCGTATTTAAAGGTTTATATTTAGGCAAGTGCCCAAGTGCCTGGATGAACTCAAGCCTTTAAAGGTTAGCCTGTATCCAGATATTTTATTTAGTTACTTAATGCTGCAAAGAAACACTGCTGTTTACTATTTCTGTATCGAAATGAAAATCTGGCCCTCAGGGCTGCTCACTGTCACAACAAAAATCTGGGAAATGTGGCTCAAGTAAAGCAGGATTATAAAACATGGACTGTCATGACAGCACAAGTTTCCCCTGTTGGTAGTTTTGATGTCAGCCTGTTAAGGAAATGTTTTCTTACAGGACAACATAATCTTTGATTCTTCAGAAACACACAGGGAGCAACTGTATGACTTTAAACTCAAATTGCACAGTGCTGCACGTCAGCTGCTGTCTGAATGTCATGGAGCTGAAGATACGAAAGTGCAGAAATGAAGCATGGATTGGCCTCTGCAATTCACTGACATACATTTGGGTGCAGTGACCTCTTCCTTCTACAGTATTGGCTCTATTTTGAATAAAGCTGTGGGGTTTCAAAGGACAAAGGAAAAACAGCAGTCTAAAAGTACAGGCAGAGGCAAACAGAAAGATGGGTGTGCGAAGCGGCAAGGGAGGGTGCTCCGTGTTTCTTCTAATCTTTTCAGTCTTACTTATTTCTCATACTCCTGTCCGTCAAGGGAAACACAAATCACTCATTTCTACAGCAGGAAAAGTGCCAGTAGTCTTTACACGCAGTATTTGCTGAGTACCAGCCAAATGATCAAAAGCTCTTCAGCCCAAAGGCACTGGGATAACTAGCTCTTGCTTGGGTTTTTGCTGTCTGACTGCTGTTGGCACTAGGTGCCTAGACACATTTTCAAGATTTCCTGCTAACTTTTGGAATTACTGATTTATCTTTGCTTTCTTGAACGGTTTGGGTTTGAGAAGGTGCTCTGGCTCGGAGGAGGAAAGTCCACCTCCAGGTATGTGTGTATGTGACTATCTCCATATTTGTTGATACTGGTTTAGCTAGCTAGATGGTCTCCTGAACATATGGACCTTTCCAGACTTCAAAAATATAGATACTGATTGTTTTTAGTCTGGATGTCACTGGTGTCCATGAGGTGCATACATATTCCTGATAATTCTGCTCAGGCCCCTGCTGCCAAATGACCATCAATACAGCTGAGAGGAAATTCTGGTTCAGAAAGCAGAGATACAAAACTGGAATGAGAGTTAAGAGAGATACTTAGCTACAGTCATAGACAGAAAACTGACAGACAATTCTCATTACAAACACGAATACACGTATGCACAAATTTAAATTAACTGACATAATTAGTCAGCTTTTTTCCCCCTTTGTATAGGAAGCTCTTGGATCTGTCTAAGTTCCCAGAAAAATGGCTAGGTGAACAAAATATGTTCATTACCCTTCTTTGCTGATTAAGTTTAGTATTGTAAGGTAGCTGGTATTTTCTCATTAGGAACCCAGTCTTCTATGATCATTTATACTGATTAAGTCAAAAATAAGGTATCAGTCAGCAACAATATGCTGTGCAGTAGATGACCCTATGTACCCACTTGGAATACTTGACTTGGTGGGACTTCTGTACTGCAGACAAAAGAAATGGCTGTTTAAAGTTTTTAATCCTTTAATTAAGTCTTAAGCTGAAAGCAAACTGTAAAAGGCATTACAGTAGGAAGATGAACATTAATTATTTCAGTAAGTCTGGGATTACATTCTGACAAATGTTATTAGTAAAGTGATTCAGCATATAAATATTAGCTCTAATTCATTGTCCATGTTATCTGCTGCCTTTTGTGATACTTCCAGAGAAAAATTATACTGGGGTTTGTCCAGGTGTGCATTAGTCCTGTCAGAGTGGCAGTTTCATGAACTCTCGAAGGCTGTCTTGTCAGTTTTCGTTAGGACAGTGAATGATTTTGAGTGTAAGGTGTGACGAGTGAAATCCATTACAACCGTCAAAGCTACAGGCTCAGGTCTAAAGCTTTTAAATTGGGCTTCAGAAAATAAATCAGTTCAATGCACCCAGTGCAACCTGTCGAAGTCTTTGTTACCAGGAACCCTCCTGGCAAGGGCATGCATTTTGTTTACTCTTCCCATCAGTTGCGTGCATGGAATAAAGCCAGAATCAAACATACCACAGTAGGTCTGTCTTCAGCCACTGTGATGCTGCTGTGGCGTGCATCATATTGTATTTCTTGGGGAGAAAAGGCAGTGTTGCATTACATCCTTTGCTGTCTTGCTGTTTTTGTGCACCAGCACCTCACAGTCAGCCCTCCAGTGACAGACAGACCTTACAACATACCACAGGACTGCATTGCTCCAGGCAGTGCGTGTCTGTTCAATAGCTTACTCAGTCACATGAGATCTGCATGTTAATATATGGAAATCTCTCTTTTGCATATGTCCTAGGAGCCTGGTTACCAAGCACAGGAAAATGTTATTCCTCCTTGTGAAGCGTGTGTGTGTTTTCTGTGGATGTGCTGTCCTGAAGCACTCCTGGCCTTCTCCCGGGGCAGCCCCACTCCTGCTGGTCCTACCCCGGGCTCAGGTGTCCTGCCTCCCTCGCCTTGGTGCAGCCTCCAGCCCCGCTCCTGGGTTGGCTTCACACTTGAGCCACCTCCTGACTTCCCAGTGTGTTGACAATGCTCCTCAGGCCCTGGGCTTGTTGCAGAGAGCTGGCTTTTCTCTGGGTCAGTGGCTCAGTGTCTGTGAGTGTTATCTTCAACACAGCTCCAAGCCCAGTTCTGACTTGGCACAAATAATTTGGCTGAAGTGTTGGTGCTTGCATCTTCCAGCGTATATAATTACAGATAGAATTGTAGAATCATTTAGGTTGGAAAAAGACCCTTAAGATCATCAAGTCCAACCGTTAACCTACCACTGCCAAATCCCCCCCTAAACCACGTGCCTCAGTGCCACATCTATTCAAAATAAAGGGTCTCATATTCAAAACTATTTTTTTAATTTCTTTTTTTTTTAATAAAAGCTATTTATGTGGCTGACATGAGTCCATTCCTAAAGAAGCCATTCCTAGCTCCCCTGCAAGACTTGAAAATACCCTGATGGGTGCAAAGAGCAATTAAACTCTGTTAGGATTAAACTCTTTTAGGTCAGGAATTGAAAAAATGCTAAACAAAACAATGGTATCTTTTATGTAAGTTTATCTGTATGGAAAGCTTGTAACTATTACCATTATTATTTGAAATAGAATGCTGAATCTTCAAGAAATGTGTGAAGCACAGTAATATTAGAATTGTGGCATAAAGTGGGGAAAAAACCCAAACAAACCCACATATCCAACCCCTTCTCTTAAATTTAATACAAATACCTTTATTTGGAATCTCATCAGTCAGTAAGAGTTGACAGTCACCTTTAATTAAGGTGATTTTATGGCCACATCTGGTGAAGGAACCCGAGACGCAAGCACAAGCACCAGCTCACTGCTTATCCATGACACTTAACCACTGCCAAACTCTGGCACTGCCTTGGTCTGTGGCACCTGGCGTGGGCTGGGATCTGTGGGGACAGCGAGAGCAGGGTGCCCACCTCATCCCTGGTGTAGAGGACATGACTTCAGGTCTGGCTCCATCCAGATTACACAATCCCCACAGCTGCCCAGCAGATCCAGCCCCTGGGACTCCCCCCTGCACCTTTCAGCTTTTCATGTCTTCTCAGAAAATTCATAATTAAAATAATCTGCAGTACTGATTAGAGACTTGTGCGTTTACAAAGGCGTAGCAGTGTCCTTCCTTTGCCAGTACTGGGCTGTGGGTGCCCTGCCCAGCCACTGTGCCATCTGGGTCACCACAGTGATGTCTGCAGTCTGTGCAATTGTCAGGCAGTGAGCAATGACGATGCAGGTTCCATCCTGCCGGGGTTATCCAAAGCTTTCTGAACTCTGGGAATTGCCTAACTTCTGTTTTCCTTGGCTCTTCCATGCTTTCAGCCCGTGTTCCTCTCATCCACTGTTTCCTGTCTTCCTTCACGTTGTACATGCCTTGAATAAGGTCTGTCATTAACAGTAACATCTCAGATCAAAGGATCAAAAGATCTTTAGGTTCCTGAGCAACTTTGGAGCCCCTGTGGTGGACATGGAAATCAACACAGTTTACCACCATCACTCTGGCCACTTAGACAAGGTGTTTATTGTCAGAGCAGTATTTGTGTGGCAGTTTCACCACCAATGAATGCATTCGCTGTTGTACAGAGACACCTTTTGCAAAGTCATTGTCCATTTCCTGGTAGAGCTGAGACTTCAGTGCCCATGTTTCCCTTGTCCTCTAATGGCAGATTCATCTCCAGTTCTCACCCTGTGTGAACAGCCTGATGGTCTGCTGGTAGGCTTTGAAGGCGCATGACTTTTGCTGATCCCTAGTCATGGATACGCTTGTCAAGAAGATTATAAAAGTACTTCAGGCAAGGCATATAGCTCTCTTGGAGTACTTAATCAGTAAATTCCAAAGATTTAAAGAAAACCAGTATCTGAATCTATCAGGAAAGAGTTTATTGGCAGAAAAGGTTCTTAGCAATGCAAAATTGGTGGCGTGGGAAAACTAAATATGAGAAGGCAAGAAGTAGCATCGTATGTCTAAGGTTAGTGCAGCAACCCAGCTTTTTATCATACAGTATATTCTTACTGAATCATAATCTGTACGATTCTCTTTTTGTTGTTGTTTGATAACCTTTCAGGTCCTTTATTTCCTGCTGCAGCTATTCAACAGAGCATATCCTCTGGAAACTGCATCTACAGTGTTACAGCCTTCAAGCTGTCATTGAAGGCTTCCAGGAACAGATGCCCCACACCTCCCCATACCCCCCAGCCCAATGTTGTACTCGACTTGGAGACAAACGTGGTTCAAGCAGACAGCAAACTGGTCTGAGGACCATGATGATGGTATAGGACTGAGTAAAGTTATCCAGCATAATGTTAGTAGATATGTGACTGACCAAGTTTCATTTAAAATATTAAATAATGAAGTGGAATGGAGGATGAAAATACATCATTCGTGTTAATCAGCTCAGTTAGTTTTGCTGGCTGTATAAAGGTCCTGGAGAGTGACAAACATCGCAGACGTGAAAAGTGTTGATGGCAAATAACAAGCCTCTACTAAATAGTCCATGTGAAGAAGAGTATTTTGGTTGTGAAGGACACACTTGGAAGCCAAAAATGCAGAGAAAGCCACAGTTTAGTCGTAGCAAAGAGTAAATTGTATCAGGATATCTGTATTTTGTGCAGGGTTATGGTTCCATGTCTGGTCACAGCACAGGGTAGTGAGAGCATTTGTCTGGCTTATTTACTCATCTGGAGGCATTTTGCAGTCATTGATTCAATCACAGGATCACAGAATTATGTAAGGTGGAGGTCTGGAAGTAATCAGGGCCCCCACACACCACACACACCACCCCAAAGCAGAGCCAACTTAGACCAGATTGCTCATGACCTTGTTCTTTGAGTTTTGAGTATCTCCAAGTCTTTCCCAATGTCTGACCACCCTCACAGTGCCAAAGATCTTCCTAATATCTAAGTGGAATTTCCACAACCCCAGCTTGTGTCTGTTGCCTCTTGTCCTATCACTGTGTACCTCCAAGAAGAGTCTTGAGCTTGTCCTATCAACATCCTCTGATCTAGACAGTAGTTGTGGACATCAATAAGATTTCCCCACAGCCGCCTTTTCTCCAAACTGAACAAACCCAGCTCTCTCAGCTACACATCATGCTCAAGCCCCTCTGACCCTATTTTGGCACTGTCCAGTACTTGCTGCAGTTTATTGTCTTTCCTGTGCTGGGAAGCCCCAAACTGGACATGGTACTCCAGATGAAGTCACACAAAGTGAAGTCACGTCCCTCAGGGTGTTGGCTGTACTCACATGTAATACAGCCCAGTGTGGACATGCTGCTGACCCATCTTCAGCTTGCTGTCCACGAGGATGCTAAGTCCTTGCAAAGCTGATTTTGACCCAGTTGTCCCCCAGCTTGTGCTGTTGCATGCAAGTTGCCCCATCCCAGGTGCGGGACTTGGCCTCTGCCTGTGTTGAAGTTCGTGGGATTCCTGTCAGCCCATTTCTACAGCCAGATGCCCTCTCGAGCAGCCCTGCTCTCCCGTGTACCATCTGCTCCCTTATATTTAGCACCAGCAGTGGATGGGCTGACTGTGTAATGCCCCCCACCACCCAGGTCGTTATTAAAGGTATTAAAAGTGTACCACCAGCCCCTGTATCAACCCCTCAGGAATGCCATTAGTAAACGGCTGCCAGCTGGACTTCATACCACTGCCTATCAGTGGTCTGCAAGGCAGCAGGAGAGAAGCAAGCAGAGGCTATAATCTGAGCACATTGGGCCCAGAATTGAATTTTGTGTTGATCTGAGTGTTTTGGAGACCTAACAGTGAAGTCCTTCCAGTTTTATTTGTTTGAACATGAAATCAGCAGAATTCTCTTACCCTGCCCTGGAATTACTGTTATTAACTACCATTAGAAAGCTAGGAGCAAAATGTTAGGGGATGTACCCAGCATCAATGAGAATGAAACGGCATTCGTATGGATGCTCCAACCTCCTGTATATGCAACAGCTCTCCTTCTGAGCAAGAAACAGGAGTCTACCATGCTGCTGATTTCCAAGAGCTGCTAATTCATCACCTAGCTCTCAATTAACTTCCAGTTGTGATGTTTAGTCTGTAACTGGTTAAGGCGTAGCTATCCAGTCACAGCTCTTTGGAGAGGACTCACTGAGAAACCTTCTGAAGGGGATTTGCATCAGGGTGGCGTGGTACAGGAGCTGTCAGCCAAGGGGTTTCTGATGAAGGATGCTTTGCCAGGCAAGTTCCTACCGCGTGAGAGTTAAACTAAGACTAACAAATATTTCCTCAGTGTTTTCTCAGAGCTTGCACTGGGTGAGTTTTACAAACCGAACTGGTGTTGCTCAAGGTGCTGCCGTGCTCCAGGGCAGCAGTTCGGGCACTGCATGTCCCAGGCATGCCCACAGCACATGCATCAGAGCAGATTTTTGCTCTTTTTTTTTCCTGGAGTTTTGAATGTGGTTACTGTGAAATGCGGAATATGTTCGATATGCAATAAAGGCAAGCGACTGATGGGGCTGTTAGTGCCTGCTGTTTCTTCAGTTCCACCAAGCTGCTCACCACATGGAGCACAGAGAAGACCTTACTTGGGGTGGCAGTATCTCCTAAGGCACTTTGATGAGTGAGGTTAGCTGAACCTGGGATCTGAAAGCTGCAGGAGAAGGCTGGAACAGGCCATGCTGGACAGGTTTATGTTGGATGCAGAATGTCAACAAAACCATTTGCCCACTGAGTTTTGATCAGCTTGCTGCAGCCCAAGGCCATAGGCCAGAAATTACACCTGAGGGAAACAGCTGAGAAGTAACCAGGAGTAAGAAGAAGTCTGAGGGTTTGGGATGACATGGTGAAGAATTTTGTGTGCAGACCAGTCCTGGACAGAGAAGAGACAGCTGCCATGCAGAGATACCGTTCACTTGCTGATGACAGGTCGAGTGGTGGGCTTCAGAGACTGAAGGCACATGCAGCTGATGAACATTAACTGAGGGCATGTTAACTGCTGAACCCACCATGCTGTCCAATCGTTGCTGAAAAAGCAATGAGTGCTTCACAGCACCTGTCCCTCAGGCTGGTGGAATCCAGCTGCCCGGGCAGTAACTGGAGAGCAGCGAGTCTGAGGATGAAAACAGGGTGCTGGTAGGAGACTTTGTGGGTATGGCCATAGGTACCAATGCAGGACAGAGTTAGGGACTTGTGCTTTTTGCACTGCTGAGGCAGTATTTTTCCCATCACCAGCCAAGAAGGAAAGGGAAGCAGCCCCCACAAAGGAGCATACCACGGTGGTTGTGTTGCATGTGTCCTGGTAAAGCTGCATGAAGACTAGCTCCTGCCAGCTCAGCCAGGCATCTAAAGAGACATCAGGTATCAGGTAGTGTTTTATTAGACAAGATATCTATACCGAGATATACAGAGCTGCCCTCCTGTCAGAGTGGCAGCCATATCAACCATCACTTGCCACCATCAGCAGCAAGATCACTTCCTGCCAAACTGGGGCAGTGGTGCTGGCACTCTGATGTCTTGACCTCTTTCCAGTTTCTTCTCGCAGTCAACTAGATAATTGACCCCATCAATGACAATCTGGACTAGCTCCACCTACAACAACAAGAAGAAAATAATAGTAATAGAAGGTTTAGGTAATGCTGTTAGTAGAGGAAGAGAAAATTGGCTTCTACTGCAATGACAGGAGGTAAAGATGTAAGTAAGGAGGGTCATGACATAGAGATCACACACCCTGTGACACAGGGAGTATGGATTATGCAGGTCCAGGAGAAACCCATAGTAATTCCTTTCTGTTGTTTTCCTGGAGTTTGGGTCACCAGCAACAGAAATTTTCAAATAGGCTCCTCAAGTTATTTCCACCAAATTCTATCCCTACTTGTATTTCTATAGGAATAAAGCAAACTAACAAAACTCCTTATATAAAATGTGTAGGCATGAGCTGAGAGACATTTCAAATGTGACCGCTATGAGGGTGCAGGATCCTTTGCAGATGTTTGTTGAGAAGTAACACCTGGCACAGCCAGGAGTGCCGGTCTGATGTGTTCCCCACACTCATGTATGGGGCTGAAGAATCCAAAACCAACAGCATCATCAACAGATCTTGCTGAAGCAGCAAATGCCCTTACTGTGTCTTCCCAGCTTCTCAGCCTGTACCACCCCTGTGCTTGCAGAACCATTTATGTGAACACAGAAACTAACTGGGACGGTGGTGCAAGGAGATGAAGAGGGAGGCTCATTGCCCTGGTTCTTGTGAGACCCCTGCTGCAGTGCTGTGTCCAGTTCTGGAGTCCTCAACTTAAGAAGGACACGGAGCTGTTGGAGAGAGTCCAGAGGAGGCCACGGAGATGCTCAGAGGGCTGGAGCAGCTCTGCTCTGGGGACAGGCTGAGAGAGTTGGGAGTGTTCAGCCTGGAGAAGAGAAGGCACCAGGGAGACCTTGGAGCTCCTTCCAGTGCCTGAAGAGGCTCCAGGAAAGCTGGAGAGGGACTGGTGCCAAGAGCAGGGAGTGATGGGACGAGGGGGAACGGGTTCCAACTGCCAGAGGGGAGATGGGGATGGGATGGGAGGGAGAAATTGTTTGCTGTGAGGGTGGTGAGAGCCTGGCCCAGGGTGCCCAGAGAAGCTGTGGCTGCCCCTCCCTGGCAGTGTCCAAGACCAGGTTGGCTGGGGCTTGGAGCACCCTGGTGTGGTGGGAGGTGTCGCTGCCCATGGCAGGGGGTGGCACTGGGTGAGCTCTAAGGTCCCCTCCAACCCAAACCATTCTATGACTCTATGAGTCACACCAGCCCTGAGTGCTGCTGTGGGCATGGGGTGGGAGTCCTTCACATGGCTGGGACAGGGAGGATGGCAGGAGTGGTTGGCCACAGCCATTTAGACTGCCTGAGAAAGCCATCAAAGCAGAGCCTTGTACCTCCTCACAGGCATGGCTCAGGACCATGTGTTCCCCTGCCTGTGACCATGAACCTGCTGCAAGGTCTGGTCAGCCCCGGGGAAGGGTGTTCTGCTCACTCTGCCGAGCGTGCTGGCTTTGCTGAGGCGGCTCTGCCAAGCCCAGGACCCACATCTCTGAAGCAGAGGCACTCATCATAACCTCATCCATCACTCCCTCGTTTTCAGCTCTTGGTGCACACTGGCAGGGGTGGGGGTAGGTCCAGGCCCAGAGCAGCACCAGGGTTTGCAGTTCTGCATGGCAGGGGTAGAGGTGTCTGTGTAACCTTTTCAGTTGATGAGGAACACAAGGTGCCTTGTCCCCAGCAGGCTTTGTCTGCAGGTGTTGACTCGTGAGGACCACAGGCCCTGTGGTATTGTTAGCCAGCAAGCCATAGCACTGATTTTTCTTGATCTTCATGAAATGGTTCATTGCCAGCCTTTAATGACTGGCTTGTTGAAACCGAATGTGAAGACTAAATCCCAATGTCTCTTTACTGTGACAGTTGCTGATTTTCCAGGGATTTGTTTTTACTATAAAGCATTTCAGTGGCTTAGCAGTTTATTTTATTGTCTTTTACAGACCAGCTGTGTTGGGAAATCAGAGGTCTGAATTTGCAGCCTCCAGGAGAAAAGGAATTTCAAATTAAGTTTGCATTGACCAGCAACTGAAATGAAGCAAAAATACAAACAATTTTATCTTGCACCTTTGGGAACATAATTCGGTTCTACAAACACATTTACCACATAATGGAATTTATTTTGTTATATACTGAAAAAAAAATCTTATAATAAAACATTTCTATCCCCTTGAGTTTGTCTTGTTTTATTTAGATTTCAAAATCTTCAAGGTAGGGATTGTGCCTTATCTAGTGGCTTAATCTTTGGAATCCTTGCTGTGTGAGGAATCACTGACTTCCATGGAAGTCTTCATGTAAGCAAAAATTTGTAGGCTTAGGCTGTCTGTTAGTAGAACACATTAATTAATCATGCTGAGTGATCCTTTTGTATTATTAGTGCTGTTTTTAGTACAAAGCACACGTGATGATGTTTCAGGTGTTAATAGATATCTTTGTCACATACTGTTACTGCAAATAATACAGCTTAATAGCTTTTCATTCCTATTTATTTCGGTTTAGATCCAAAGGAACTTAGCTGCCAACATCAAACTCCAAGAGTTAAAATTTTCAAACCCCTGTCCAAATGCCCCTTGGCTGTGAAGACAATCAAGGGCATGTCCACATAAGAAAGCAGAGAAGACCTGGCTTGGCTCTGTCTCAGTGTCAGAAAACCCAGGATGAGTGGGGAGGAGAAGCCAGCCAGTTGGCTGTGGACCAGTTTGAGTCTAGTGGTACCCCAGCGCATTGTTCCAGGTTTGTATTTGTGTCATGAAAACTTACCAAGCACCAGGCTGGACTCAGGTGTTGTGCTGTGACAGCAGGACCAAACTCCATGTGTATCTGAGCAGGCAAAGCCCTCGGTGCGGTGCTGTTCTGGATAAACACACCTTGACACCATGCTTTTCTTTGCAATCGAGTCTTAGCTCGCTGCAAAGCCCTCAAGGTAATTAAGATTTTGCTGCTGGGTAAGCAGGCAGCCCTTCAAATCCTGACACGTACAACCAGGTTGGCATCTGTGCCCAAACTCTGTACTGCATTGCTGGTGAAGACAAACAGTGCTCAGGAGACATCAGTCCCACCAGGGCCTGCCTGGCTGACCATAGCTGGGGAGTTGCAGCATGCACCAGGGGGGTGAGACATGTTTGACAGAAGGTGTGAACCTCTGTTTCCTATCTACTAGCAGAATGCTCAAATCACTGGACTTAGAGAGTCTTGCACAGTAAATTGTTGTCTCAGTTGTTCTTGACATGGCCAAGGATGAACACAACCTTGGTCTCAGTGAGGGAAGGGAAGCAGTAGCTGTGCCACAGGACTTGCAGCCTGTGACCTGGAGTAAGGCTTTGGCTCAGTCAGAGCTAGTAGGAGGAGTCTGCAACTCTTGGACATGTCTGTTTCTCCCCCATCCTCCAGCAGATTTGCTCTTAGGAGCTGTTCTGCTTTGTAAAATACTTATGTATGAAACCAGAATGAGGTCTGGGACACAAGACTCCCAGAAGAACAGCAGCACCACCAGGCTGGAGGGTCATTTCCACTCTCTGGCACAACAAATACTCATTCAAACTGAAATAGCTTTGAAACAAATGTCTGAGATGAACCCATCTCATTGTAGCCTACAGCCCAACAGGGAGGGCTCAGAGCTAGCAATTAATTTTTTTCCCTGATTTAAACCTATCTCTCCTGTGTCCTCTGCTCAGTGCCACACATTACGTGTGAAGATGGCCTCAACTCCTCCTCCTCAATTATTTTGGAGTGAAAGGACTGGCCTTGTCCTGCTGTCCAACTGTGGAGGAAGTGCATGACTCCAAGTACTGAAAGGAACACAACACCTCACACCAGTCTTGCTTTCAGGGCTCAATTCCCCCGGTGGGTCAGGACTTGGACCCTGCTCCCTTCCCCAGCATTCTGCAGCAGGTAAATCAGGTACCACCTAATCTGTAGTAGCTGGCTCAGTGCCCACTGTATGACTTACAAACATGTCTCATGTCTACTACAGAGACTGCTGGACACTGACCTCATAGCTGGGCACTCCCACAGGCAGGAAGGTCTAAGAGTTTGTGCTGTGGTGCTGAGAAACATCATCCTGACAGGATGGAAGGGACCTTAGAGCTCACCCAGTGCCACCCCCTGCCATGGGCAGGGACACCTCCCACCATACCAGGTTGCTCCAAGCCCCAGCCAACCTGGCCTTCAGCACTGCCAGGGAGGGGCAGCCACAGCTTCTCTGGGCACCCTGGGCCAGGCTCTCACCACCCTCACACCAAACAATTTCTCCCTCCCATCCCATCTCCATCTCCCCTCTGGCACTTGGAACCCATTCCCCCTCGTCCCATCACATCTTTCTGGCACCTGTGTGCTCTCAGTGGAGATCCTCAGCACATGGTGGAAGCAAGTCACATTTGTGGAACTTGCTCAGGGCTGTTTTTTTCATTGCTGTAACAGTAATATTTGTCAAGCACTTCATGCGTGCTAATAGTTTTTCTTTGAGTAAGCATTTCCACTGGACCAGATTAATTGGGAGTAAAAGCTGCCATGGCTGCACTGAGGTCAGCGGGGTGAGCCTGGCCGCAGGGAAGCTGGCTCATACCAGCACAGATCTGAGCTAAAAGCACGGAGAAAGCCCAAGCAGCAGGTTACCTCTGAGCGACCCATGCGGTCCAGGTTGGAGATGTCATACACATCTGCTACAGCTGCTGTGTCCACTCCACCAGTGCCACGCTTTTGCAGACGTAGATTCTCCAGGATCTTTGGAAACCTGGGATCCTATCAGAAGAAACAGGTTTGAGCCTAATGCCCTTTACTCTGCGTGTTGTGCCGAATCATTCCAATGCTGTTATCCATGACTTAATAGCATCTCCAGAGGACAGCCAGAGATGGATAGCTTTCTCAGTCCTTGGATAACAGCCTGTCCTGGCGGCTGTCTGCTGGGTAAATTAATTTCCATAACAAATACAATAATTTTCAGAATAAAAGTATGCTCAATTAGTCGTGCATTATCCCTGGGATCTTGTTATACATCATGCTAATGTGCAGTCACTGTAAGCTGTCATTTTTCATTTGTTCCTTCATAAATCAGAAGAGCTGACTTGTGTCACTGGCATTTTGAATGATTTATGTACCTTGCTAAGCTTGGGCAGCTTAACATGGACTCCAGCACGTAAACCAGTTCCCAGGTTGGAAGGACAGGTCAGAACATACCCAAGACGCTCGTTCCACATGAACTCCCAGCCCCTTTCTTTAATTAATCTTTCTACCTATGATGGGAAAAGAGAAAAGAAAAAAAAAAGAAAGCAAAAATAAAAGGGCAGCATACAAATATCTTACTTGAAGATGTCTGCTGAGGTTCTTTTCACTGTGTCTCTGTGTTGATGATGGACCTTACTAACACCAGTGGAGTTGCGTAAATTTACACCCGGGTACAGTCTGGTTTGGATCTGATGCAGATGTTTGCACTCACCGGGTACCAGGACCCCCAGTGCATATTACAAGGATTTCTTCATCGTTCTCCCACCTGCTTGACAAGGGGTCCTAAGCTCTGTCCTCTGTGCGCAACCTCAGCAGCACCCGCTCTGCTTTCAGCATCAGAGAACCAGATAAATCCTTCATTCAAGCAAATCAAGCAATCAAAATAAAATGCTTGATTTATGAATTACCACAGCCTGCAGGCACAAAATGGCAAAAAATGGGTATTTCTTTAGCCAGCCTGTGCTTAAGATTTTAATGGAAAAGCTGCAGTGACATTTTATTTATATCTCCCTGCAATTCAGCTAGCAATTTTCTCATGCTTTCTTCTTCAATTGCATTAGTGGGGGTTGCTGTGTGGACTGATGTTACTTCATTTTGTTGGTCCTGGAGGTGTCAGTTCAGTATGAACCAGAGTAAGCAGCGCTGGCAACAGCTCAACAATAAACAAACAGGAATAATACAGCCACTGAGACACTACCTCTTTCAAACCACGGCAAAACCTTTCGAACACACGTTTCATGTTGCCACCCTTCTCCATGGAGATCACCCTGGTGTGGTCTTCTTCATTAATCCAGATGAGAAATGTCTTGTCATTGTTATGCCTGGTTGAGAGGGGGGAAAAGAGTATCTTTAAAAAGACAAGCCTTGAAAAATAATTCTCAGTGTCCTTAGTTTTATCACAGTCTTTCAGGGCTGTGAGATGTTAAGCGTGGCAGAGTAACATTGTTCTGAGGATTTAGATCTGCTTTTTTAGAACTGCTTTCACAGTTGAATCCTCCATGCCAATGTCTTTACATGGGTTTCTCAGGCACAGGGAGAAGAGCAGTTTTTCTGATCTCACCATGCTGTCGTGATGTTGAGCAAGGACATACGTGTTGTCCCCTAGCACGAGCACAACAGGGAGATGCAGCAAAAGGAGAAGCCAAGCTCTGCATCCTCTGTCACCAGGGATGGGTTTTGTTGTTCTTAGAAAACTGCGCAGCTGGGGAAAAACCCTAACATTTACATGCTGCTGGGGGCCAAGCAATGTGTCCTTACTTGGTTATATTCTCCCCTCAATCAAATCTCCGTGACCTCTATATCATTTGGTAGCACTGGATTGCCACATCAGGCAAGTAACTTGTCCAAGGACAGCACATTAGCGATGCTGGCTTGTAGGTCAAGATAGAGGTGCCTGGAAACAGCGACTCTTGCTTGGGACAGATCAGTTGTGAGAAGGTTTATTAAGTGCCAAACCTGAGGTTGCTTTTCCTGGCTTTTTCTCCACTTTCTGTGTCTTCTGCTACAGCCTTTCTACAGCACGTAGAAGATGACTGATGGGATCAGACCCATTTGTACAGACAGTGGAATATTACTAGTCTTGAAACACATGAAATTTGAAAGTTCAAGTTCACTGAGACCCTGACTTTCAGCTGTTGTTTGCTGCATCTCCTTTTTTTTTGCTCTTAGAGTTTGCCAGTGCAACACTGAGCAGGTGTAAGCATCCCATGTCCTGACATTACGGTCACCCGAGGTCCGGTTACCTCATCTCCACTCACACACAAATGTTCAGGGGAGAGTTTTCTGGATGGTCTGAGCTTGGCCTGACTCAACTCTCCCTCCAGTTAATTAAGGCTCTCCATTGCTTCAGGGACCATGGAGGGAGGCCAAGGCTGAGTGCCTTTAAACTGTGGCATTGCTGATGGTGAGGTCGGTGGAACAGTCCTGTGGCCCATAACAAGGGCAGGATTGCCCAGTGCAGCTGCCCCCATCCTGTGCTAGCGGGTGTGTGCCCTGATCTCAGAGCTGTTCTCCCTTTCTCTCTGCAGAAAATTCTGTGTTTGGGCACAAAATACATCAGCTGTGTTGTGAGGACAAACTGACCTAGAACAAAATAGGAAGTTCACCTTCTGTATCTCGTTTTTGCCCAGAAGGTTTGGAGAGAAAGGGTTGCTTTCAGCTCTGGGAATTGCAATAACTCCCTGTCTCCTGACAGTGAGGAGGGGATGGATTTGCAGTGAGGTGTCCTGCAGCTGTGTGCCTGCTGGTTCCCAGCTGACAGCATGGCCACAATCTAGTGTTAGAGCTGACTTTGTAACCTCAGCTCTGCGGCTGCCTGCTGACTCACGGGCTCTTTCCCAATTCAGATTTTTATCTAGAAATAGAAAAAATAGAGATAAGAACCCAAAGAGGGAGCTACACCTATGATGCTGTGTGGTGTGGATGGCATTAGTGGTGTCTTTCTTACCCATTCTGTTGTACATTACTAGATTTTTTTTTAATTAAGCAAGAAAACACTCCTTTCTAAAAGCAAACCGAACATGCTGTGAGTATGGGGGTGGAGCGGCTGCAAGGTTAGGACAAGCAAAGAAAGTTGTAACATAATCTTTAAACCACGACACAAGGTTCTGAGTGTCACACAACATACCAGATTCCTCTGGCATCTGGCCAGTCACGTGCCATCCCAGCGCAAGTTAGCAAAGGGGACACTGGCTTATCAAAGAGAAAATGATCCTGGACATAGGAATGGGCCAAGGGCGAGAGAAAGAGAGAGAAAACAAAACAAAATGCAAGTTTATTCAAGGAAGTAGTATAATGCCATCTAATACCTTCTGTGTGAAGGCAGCCAGTGTACAAGTAAATCACACAGTGCAGCCTGTGGATCTGGTTCCTTCCTCTGAAAACTAAGAGCACCCAACTGATTTCCTGGAGAGCTGCAAGTTCTCACTGACATTGGCAATATGAGCACGCTGTGCCAAAAACATTTTTCAAATGTAGGGAGGGACATGAAGTGGGGACCCAGCACCGCATGCATGCACCAAGGATGCTCGGGGGGACCTGGCTGTGAGCACCAGAGAAGTTTCCAGCATACAGACATGTCCCAGGGTAGGAGAAGGCAGCCAGTTCTTAAAGATTGAAAACAAAAAATGAGAAAATGCTGGTTCTGAAAGGGTATTTCTCCAGAACAGACATTTAGCAATTTATTCTGAGCATGAAGTCAAGGTAGGAATTAAATCTGTGCTAACCTTGACCTTTAGGAATCACAGACTTGTTCTGCTCCTTAACAGAGATGCTATTTCTGATTTAATAAATGTCACACTTGCTGTGCCACTGACTAGCCACATTCCAGATCATTCAGATTTTTTTTTAACTGAGCTGTTTTTTTTTCCAAAGCAAGTAAGTATTTTATTTTCATGCTGAAAAATCATTAGTTCTTAATTCCTCAAACACTGCCATGTCAAATGTTGTGTGGGGATTTTGGGGCCGGGGGGTGGTGTTGGTTGGTTTTTTTAAGCTGGAGTTCAGTTAAGAATAGTGAGGCTGCCTATCCACAATAAATATGACATGGTAGACAAGCTGATATGCTTTACTTCTTAAAAAGTGGAGAATTTTTATGTTTTCATCTTGAGATACTCTGTGATGGACATGAAGCAGCCAGAACCCCAACCACACAGAAAGACAAGGTACAGAGTTCTCTGCTCATCACAGGGACACAACATGTCCTTCCTCAGCTCTGCTCAACATTTCTGCTTGAAAGAAAATTCCCCTTTTTGCAAGAAAACAGCTGTTTCCCTTATGTGCATATGGACCAAATCTGCAAAGTACCAAACACCTTCTGTGCCAAGTGCCACTCAGCCAGCACTGATAGGATCTTACCGAGATCAAATGATGCTTGTAACAGGCTGGTGGAAAGCCTGATACAATAGATGTTCATGGTCCTGAAGTACTGGAGGAGGCAAGCAATGGTGTGGAATCTGAGGTTACAGAAATTGATGCCCTGATTTCTATAAGTTTGCATTACCATAAAAACAAACAAAACAAGGTAAAATGCATAATCAGTGAAGGCTATTCCACTTCCCAAAGGACTTAGCTTTAAATCACTAAGGAATGATATTCTCCACATTCTAATTTCGATCTCTGCTTTTTGAGCTCTCGTGCTGAAAAAAGTCAGTGAAATAAAACCTACAGAATGTCACTAACATCTTTTCAAGGAATATATTGCCAAGATCATTCAATTAAAAAAGTTATGACCTTACATAAATTCTTAACTCTGGTTAATCCAGGCTGTGACCCCTAGTTCCAGAGTTATAAATAGTTATGTTACTTCATCAGCTCCCCTTTGGTTGATGTTATGGATTAATGGCCATGAATATAGCTAACAGGGTACAGCCATTCCTTTGGTCATTTAAAATGCACATTCAAGGTTTGTTTGACAAGTCACATTCTGTGACAAAACCCATGATGAAAATCCCTCTGTTTCTATCTGTGTGACAATGAAAACTTCATTGGGCCTGATCCTTCAAGTCACAGGACTGGGGAAAAGTCACTGGGGTGCAGTTGGCTACAGCCGCTTTGGGGAAACTAGAACTAGTGTAGTTCTGACATAAAGAAGTTACAGCCAAAGCCCTCCTGACAGTCTCAAAAACGAATAATGCCTAATGCTTATCTCAGTGTAATATTTTTAGTTAGAATGGTTATTAATATAGAAAATATCAATCTTTGCTCAAGGAAATGATCAAAAAAAAGTCCTGAATTTACTTCATTATTTGCTCAAAGAGGTGGCAGCAGCTCTGTATATTCAATTTTGCTGCCTGGAATAAAACTCCACGTTTCTGACCTGCACAGTTATGTACTTTGCCAAAATCTAGATCCTGGATCATTTGCCATTGCATTAAAGATATTGATAGGCCATTAACCACTGGGCCATCAATGCTGTGATTATCCTCCTCAGCTACACAGGAAAGCATGTTCTCAAACAGAGAGGAAGATTGGGATAAACGAGAGTAAACAAAGGTGGTGCCAGCACCTTTTTACATCAGCACCATACTTACATCAATAAGCTGCTGCTGCTCCCTCTCGGTCATATTGGTCAAGCTGTAGTATTTGCCCGAGAGGTCTCCTTTCAGCCCAGCGAGCGCGGTGACCACAACGTTCTCCACCTCTCTCCGCTCTGCCCGGCTGCAGGCAGGGGGAAGGCTGAGGCCCCGGATGCTGCGGCCAGTCCTCACCCGTGACGAGAGGACGTAGCGCTCATCAAATTGACCCTGGGTGATCTGGAGGAAGAATGGTTCATTATTTCACACACAGTCCCTCGTGTTGTACTCCACCAGTAAAAAAGAACAAATTCCATCATACAAAAAGTGGGGCATCTTTCTGCCCAGGGATGATGACGTCTTCGTGAGATCACAGCTACTCAGGATACCAGGATCCTCTCAGGGGCTCTGTTTTTTTTGGGGAATAACAAGTTTATTTGGCTGAATAAATGTGGCAGCATAACCAGCCAGTCCTTTGTGGTCCCAAAATTTGGAGGAGTCTGTGTGACTTCTGGAAACCCAGATATGGGCAGAGGCAGGGGGCCAGATACAGAAGGTTCTGCGAGAGAGGAAAGCCCAAGAAGATGCTAAACCACAGTGTAGTTGAACTATGAAGGAGATACTAAGCAGCAGGTAAGGTTTGATCATGTGTATGTGAGCATAGTGGAGTCAAATCCTGCTTTCATTCCAACCCTTAGACACAAGGCTGTCTGTAAGCTCATGAAGAGACCCACAGTACCAAGTGAGGCTGTGGCCCAAATGCTTAGTATAGTTGGGTCTGATGCTCCTGCTATGAGCAAGGCAGGGATGTAGCTGTTTGGGCCGTGAGTGGCATCCCACTGTCCTTAACCCTGAAATTACTGTCTTTGGAGTTGGATCAGGAAAAAGAAAAGTACTATTACATACAATATCATTGCTGTAAGAAGCAACCCTGAGCCTTTATTGCCTCATTATTTTATTTCAATCCTACCTTAGATGCATCCAGGTCCGTGTGGTGCTTCATTGTCCGTGGATCATAGCCATTATGTCTCAATTTAATGACAGGGTCAAAAATCTCAGCAAACACCTATGGAATCAAGAGAACGTAGAAAGAGTCTGCAGCATCATAGGAATGCTTAAATGCACCAGCTTCAGCCACAGGAGAAGTCCCCTGGCAGAGGCTCCTGGGTGACAGATGTAGAGGGGGCTTTGCAAATGCAGATGGGGTAAATATGAAAAGAGGGGGTTCTTTGACCTAAACAGTGCTCTGAGCAGTTGCTCATCTTCACAACAAAAAGAAGGTGGAATTGCACCTTACTGAGTTACACTAGCTGACTCTAGTTACCAGAGACAGGTACTGCTTGTGGTGGCAAAAAGGTTAGGTTTCAGGATGTATTACCAACCAGAACATTCACTCACAGTCCCCCAGCAGTTTGCGTCTTGTCTTTAGGTCATCCAGGAGAACCTATGTCTTCACTGCCATGGGATACTCATTAGAGACACTTGGCTCAGGTGTGTCAACACCGATCACAACCTCACCTCATGCAGATGAGAATCAGTGGCACATCTAAATGAGTAAACTGAACAAGAGGAGCTGATAGTCCAGAATGCCAGATGTCCCACTCCATCCTCAGCAGCCCAGTGTTTGGGATGTTGTTAGGAGACTGTATAGTAAAAGGTACCATTGTATGGTGGACTGGAGGAACCAGACCACAGAGGTCAATAAAAATAAGGATTTTCTTCTCTTTTCCTCTTCTCCTCATTCGTGAGTTAAACAAACTTGTCCATCCTAAAGCAGTCAGATTTCACCATGATCCAGAAGCTGTGGCTTAATGATGTCTCGCACTTCCCGAAAGACATTTTTGTGTCACTTCTGTCTCTGCTGTTCCACAATGTAATTTACACGTTACCTTTATTTTGTGTGTCTCAGGGTTGCATAGCTTTGCCATAAACCAAGTTTAGTCGTAGGAGGAGGGCAGCTGCTGGAGGCAGGTATCAGCTGCTCCCAAGCAGGTACATTATATTAACTTCAGTTGCAGCAGAGAGGGCACCTGTAGCAATGCCTCATGTTCATGCATTTCCTAATGCAGAAGAGTAGGGAAAACACCATATTTATGCACATGGCCTGCCCCTTATGTGCTCTCTGGGATACAATTTATTTTGGGAGCACATACCCTGCTGGGGATCTGTCTTCATCCAAGGAGCTCTTGTGAACAACACCACGAAAATGGAACCAAATACAACAGTAAGGTGGAGATGGCTTACCTCATAGGATTCTTCATCACCTGCAACCATGCCCACGGTTTTAATGAAAGGATGGCCAGGGTTGTCAACCCCAGTCTGGATGCACTGATCCAGGGTGTAGCCATTGGGAGTCATCTTGTCCCTCAGCTTGGAGTAGATGGCCGGTGTGAGGCACTCAGCCATGCAGTTGTTGTGTTTGCGGAGGTCAGGATAGTCTGCGCTGAAGAGAAAAAGAATCCCAAGAAATTCATGTGGCGTCTTTGGAGAGTAATCCTTCTAGTTTGTGAAGCTAAGGGATCACGAGATACAGAATACACTGCATGCTTTAAAAGTATAATTCGTTCTCAGTTTATATGTTGCATTGGATTTTAGGAAGGAGGAAGTGAAAGTGCCCCTTGTTGCACACTGTGGGCCACCACAGCGAGAGGCAATTGCAGCTTTCTGCTATTCAGGACCATCAGGAATATGAATCCCAGTGAGCTCTGAAAGTGCACTGAGCCCCATTAAATCTCTGCTGAGACACTCTTACTCAGAAATAAGAGAGCTCTAACATTGTTTTGTTAAAGTAGGAACAGAATTACTTTTAGTTGTTTGCAATTCAGAGCCCAGGTGCTCTCACAGCTTAGTGGACATAATTGGGACTGTCTGATCTATATCAGTTGGGAAGCTCATTCTTCTACAGTATCTGGGTTTGCTTTAATGGCTTTATGATTTACAGAAACCTGTATGGTGTACTAGGTCAGGGAAAATAAAGATGTTATGCTTTAGCAAGGCATTTTTGCAACTGAGTCAGGCCACATTTATCTTGTTACTGGCAGTGACCGGCTTTATGAACATCTTTTTTTATTTCTAGAAGAATATAGTTTAACTAGGACACGATTCACTATGTAAAAATCAAAAACAAACAAATAAAGGTCTGTCAGAGCCTGATCTATATTGTTTTTCACAAGTATGGCCAACAAAGACAACCTACAGGGAACACGATGTGTAATTAGTTTCTAATCATCAGCCAGACAGTTTGTAACAGAATTAGGAGTATTCAAGTACAGCAGTTATATGGGAGATTTCTATACTACTTGCATAATGGTAGAGTCCATACAATCAGCCAGTCCAAGAGGTTGAGCTGCAAAGCATTTGATAGCTGATGAGATAAAATAAGGACTAACATAGTGCTCTACCTAGAATCTGAAACATTTCTTAGGCTTGTCATTGTTCAGCAATGGGTTGTTTTGGGTGTTGATACTATCTCAGCCCCCTACTTTCTGGTCTTGAGGGTCACTGTTGGTGCTACCTAACACTGGGGTTACTAATAACAGGTGCTGTTTTTCAGGTCACACAGCCCATAGACAGACACACAGACAGCATGGCCACGTGAGGACTCTGCAGCTTTGTTAGGGATCTTCTTCCTGCTAGACCGATTAACCGGGTGCTGTGCTCAGCTGGATACCTAACCCCAAGCCCTTACCTTGGGGGGAAGAGCTTCCGTTTTTCCTGAACTGCAGCCTTCACATTTTGGTGGTTGAGGAGGTACCCGGTGGTCAGCACCCCTGTGCCGGCGGCTGCGAAGAGTGCAGTGGTTGCACGGCCAGCCAGGAGACGGCAGAAGGTGCCAGCCATTCCTCTCGGAGGATGTGATACCTGGAAGAGAAGACAGCCCAATGTCAATCCCTAAATCCTCACCCAGTGCAAATGACAAGTAAACCCTTGTTTTTAATGGTAGCCCTGTAAAAGAAGAAATTCATTTTTATAATTGGTTTGCACTTACATGGCATGTTCAGAAAAGTGGTTGGTATGTGTGTGTATTATTTCTGTATCAATACCCTAGGTGGAGTTGGAAATCAGTTGAGTTTTTTTGGTGCTGTATTGAGCATAGAATTCTAAACCCAACACCCTGAATATTTCAATTGTTTCAATGACTTAGGACCATAATTGAATCCTTTATCTTGCTTCATAGCAACAACACATTACACAGAGACATCTTTTCAGTGGCCAAAAAGGTAAAGTGAGGTACAGTGACATGTGGTAGGATGTGGCATTAGCTAGGTTCTTCCTTTCAGTGCTATCACCTACAGAAACTCTTGTGCCTTTTCCATGGTAGCTTCACCTGTTAAGTGCTTTGTGCTTTTTCTTCCATGTGAATAAATTTGGGGTAGGCTTGAGTTCATCATCCAGCTCACACCATGGGATGGAGGATATGCTAGGGACCTAAAAATCCTCAGTGGTGTGGGCAGTGGAAATAGAGGTCAACTCTTCTCTGCCTTTTCCAATATGTGAATACACTCCATCAAATTCAGCTAGTCAGAGCAAACACTGAAACAAAGGTAGGCAGCTCTTCACACCAGTGGTCACAGACTTATGAAACACCTTGTTGAAGATTGATGTGGGTGCAAGTAAATGTGCATGGCTTTGATGATGGTACTGGACAAGCATGTGGAAGAGAGATTAATTGTGGGCTTTAAGCAGACAAAAGAAACAGGCTAGCAGTAGACATGGAGCTGTTGGAACAGGTCCAGAGGAGACCACGAAGGTGATCAGGGGGCTGGAGCATCTCTGCTATGGAAACAGGCTGAGGGAAGATCATATTTGGGACATGAGCATGGAAGAGTTATAAGAAAACATGAACTTTCCTTCAGGATATGCTGCTGTAGTTGTTTTTTCAGTCTTAAATAATGTGATTGTTTATGTAATCTCTTCCATTCTTCTGGAGATTAAGCTAAGCACCTCAAAGCATTTGCTTTTAGTTTTGATGAACAAAGTGTTCTAATAATTTTCATGTGGATCTGGGCTAGTTAGCCCCAAACCTTGTAATTCTTTGCCTTCTCCACTCCTGTCTAACATTGCAGTGTTGCATCTGCATCTTCTCACTTGGTTAAAAGATCTTCTCATTGCTCGCAGGGTTTCCTGTTGCAAAGCAGTATCTTCTTTGTACTTCAGTCACATATGCAAGATGAGAAACACAGGTGTTTTCCAAGTTTGAGAGTCATTTGCTTTGTGACCTGTATCTTGCTTTAACAATTTTATGCCTGAATTTAGTAATTCTGCCTCCCCTGTGCCTTCAATATGCAGTACACATCTGTCTAATTTCCTTCCAGAGAAAGGTGATGACTGATTGACAGAAATGTCAATATTTTTCCACTGAAACAATTTCTCTATAACAGAAAAAAGAAGAGACCACCCAGGGAAGGCATTTCCCCCCCACATTTGGAATATATCGCCATTTCCTCAGCTATTCCAAGTTCACGAGAATTAATTCCACAGCACTGGGGTATAATGGAGCATGTGCGACACCGGGCTGGGGTAGGAGGAGGAATTCGTTTAGGTGAGTTACAGGGCAGGCTCTCACGGCTGCCACAGGATTGCAAAATGCAGTGGGAGAATGTTTGGCTGCAAACCAAATTGGAGTATGAGGTTTGTGATGGGGGTTTTTGTGCTGCTTTCTTTTCTATGTATTTAGCAGATGGTTCTTGTGCCTTTTCACAGTATATCCCCACCCTACACTCTGGAAATATTTACTTACAACTAATCTGCACAGAACTATTACTGTTATAACAAAGTGCCTGGGAAACAATACATGTACTTTCATATCAGCTCTGTGTATTTATAGTTATTTCACAGATGCCATCTTTACTGCAAGAAATTGGCTGGCAGTCAAAATCCCATCCTGAAAACGAGAAGTCATATCAAAATCCCCTTGCAGGCAATGGCATTATTACTTCAGCAACCCCAGGCAGTCACTGGCATCTCCACCAGCCTGGATTCTAGGGGAGCTTCTAATTCCCGTGTCACTTCAAGGGACAAATAGGGTCTATACATCTGATTAAACTGAAGGAATCCTGTGCAGTATGTATTTACAAAGAAGTGTGAAGCACAACAGTATAATGACAATGTTTCAGAAGTACCAAGAGCAGTGCACCTATTGACTACAGTGTGTACGCAGCCCAACAGGTGAAGCCAACAGCCTCAGGCAGGTCACTATATTTATCTGCATCTGCTGGCAAGGCTGTGCTGTGTTTGCTGTTCTCACATAACCTCCGTCCCTTGTACTAATGCAATGTGACAGGAAGGTCCCATCCTTTGTAGCAGCAGCTATTGGCTGTGTGTTTTTCTACCTTTGAGCCTGTTCCAGCGATGGAGGGTGCACAGAGGGCAGAGGCAATGTCTCAGGTGCTCTCCGGATCAGCACTGTGCTGTGGTCTGGGACTGGGAGGTAAGCACAGCCTGCTCTTTGCTAGGCACTTGGCATTCCTTTGCCTGGAGGAGCTGGAAGTGCACCCTCTGCGAGGGTGAGGAATGCCAGGAGCTGCTGTGATTTCTTTGGGAGACAAGCCATGACCACTGAAGCTGATAAAAGCTGAATGTTGTTTAGCTGCTGATCCAGTGCTCCCTGTACCCTTCTCTTTTCCTTGTAGCAGCTATTGGATAACAGAGCCCCAGTCCTGAGGGCAGCTGAGCAGACCAAGCCTTCTGCAAAATGTGGTGTGCAAGCAATGCCCTGGGTGGCTGCTGGTAGCTTGGCATCCTTGGCTTCCAGGATGAACTACACTGCATGCCTGAGGTATAGAGTTGTTGCAGAGATCACAGCCTGTGAACAGAAATAAACCACCCAGAAGAAGAAATAGATGAACCAGGGGAAAAGGAGCCAGTCTGAAAAGACAAAGAAACTTCCTCGATAACTCAAATGGTGAAGACTTTGTGCCACGGCTGATCTTTAGAGAGGCAATTAGGAAAG
>VZRW01002966.1:1539-94004 GCA_013398125.1 Aegotheles bennettii
CCCATCTCCTCCCGCCTGCGCTGCCCTCCCCCGGAGCCGCCCCGAGCCCCGTGACCCCCGCGGGAGCCGTGGGCACCGCGCAGCCGGCACCGCCGTGAGCAGCGCACCCCTCGCAGCCTCTGATGCCCATTACTGAAACAGCCCCTGGATAAACCCAGTGCCCTGCCGTGGCACCGGCAAGCTCGCCATTGCCCATAACCGCGTGTCAGTGCATCGTACCTCGATAGTAAACCGATTTGCAATTAGTGTATTTTTCTTAAGGCATCGGCACAACAAGGTGTTAAAACCTCTGCCTTGGACACAGGCAAAGCCAAGCGGTGGGTTCGATGTTTCACTGCTTCGAACCATCTTACAGAAACTAGAGGTTAGAAAATTAAACATATCTCTGCAGAAAAGCAATCACAAGGGCACAGCCTGTCCACTGTACCTAAGCATAACTTCTGCTGGTGGCATCCAGGCAGAACACAGGTTGGCAATAACATGTCTTCTACTTACAGGTTTTTGTAGTTTCGGTGCACAATGCTTTCCGTGTGATGCAGGATTTACCTGCTGCATCATCCTGCCATCTTTCAGAAGCTAAATTACTTGATGAGTACAGGGCTCAGGAAAAAGAGGCCTTGCAGGAATCTAGTTTGGCGACTTAGAAAGTGCCATTGTGCCCTCTGAGCCCATCTCTATGAAATCCCTGTTTGCCACATGCTGCTTGGGAGCACCAGAGGGGCTGAAAGTGATAACATGTCCAGAGAGGATGTGCAACTGCAACAGCCTTGGCCACTTGCCATCATTAGAGATCAGCCAGCACTTTCAGTGATAGCAAGCATCAACCAGTGCCACGGCCAGATCCCAACTGCTACACCTGCCCGTGCAGAGCCCATCGCGTTCTCAGTCACAGGAGACATTCCTTATTTCCCCCACAGACTGCATTAGTCACCCGCTAGGTTTTGGCTCAAAAGCAGTTGCAGCAGTCAGTTTATCTAGTGTATGTATCAGGTTGTTTGCAAATTAAACTGAACTCCCTAGAGATCAGGAGGGCCTCAGTTTTCTCTGATCTGTGCTGGTATGATTTGTGACATTAGAAAGGTGCCTCTAACCCATGTTGATGTGCTTTCTTTCAGCCAGGGACTGGACTATTCCATGACAAACAATAAAGCACTTTTATAGCTGCCAGTTACTTGCTGGGGCACAAAGGGTAGACCGGCCACTTGGGCTGAAAAAGGGCATTGGGAGTTTTGATGTATGGCAAGGCTAGCTTAGGTTATTCAGTGCTGTCCCAAGAACACCTCTGCAAAGAAAGTGCTCAATTAGCCTGATCAGCCTCATTTCCCAATTCTGTTGCAATGTCAGAGCAAAGCAAAAGCAGTATTTGCAACATGATCAGGGATTAGGCCCTTCTTGCTCGTTTTAAGAGGCCAGGCTGCCTTTTTGCAAATGAGCACTCTTGACAACTCCGAGATGGAGAGTTGTAACCAGTCCTAGAAGCTGCACAAGCTTCTGCACATGATCTCTGATCCTGACTTACCAGTGTTCTGCTGTGGCAGTAGCAAGGCCACCAGCAAGCAGGGAATTCTCCGCACCATTCCACACTCTGTGGTGGGCCCGTCCACAAGGGATTAGGCCGGATCTGCTAACCTCATTTCTGTTATATAACCTAAGACAGAGCTGAGCTCTTTTCTCCAGAGGATTGTCTGTTAAACCAGAGCATCACCTCCCCCTTAACCCTCTTCAGCTGTAGTTCAAATTAGTTTTTGCTGCTATCATAATTCATACCGTACGGTAATGAAAATGGAATTGATTGAGATGGCACGTAGGCATTATGTGTAGACATACCCAGCTTACTTGTATACAGGTTTTATCAGGTAACTGCTGTCAGTGCAGCTTTTTGCAGCGTAGGGTTTAGTACAGACCATGGAGACCGAAGGGAGTAAATCCTTACATCGCAAGCCCTGAGCTATTGGGTGCAGCAGCCATTAGGAACTAGGCTGCATAGTTTAAGAGCCAACTCAAGTAAGTTCAACATGGACTGCAGGCATACAACGTGCACAAACAACTGCCTGTGATCACTGCTGATTTCATAATAGGGTCCGACATCAGCATTGCTTTTCTTGTAGCTGTTTGCAATAGTCCTGTCAGTCACATGCATGGCACCGCCACACCTGGTGCTCCCCAGATACACATCTTGAAGTCTTCTGAGCCCTCACGGAACTGTTCATCTCAACACAGATCTCCGATCTACTCTTGTCATAACCCATGGGCTTATCTCATGCAAATGCTTACCCAGATCAGTAGTTACACTGAAGTTCAATATTGCCCCAAAATGAGGGAAAACAAATCTTTTTCCCACTTCTCAACAGCATAGAATTCCAGGAGTAATACAAGTGGATACAGTTAAATTACACCAGTGTGAAAGTGAGATTAAGTGTGAGGCTGCAATCAGGCTGTACACATTTCACCGAGTGCCCTGAGAAACTGATACAGTTTATTGAGGACTGTGGCCATTTTTATATCTTTTCCTTAATAGTATGGGAAAGAGGTTTTATTTGGATTCTTAAATTAGAGATGAAATTGCTATGCAAAGACATCAAGGAAATTTGCAGTTATGCAACTGGAGTCCTAGAGGATGAAGTAAACAATTTTAGTGAGAAAAACAAATTGAAAACAATTACAAGATATTAAGAGGGAAGTGGCTGGAGGTTTGAGCTTTTTCTTTTTTTTCCCTTCCCTTTTCCTTTTGAGGCCTGGAAACATTTGCATGTTGTTTTAAATTTGATCTCTCCTTGGTCTTCCTCAACCTATACTGCCTAAGTCACATAGTCATTTGTGACTAAAATGAGGGACTGGATTCCTCCAAAGGAGCTTCAGTGCAACAGGAAAGGAAAGGAGCATCGTCAAGGCATTTTTTAGTCACTAAGGAAACATACCTTGTCTTTTAACAGGAATTTACACTCACACCTCCTTTTACAGTCATTCTTTACAAACCAAGCTGCTAGTTATGCCAGTCTTTGGCAAATTGTTCCATGTACTTAGAAGTCTAAAACTCTTCTAAGGGCTCTTTGGGGTGCCACAGTAAGGCAATATATACACTCAACAAGTCTCTCGTCTGGCAAACACAAGACACGAGTAACTATGACTCATAGTAACCACTGAGCAACTTGGCACCCATGGCTCAGTTAAGCACGGGATATACTCTGAGGAAGACCAGAGCTGTAGTTTACAACCTTGTACTCAGCCTTCATGTGCACGTTATGCTGGATTAAGCAAGGTGATTTGATTAGTTTGTCAAAGAGAATAAAGCCTTTAAAAATATGATGTAGGAAGGTAGCACTGAAATCCAGGATGTATGCCTTCCAGAGTCAAGGATACAACTTAAAAGCAAAACCAAAGAAGAGCTGAAAGGATAGGAAGAGAAGGCACACCATGTGCTTATAGCGTACTGAAAAGGAACTTAACATATGTGAACTGAGGAAATGCAGCATTGTAAACATGCTATTTATATAGTGCCAAAAGTACTTTCATGGGGACATAAACATTAGTCATCCCGGTGCATGCAATCTCTCCTTCTAAAGAAGATGAAGAAACTGCCCTGCCAGAGCAAAATCAGAGTCCAAATTCAAGAACCAAGCACATCTCAACTTTGAGAAATCTCAAATCAAAATTTGGTGGTGGGTGAAGTCATTTGACTTGTGCAAACCTTGCCCATAAAGCAAATAACTTCCAAACATTGCAACAGAGATTTGTAAATAGGGACTTTAGTCACTTCTGTTGTTATTAAGGCCTTTTCTATCTACACCACACAGTTCCAGGAGGAAAAAGTGAAAAAGAAAACAAAGCCTTATCCAAGTTTAAACTCAGGGGAATGTATTCAGGCAGAATATAATTAGCAAAGCTGGAAGACAGCCAAAATGCTATGTGCAACATCGTTCTCTTACAAAAAAATACCCAAGGATTTTGAGTGACCGCACATGTCAGGACCTTATTTTTAATCCGCTCTAAATAATGCAGTCGGGTAACCTTACATAAAATCAGACATGCATGTAACTACCTTGAGAGCATTTCACTTGGTACGTTAGCAGACGTGTCTGTGGTGTGGATTCCTGTTTCATAGGTGGTAGAGAAAATACTACTCTGTCTTTCTGTCATTTGACTATCTACTGCCAGATTTGGACAGTAATCAGGTCTCACTGAATTTTAATGGAGAAAGCTAATGAGATTTAGAGAACAACAAATGCAGCCACGTGTAGAGCATGAATGTTGAAGTCCAAGTCCTACTTCTGTTTCTCCCCTTTGTCTTCAGCTCTTATCTGACCCAGTCAGGAGACAGAGGTGACAAATAACACCAGCACCAAGTGGAGAACTCTTAGGCTGAACTCTCATCTGAGTTTCTGCGAGAAATTTTAGTCTAGCCAGCCTGACAACATGAAAGGAGAGCAAACAACAGTAAAATAAGATGTTATTGTAAGGACAGTATCGTATCAGACAGAGCTTGCCAGAACGTTATAATGCTTTGTAACTCAGCTAATCATGCTAAATAAAAATGTAGCCTTAAACACTCTTAGGACTAGATTCTCAACAGGTCCTCCCATTTAGCATGCGGCATAATTTTTTTTCCCCTAACCAACTGTATTTTGTACCACAAGGGATGGTTAATACAATTTTGGAAAAAGAAAAAATAAATTCATAAAATATGAATAAATAACCATAAGTTGTTTACACAAATAAACGTTCTGGGGCATGGGATTTTGTTCACTAATTGCCATATTGGTCATAAAACATGCCTGAGAGCCCAAAGTATTACTTTATTGCATTCAGCAGCAACAATTAGCCTCTCAATTTTTCACTGCTTTAACAACCAGTATGGTTTTCTACTCTCTAAGAAGAGGTAGAAACCAAAACAAAACCCAGGCTCTTCTGTGTGGCTGCACACTCCACAGGCATATGTGCAAGTGGCACAAAAGACCATCAAGGCTTGAACTATGATCTCTGAAGTGTATGAAACAAAACAGAAAAAACAGCAGACAATTTTCCTTCCTATTCCGGGGTACTACGCAGGGCAGAAGGAGCAGTGAAGAATTTCGTAATAAGGCACTCTTGCAAAAAATTCCTCAGAGCTGAATAGGAGAATAAGTGCAAAACTGAAGACAACAGGAAGAGGTGTGGTCCCTAATGCATAATTTGCTGTATTTTATTGTCTGCCAAGTGCCAAGAGAAGGAGAAGGCCACTGAAATTACTAGAGAACAGAAGAGCTCGGAGAACTACCGAATTAGCAGGCTTCCTAATGCTTTTTTTTTTTACATTAAATACTTTCTATGAGAAAGAAAGCATACGTGTTGCAAGAGAAAGCATTCACAAGCTGAAACATGTCCCCCCCCCATCTTAATTCAAAGATTAATGAAGATAAATAATATAATTTAGTAATTTGGAACCACTTTTCCCCCCCTCCCAGTAGTAGACATTCAGCTAAACATGGCAGCCAAGGGGCATGTCACGAGGACTCCAGTCATGCAGACAGTTGTAACTGCAGGAAGAGTGCAGATGTGATAGAAATTTGGGAATTCTGTTCAGGTGAACTGCAGATGTGATAGAGGATGTAGATACTGATGCAACACAGTTACCTCACAATTTGGATAATTAACCCGTGGGTAATCAAGAGTCGATGGTATTGTGCTAACTACAGAAGCTACTGCATCCTGGAAACATTGCTGGGAATATCTATCTTGTATTTTCATCTCACTAGAACTCTGATTTGGACAGCTTATTGACCTACTTTCAGTATGTCACTGCTTTCAGCACGTTAACCCCCCCATCCCCAAACACTCACGGCTATTTCAAACAAGCATAAAAACAAGAAAGATGAAACTACAGATGTTGCTTGTGCATACAATCAGTGCATCCCTCCCCCACTAAAGTTTAATAAGGATTGTTAGTACATCATTGTAGCTGGTAATTGTGTAGGTACACATGGTAATTGCATGTATTTGCACTAATTATGTAAATGCACAATAATTAAAGCTCCAGGGTTTTCATGGTAAATTTTTAAGACACTCATGGATTTGTCATGGCAAAAGTGTCAGTCATGTAACCTAGCGGGAAAGAGGAGGAGGAGGAAGCTCAGGAGAACATGCTTCTTCAATAAAATATAGAGATTTTTACATAAATAAGTGGATAGAGGACACTACTTCATCATCAAACACAGCTGCCACACCTGGGCACAGTTTCTCTCAGTGTCTTACCAGAATTAAAAAAAAAAATTCTAGAAAAACCCCAAAACACATTGAATTTTTCATGGTAGGTTAAAACTAAAGATCACGTATTCCCCCACCGTCTCCACTTAATGTCCTACCTTTTCCCATTTAGCCAGTGAAAGGCAGGAAAAGAAATGAATTTGTGCTCTCTTTTCGCTATTGTGGTGATCATTTGCTAATATTACCAGTTTGCTCCCTCTCCCAGAGGCGTTATCACACACCACCAAATACATCAGTGGAAATATCAGAGCAGTGCTTGGATTTGGATCCATCTCCCAGCACAGTGTGCTGTCTTAGAGCAGGAGTCAAGCACTGGAGCTTCAAGTTGCCTTTGTCTCCAGGTTTTCTCCCTTTTCTCCCCTCCTCTAAGGCTTCACCCTCAAATCTCATGAGGCAAACTTTTAGGTTTCCTCTCGGGAGCACCCAGACCTTCCTGCAAGCACTTTGCCAGCCCACCAGGTGGAAGCCACCCATTCCTCCCCACCACGCGGTGCTGCATCTTAAGTCTGAGCATGGCACAACACAGCTGCTCACTAGAGCCTTTGCTCCATAGACCTTTAGGACTTTGGGGAATTAACTACTCATTAATGTCTTCAGGCATACAAAGGAAAAGCAGCTTTAGAAACACACGGTGTGTGTCTCCTCGTACCAAGCCAGTAAATAGGGACACACATTGTCCAGCTGTTTAGCTAGTTTTGATCACCTCCAACTGCAAACCTGAGCAGCTCCCTAGAGCAATCTCATTATCCTCCTGCCAGGAACATAGGGGCTGTTTGAGAAGCACAACAACATAACATAAGGTGCTGTGAATTCAGAGCATTACTAAGTATTTCACACTGAAAAGCTTTCTGTTTCAAAACACATTGCTCAAGATCTTAATCACTTAAGTCAAGTGCTGCTTTTTTAGTCACTGAAAGGTATCTGCATTCATAAGACTTAAGCCACTTGGAAGGCATCAGCCTGACTTAATGCAGAAATATTATTTACACCACCATCCCCCCATCTGATTTTGGGTGTGCTTGCTGGTCCCCATGGCACAGCAGCAGTCTCACTTGTCCATACCCATCTTCACTCGTGGGCACCTCAACAGACAGTCAACACAAGAGTTTTAAGCTACCAAGACCTAATACCTTAAGCCAGGACACAAAAGAGAGCTTCCTTAGGATTTGCAACAAACTTGGAGAAGACTTGTAAGACTCATAACCACACATTGCTTAAAACTAACTCCACATACAAGGGTCAAAAAACTCTATGTTTGTAAGACCTATCTTTACTGCACCCCCACATACCACCAGCCACATTTCTTACCTGTACGACTGAAGTCAGACCACTCTGGGGTACCAGAAGATGCAAAACCATATCCTAAAACCTTGAGATACCCACAGGGCTGCACTATAAGCCTCGAAACCCTCCCTAAACTGCTAATTTCAGGCGGGTTTTTAGTACAGCTGTTTCAAATTGGCCACTCAGCCACAGCTGGAGCAATAATTAGTTCTCTCTTTAATGCTTCCTGGGGTGGAGGAGTTGTCAGGAGTTCAATTTTTATTTTTTTAAAAACTTATTTTTGAATGTGCAGTCTGCAAATTGTTTTCTGTCTTAAAAAAACCCCACAAATCAAGCTAAACCAAACAACCCTTTCTCCCCCCAGGCCCCTACTTCTGAGAGTTTCTGCACTTTCTTAAAACCTAAGGGAAAGAAATTACTAGAACTACAGATGAATATTTTTCCTGATGCTCTAAACAAGTTTCCTATGATTGAGGTGCTTTTTTAAAAAAATGTGGGTTTGAAGATAATATTTCAATTTTAAAGCTACAATTAAAGAAAAGACATAGCTATGTGATAAAAATTGATCAAATCTAGTACAAAATTATTTTAAAAGCAGCCTTTAGTTGTTGGGGTTCAATCAAACAAAAGAAGCTGTCTGGGACAGACTGTTTTCAACTATGTTTTTAATGATAGACATATTTTCCAGGTTTTTATTTCCTATGCTAATAAGAATGCCTATACTCATACTTGATAGGTATTAAAGATGGTAAGGTGTCATTTTAAAATTTTCCATTTGCAGTAACATGTTTTTTAATTCATTGAGAGTCTTGTATATGTACAGAGACTTTCACACAAATGCAGTCTTTCTGAGAAAAGAGAAGTATTGCTAAAACAGTGATCTGTTGTATTAATTTCCTTTAATTTTTCAGTAAATTCATCTGTTCTTCAGATCATGGATGGTGAATGTCTAAAACCATAGAATATGGGGTTTGTGGGCATGAATGGAAAGCAGACGAGTTGGGTTACAGCTGGAGCACATTTTCTGTGGGTCTGTAGGGGATTTATTTCAGCTTGTCTTTGTTGTACAGCAGCACTGTGAGGCTAAGTTAGAGCTTTAACTTGTGTTGATGCAGGACCAAAGGTCCTTTGGATGTTTATGTCTAGCAGCATCTTGTATGATAAACACTTGCTTCCAGCATCAGGATTACCCAAGCCAAGTAAGCTGGCAACCCAGTAAGGTGCCTTGGACCTGATGCTCCTCCACATGCTGCCCAAATACATTTGCATAGACAGGAAAAACCTAATACTTCCATTTGGGGAAGATTTAGAGGTCGTAAGGAGAAAAAGGAATTTTTCTGGGCCCTAGGACCCAGAAAAGGACTAGTGAATTGAAGATATTTACGATACCTACTAATATTATTCATATATGTCGTTTTGGTATCTCATACTCCAGCTGTGAGCTTCCAACACTAGCAATGACTAGCAATGGTGCAAACACAGACCTGTTCTCTTCATGTTGCCTAAATGTGACTTTCTTTTCCAGTATGTTTCAAAGATCTTTTTACCAGCAAGGTTAGTACCAGCATTCCATTTCACAGGTGGGAAAACTGTATCATCAAAAGGTGAAATGTCTACAGTCACCTAGAAGACCAATAGAAGAAGATAATGTAGATATTTTAGTGCTAGTTCTACCCTCTGTTTACTGCTCCGGTGCAAGCACCTTTTTTTGTGAAGCTTCTCTCTGGTCAGTGGCCTCATCTATGAAAACAGTTTTGGTTAATCAGATTAGGAAAAGGAGTTTGCTGGTACAGCTGACAATCACGTTCCTTAACAAGAAGAATTGCACTGTTATCTTGACTGAAAATCTCATCCACAGTGTCTCAAATTGGTAGTTTGTACATGAAAATATCTGCAGTTAGTGAACAGTTTATTTAGAAATTAAACATCTGTGTAATTCTTTTGGCCTGCATGAAAAATATGAATAAATGTTGTTAAATACAAGCAGATCTAAGTAAATACAAATACATGCATATCAATGTAGATCACAGGTGGTGGTTGTGAAATGAACTGGTTGCTCTGAGATGCTCGCATGAGAAACGCTGACACAGCAGGTTATTTGGTAGGGACTGTTGCAATAAATGAACCATGGCTGTTCCAAGCCTGTCTGTGGTGAAGGTGTCCTTTACTGGATATTTGCAGCCCAAACACCAGGCAACAGAAGATATTCTTGCAAATCTAGTCATCATGATTTACTCAAAAATCAGTGACAGATGCACGACCAGAACCTGTACCTGAACCTGTTCCTGACAGGGAAACTGCATTGTCAGGTGCCTTGTTCCAACAAGTCGTAACAGTGTCTGCATATTTTAAATCTCTGTGTTGAGTCATCGTCATTTAAACGTAACTTAAACCACATGAGCACGTCATCCTTACTAACCTGCTACAAACCGCCTATGGAGTTTTCCCCTTGCGGAGCAGGCACAGCCTCATAAATTCATCCCTACCATGACCCACAGCCAGGCAGTTATTTCCTAGTTGCTATACCACAATATATGGCTACAAAGGGAAGTGTACTAACAGTTGTTTGTTTGCTGTGCATGTTCTTTTAAAGAAGAATAATAATACTATCGTTCTAAGCAGAATTACATTTGTTTCACTTTCCCTTGCCCTCAAAAATCTAAAAGCAGAAAAGTAATCATTTAAGCCATTTCTTTAGCTGTGGGGTTTTGTTTTATTTAATCTCTATACATACATTTTTTTCCAGTATACATGCTGAAACAGCAGCCATTTGGTTTCCTGTTGCTGTTAATGATTCTACATTTTTTGTGAGTGTTTTATTTTAAACAGAGGCTCATGCAGCAGGTTTGACTTGAATTAACAGCTTCCTGACTTTTGATGAAATTCTTCTTACGAATGCTACTTTTCCATATTTCCTTTCTGGATTTTTTTCTTTTCTTTTGGCAGCTGGCATGCAGCAGTTGGACCCTATCTGATGGGCAGGGGCCAAAATAGTCCAAATATGTAGAAGTGGCTGTAAGATCACTTATTACTACATAGACTTCACTTTAAAAACCTGGAAAATCCCCAAACCCATCTGGAAGCATGTATAGCATATGTTGTATGGCTACTACTGTTGGGCTTTGTTTAAATACTGAATAAAACTTGTAAATGGAAGCTAGCAACTAAAATTATTTCTGTTCAGACTCCATAACCTCATGTGAGGGGGAGTGCAGAGATTACCAGTGACACCTCCAACATTGCACCCTACACTAGCTTGGTAGGGTTTGAATATTAGATCAGTGGAGTACAAAAGACCCTTATCAAACTCCTGAAATCACAAGGCACCTTTGCTAAAAGAAATCTTAGTGAAGAGAAAGTACAAATTCTCATGCTGCCTGTACTGCTCTATCATTTTCACAGGTGAGAGAAATCCCAGTTATGGGCAATCCGCACTGCTGCAGCATATCCTCTCCTTGTATGATATTTTAGAATCATTCCTCAGGGACTGAAGGGAGACTTTGTCTGCCTCTACAGAGTGGGGAAGAGACAAGCAGAACAACCAGCCTCTCGAATGATGAAGATGGAAAAAAGCAAAAGAGTGATAAAAAATTCCCTTAGCCTGATATCAGACAACCCTCCTGTCTTGTTTTAAATTGATCTGGAGGAAAGAGTAGAGAGAAGTGACTCTAATATTTTCAAATACATGAACAATCTTTTTGCTATTTTTATAGGTATGTGGAAGACATCTTGCCAGACCTGAATTCATGTAATTTGTGTAATATTTAGACACCTGTAGTGAGATTATTTTTCCTGTTTTAGTTTGAAGATCCTGCATTTCTCAGTCTTTTTGCTGTTGAGACTAGTGAAGAACATAGCTATTTCTCTGGGGAAAACGTATGCCAAAAAAACCTGGCAGTGTGGCCCAACAGTACTTGTATTCCAAGTATTATAAAACATACGTAACAAGAAGGCTGTTGCTTTCTTTTCAGGGAAACGGAACAATGAATCCCACAGAGCATCAATGGGAGCAGAGTCAAACCTCCCTCCATTTCAGTGTTTTTTCTCCGCTTTTGCAACATGAACTTAAGGCCTAACTCCTACAAAATGCTCAACAGGGAAACTCATGCAGCCCAGTGGCTTCCCTAAGGCACAATTAACATACAATTTGTTGCAAGATTAGGATCAGAGGCTCTTTTCTCCTTGTCTGTCTACCGTTGTGGGTCATATTTTTCTGTCGTTATGTTTTTCTTTTTAAATTGTTTTGACTGAACTCAAGTAAAAATTGTTGGTAAGTTTTAAGTCAGCATCTGCTCTGCTAATTGTTGGGCTGCCAAAAATCATCCACGGAGACCTTGACTTCAGCGCAAGATTCAGGATCATAGAAAAAGTAACTGTATTGTGTGAGATATGTAAGAACCCAGTTCTGCAAGACTGAATTGAGCCATAAATGGTTTGACCAAGAGTACAGCAAAGACATGAGACATTCACAGTGAAAATGTGACGTCCAACTTCAGCCATCCTCCTTCTGCAAAGGTCAGAGTGTTTATGAATCAGTCAAGCAGAGTAAGATCTGTCCCTTTCAAATGGTCTATTGCCATCCACAAGTGCTTGATAACACGAAGGACATACTTCTGCTCTCCTGGAACAATGCTGCAAGCTAGAGCTACTCCTCTGAAGTCAGTGGAGTTGCACTGAGTCTGACTGCTAAGTGATATAAGTCTAATCTAGCTATACATTTTAGTCTGATGGTAAGATTTCTACCTCAGAATTTGCTTTCATTCAGAATCTGAAGAAAAAAGGTTGACATGTTGAAGATTTCTTGTGAAAATTTGAAAAGCCATGCTTGTCATCAAAACATCAAACAGTAATATCAATATTGCAATACTTTTAGTATGCCATAACATTGAAAACAAAAGCAGTCAAAATGAGTCAGCATGGAATGTTTTCCTCTTATCAAAATAAATGAGAGTGTTGAAATAATGCATTTCTGCTCTCTGCCTTTGAAAATGTCATTGAAATCAACACATTCTCTGAAAAGATTTGGATTTCACTCGAAGTGCATTTCCCAGCTGGAAAGTGTATGCTCTCCATCAACCTAAACGGCTGCAGGAGGGAGAAGGAAATGGTAAATCAGGCCTCTGGATTCACATGGGAGTCAGTGAGAGCAGAAAGTGCTATACAGTGTGTGCTAATGGGTGTTAATTCACATGTACCTGCTTAAAGGGATCTGTGGGCAGCTCTGAACATTGCGATATGTCCAATTTCTTTTTGTATGAGTGAAGAAGAATATGAATACTTGAAAAGCCAAAGCCTGCTCTAGAGTAGAAAAGCCAGCCCTACTACAAAGAAATTCTTGTGCCTCTTTAATTACCCTTCTTCACCTATAGGTGGAATTTCCACTCCAACAGCTTTAGAAAGGAGCCTGTTAGCCTGGGAGGAGATTTCTGTTTGTCTTTGTACAGCAAACACTGGTTCTGTTGTGCAGCGCCAGTTTCTGATTCTAATGATTTCCTGAATTCATTCTCTTCCGTACCTCAGGGAAGGAAGAGGTGATCCTCTTGAAAATTCAGATAATTGCTTTTATTTGATTTTTATTAAACCTCATTCAAGAATAATATGATGGCTTTTTTTATTACATTGTTCATCACTGTGGCATTTTTAAATTTGCTTTGCTAAAAGAAACAGTTTACTAAGCCAAAGATTTAATTTCAGGATTTTTGTGGAGAGAAAACTGGGAGCTTTTTTTTAGGTTGTTTTGATTTCAAAGACTTTTGTAATATGGATATCTATCTATTATTTTCTCCACTTTCATTCTTTAATAGGCCAGGCATTTTTCCCCAGCCTCAGCAACCGGAACGTGCTGTGGTTTATTGCGTATGCCTCTGGAGCTGGCAGGGCTGGCTTCGACACAGCTATGCCTGGCTCCTCTGAGGCCAGGCAGTGCAAGGGACACTCTTTCACCCCCACTGCAGCTATCACATCTCCTGGGTGAAGCTGATACCCGCTGTCATGTGCAGATGGCCGCGAGGAAACAGCAGGCTCCAGCTCTGGTGGGGTCAGGCACAGAGCTGCCATGGGGGTTATCTCACCATGCAGTCAGGGGAAAGCCATGGTTTTGGCTGAGTCACGGGCTCTGGGGGGGCAACTCTGCCTTCCCACTGGAGAGTGGGAACATGTGGCAAGGCCCTTATTAATCCATCCATCCATCCATCCATCCATCCATCCATCCATCCATCCNCCCTATAAAACTCTTCTGTTACAAGCAATATTCCCATTGTACACATGGGGTGACTGATGCAGAGAAGCAAAATGTGTAATTTGCACCTAGCAGAAATAAAAGTAGTTAAGCAATTAAAATTCAGGACTGACAACTTAATGTTGCTAACACTAAAGAATAGGAGTTTGAGAAATTTGTTGTATTTACCTCTTCTCTGCCAGTGTAACATCATCCACTGTCCATTAATAAGTCACACATAGAGCTGCTACTCAATGTGTGGTTTTATGAGAAGTATTATTTCAAGAGCTGGTCATCTAAAGATGAGTGTTTAGGAATATGAGATTTTCATACACTTTTAGATCAAGTCTTCCCCATTTTCCATTTTATCACAGTAAATAACATCAAAAAACACTGTGAAGACTTTGTAAAAGGCTCTTTTTTATCTCAAAAAGTTTTTAACAAGAATCCAGTCATCTTAGTTAATCCCTTTAAACCATGTCAATATTTACTTTTAAGTGGAGTTTCAAATACTTGATCAGCTGCACTCTCAGTGTAATCGGACAATTCCCATTGACTGGGAATTACAGCTTGAGTACTGCAGGGGTTCAGCCTGAGTCCTCGTAGTTACAATTTGGGATGGCAGTAAGGATGATGGGACGTCTGTTGTTAGCTTATGCATCTGTCCATGAATAAGTGGGTCCCCCAGGACTGTTTTTAGTCAGCTGCTGGGCTCCTGTCACATCTGTGATGCTCTGTACCCCCCACGAGGTTTCCAGAAGGGCCCACAGTCATTAAAATAATCAGTGTGGGATTTATAAAAGGAGCATGTTCATCCTTGTCTGTTCATCCATATCTTTTGGAAGAAATGTGGCAATTTGGCAACAGCTTGACCCCTGCTCAGAAGGGTGACGGAGTGGGCCGGTCACAAACCCCACCACCCCGTGGAGGGTTACGTGCCGTGAATGAGCAGCTGATCCCCAATTGCAGGGTGCAGTTTTGTTATTGAAATCCTGTAAATATGAACAGGACTTCAACAGCTCTTACAGGATGACAGGCAGCTACATTTTGTTGAGCATAGGTGCATTAACAGAGCTAAAGACCCTTAATGAGCACTGCAGCCACTTCCCATGGTTACCTGCAAGCTATAATTTGTGAGAGAAGCATATTTTTAATGCTACTGGCACCTAGGCCTTTGTTTTCTAATTTTGATGAAGTAATGGCAACAGACCTTGCACTGCAAGACAAAAGACAGGCAGATGGAGCACCATTTCATTATATAGTTACCTTATTTCACACTCCCTTTCTTGAGGCCAGGGACAGGTTATTTCATACCACATAGGATAGCTTGCCCTTGCCCTTCTCTCATACCAGACATGTTTGGATCAGAGTAGAAGTCAGTTTGTCCAAGACGTGGCTGACATTACATTCTCTAAGGTATCTGGTCAGTGTGTCCTGCTCATTTCCTCAAAATTATACTGATCACCAGTTTCCTGGGCAACAAGAATTTTTTCTTCCATTTAAAACTGGCTTTTCCTTTGTTTTTGTTTCGTAGAACATGGAACACAGTTGCTGTCTATAATGGTTGGGAAGTTTTATTCAGTAAGTCAATCATCTGCTACTGTAGTGACACAGGGTATTCATGGTACCTCTGATCCCCTTCTTGTACATCTGTGATACATCATAATAGGCTTTTTTTTTTTTTTTTTTTTAGCTAGAGGTCGTATTTTTCCTGAGGAACAAGCATTTCCTTGGCTGAGATGTGGAGTTGTTATTCTGAGGCACCTCCTGTCATTTGGTATCTCCCGCACCATTGCAGGGATCCCTTTAGGTGACTTGAGTGTCTTCTTCCAGTCCCAGGTCCTCAGGCAGGGGAGATGTTCCTATTTGGTAATATGGTAACAGGGAAAGGCCTCAGCTCACTCTCCTGGTCCTCAGTATAGGGTACCATAGGAGTATAAACAAGATCATGACTGAAATAATTTAAATCCTTCCTGGCTCCTCAGGGTAAGTCCTGGCCTAGGACACCACATTCCTTATCGTTTTCCTGAACATGTCTTATTCGAGCGCAGGCTGTTTGCAGTTAGCAAAGCAACTGAAAATTATAAAGCTATGGCAAAGATCAGAAGGCAGAAAAAAGGTGAGTAAATATAAACAGTGAAGTGAAAGAATGTGATTGGAGAGCAGTAAGTGCTAAATGGTGTATTTCATAAGAACTTGAGTGTGTGCTTCCCTAGGAACCACACACATCTCTGCAACGCAGCTCTCAAGTCTCCAGCTGGTTACCTTTTTCCTTCCAGATTAATGCTCATTTTAGGACACCTCAGCTTTGGCTGCTGCTGTCTCTAAGCTATTTATTTTCTGAGAGACTGACTTTCATATCATGTAATAAATTGCTGGGATATATGGTGCATGCAGAGAACTGCTGGGTACATTTCAACTAAAAAACAGACTGGATCAATCTCTCTGCATAGACATATTTCTTTTTCTAGAAAAAAAAAGTGAAAAAAAAAAAGCTGTAGGTGATTTTGTTGAGGCTTTTTGCCCACAACAATAACTTCACAAAGAGAAAAAACAAGGTGATAATGCCCTCTCTTTGCTTTTCTTTTCCTTTTTGGTAGAAGTTTGCTAAAATTAAACATTTTCAGAATTATATTAAAATTAAATAACTTAAAAGTAGATCTGGATCTAGAATTTTATTAAATCAGAAATGAAAGAAACCTTTTCTCATTGCTTCCACCTGATGCTAAAGATTTTTTATATTACTGTGATGCAATATTTTGGGTTTGTGAGCTACCCCATTGAGTGACTCTGGAGCCCCCCATCCACTATCACAGCTCTGGCAGTTCCTGCTATACTGAGAACTCTTCCATGTTCTAAATGCTTTGCAACAACACTGCTTCTTTGCTTGGTCTCCCTGGAATAACTCAAAAATAAACCAGCGCATATCAAATAAACCCTACATGTTTTGTCTGTCTCAGATTCTTTGCCATCTGGAGCAGTTTCCTTAGGGCTCAAGAGTCTTTTTCCTGAAGACCGCACCCCCACCAGGCTGCTGAAGCATGCTTGTCTCTTCCTCTCTCCTCCCCAAAAACTTCCTTTTGAACATTATGAGTCAGTTATAAGTTTCCTTATTATTGTCTGGTCTCATTGTTGGTCAGAAAACTGTCCGCTGTTAAGGTCTGTTGTCCCTTAACAGTCCTTGAATCAATCCATTTCAGTGTACAGTGGATCCCCAGCCATGTTAACATTCAGAACAGCAGCACAGCTTTGCAGCAAATCTCTCCATTATCCCCATTTATCCTGTGCTGGTTTGATTTGCTGTTTTGGTGCATATGAGTCATATTCCTTTTGGAGGAAATTAAACCAGAAGTTCTGCTTCAGGTGTACACCGATGGTGCTTCAAACCCTATCAGAGACAAAAGAGATCTGTAGGATATACTTAAACCACATGGACTTGGGATGTTCAGTCCAGTAAATCAAAGTAAATGTAATCTGAAATAAAATGCTGAATTACATGCACTGTAGTTGTAAAGCCCTCACAACCAGTTGCACTGTCCTACTGATCTGTTCTTATTGTGCCTAATGGCTTGATAATGTATACAAAATTCAGAGGTGCACAAAAGGTACAGCAGTTTCATATCATCAGCTTCCTAAAATCAATGAGTTCATAAGTTTCTGAGATCATTTAATCTCCTGACTTATGTCTCTAGGCCACTAGCAATATACAGATAGTATAGCCTGCAGTACCTACAGAGCTGAATTTGGTAGATGCCTTAATTTGGTGTTACAATAAATAATGGATTTCAATGTGATAAAAAGATGGGGTGAGCAGAGAGATCATCTATCAATATTTCACCCATTGGGAGCTGTGATTAGGTCCTTGAAGCTTTGAGATGTGGTCAGGCTACAGAGCGGTTTAGGATAACAAGTGAAGACTGTTATTAGGACCAATTACTTTTGAAAGGAAATTAAGAGAGGCAGAATATAATTACTTGAACTGGAATGTAGCCAGAGTGTTGGGGTGATCATTTGCTATACGATCATTAATGACTGTGGTAGAAAACTGTGGATTTAATGCCATGAGGTAAATATTCACTCTCACCAAGGAGTATGCTTGTTAAGAAGAATATGGATGCAGTTGTAAAAGAATGTTAATTGAATCCCGTGTATGGATGAGCATTCATCTTCTGAACCAAGTATCAGCACTAACATCGCTCAAAATACATAGAAATGCTGCTTAACATCTAATGGGGACAGGGAATCAAAAGGGCTCTCTATCATTTTTTTTGGTTCTGATGATAAGGCATAAGATGAAATTTCTGTAATTAGCAGAGTCTGGTCTCTTTTGGATACTGCAGAAGCAAACATACAGGGATTCAAGCAATACTGCTATACAGAATGGATTTAAGGAATGGCTTACCAGAAATTCCAAATATGAAAAGAAGCTTTGGAGGTTTCATGGAAGCCAGAGTGGTTAACAAATTATGTACTATCTTGTCTTTTGTCCTTCTTCTGTCCTGAAAGTAACAACAAGATTTTGTATGTCAGTAGTGTCTTTCATGCATTTAGATTACCCTTCAATTGAGCTTCATAGTACTCCAAAACAGAAGGATAAACAATATATGATAATTGCTTTACCTTTTACTGCAGTGCAGCAGATACATAACCACATTATCAATAGAAGAGTGAAAAAAAATCAGTGCTTGACAACGCTTAAGGAATTTCAGAAGGTAAGAATCCAGTTTGTACTTGTAACATTTGAGAATAAAAGCTTCCATCCTATAACTATTTCTGTGCAATACTTAGGTAATCATCTACCAAGATGGTTACACACATCTTTTATATCCAACCTACCAGTTCATACTCAATTCCTGTTAGGATGCTGGGCACTATGGCAGTTGCCTGACTTTGAGGACTTTTAAAATACTTTACTAGTGAGAGTTTGCTTAATTAGTGCCCACAGCGGCCAGTGGCTCTGCTTCACAGCTTACCTGAAGAAGGGCATATCACGCTGCACTGTCTCTCACTTCACATAATGGACAGGCTCAGTCAGAAAGGTCCCTCTGCTGAAATCTGAGAGCTGCACTCACAGATGCTCCTAGAAGAAAAAGATTAGAAAGGGCATCTCTGAGGCTTTACCAGCTAGAGGAGCACTTTTAAATGAAATAGTCACCGAGGAAGATCCTGAAATTATGTCATTCAGGTCAAAACTAAAACCTTACATCCACTGATGTAGCTTATCACAAGTCTCTTTCCTTCAGTAGAACTGAAGTTCCTCAAGAGAACCCTGTGCTTGCCAATGTTTTGCAAGGAAGTCTTAATAGACTGGGAAAAACTTTAAATACACCTTGTGAAGCTCATTGGTAAAGAAGTGGCCATTTAAAACTCATGAGGCTTGATCCAGAACTTGCTTAAGTCCATAGGATAAGTCTCTTTCACGTGAGGAGTCAGGTGAGGCTTTCATTCAAACTGATGAGCTTGCAGGAAAGTTCTTCCAAACCCCCAGAAAATGGTAAAGATGTTTGTGTATGAGATCAGGGGAGAGAGAGAAATAGCAGTCTCTCCTCTTACAGCTTCTCTGGAAGTCCCACAAGCCTTTTTGTGCTTCTGGAAGAGCGAGAGGTGAGAGACCTACTTGATTTGAATCAAAAGAATCTTGTTAAAAATGTTCAAGCCTCTGAGGCAGCTGTTTACATTAGCATGATTATTTAGTCTGGAAAAAAGGACTTCATTGCAGTCATCTTTGGGAGGCCCAGAGTGCCAGCTGCAACTCTTGAAAAAGGAAATTCCAGCCAGCACAGAGAGCGCTCCTGTTCCCATCTCCCAGAAGTCGCCTGCGCATGGCCAAGGCTTCTGGAGGCTTTGAGACCCTCTCACTTACTGCTTTTTTACAGAGTAAGAAAGTAACTGTCATAATCAAGTGTCCTTTCAGAGAGAAAGGACCAGACCTGCCTTCTGAAACACCACTGACAACGTTAATAACCTATCTGGCAGAAGACAACAGAAGAAAACAGATCTGGAACAGATTTCTAGCAGAAATATGCACGATGCAGTGAGTAAACATGGGAGCTGGAACATGCTGCCTTAGGTAGAAAAAAACCAACCCTGTGAATCCACTGCAGTAAGTTACCTGCTCCATGGGCCTTCTCTGAAGTTTTGTGGCATAGGGTGTTGTGTGTGGACAGCTGACATGCAGACGTGTGCTCCAGTGTTTGTTAGAATATGAGTTCATGGGAAGCAGAAGATGAAGTAAGACCTGGGCAGATGGCTTGGCTAGAGGGAAGAATTTGAAATGTCATTATCGTTCCCGAATTTCCCGGTCAGAGCAGCTGAGATGATCAAGAAGAAAGAAGGAGGCATCTGTTTGTAGCTATGAGCTTATAGAAAATTTCTTCTTCCACATTCTTCTCCTCTGAGCTTCGGTTTTACTTGTACTCTGTTTCAGCTGAGTGCTCATACTGAGGAAAGCCACAGCCTAGCCTTTATTTCTAGCCTCATAGTATAGATCCCTTTTTGCAGAGTGATCTTCAGGAATGCCTCAGCTTGAATAAACTTTCATAGCAGAACTATGACCCTTCCCTTGAAGATCAAAGATCATCTGATTTACATCTTTTGATATTATCATTATGTACCACACTGAGAGTGACCAGGTTCTCCTGTTTCTTGGCAGATGAAACACCCCGTGTGCAAGAGATAGTGAGAGGCAGCTCAGTGGGAGGGACGGTGTGCTGGCCGGAGCCCTGCCGGCATGGCCAGACTCTCTGAGTGCCTGGCCGACGCACGGTCATCGCCGCTCGAAGTTTCTCTGCCGCCTGCCAAGGTCTGTGGCAAAACAAAAAGAAAATCAAATAAGAGGTAATATTTAAGTTTGGTTTTAAAATTAAGATGCAAATCTGCTACACAAATATCCTACAGCAGGCAAGTCCGAAGGGAGCATGTTTCACTTTGGATCAGCTTAAATTTCTTAAACTAACTTCACTGACATTTGTCTGGTGCTGGTTAATTTACATATGTCTGCTTCACCATGATCATACTAAGCATAGATAAAGTTCTCTGCACGAAGCTTTATGCTAGTGTGACAAATCTTATGCTGTAACAAAAATGGTTTAGTATCAGAGTTGCCCTGTGCATCAGCAGCAGCCACCGCTGTGCAGGGTTGGTTGTTCTTGGTGGAACATTTGGTGTGTCTCGGGCAGACTGGGAGGAAAGCAAGAATAACCCTTCTGCTGAGGAAGATGCAGAGCGGACCTGAACAGCTGAAGGAAGGATTGGAGGCAGTAACCACCTTGCAGGTCATTTTTAGCTGTCCCTGGCTATCTGCTTTTTTACAATAAAATATTAGTTTATAATATTATCATGAATATGAGTACTAAAATTTAAAAGGATTGCAATGCCCTTTGAAACTCAATGATTTTAGGGGTAGAAGAATAAAATTACTGTAGAAAATTAATTTTAAAAGGTATATATGTATTTTTCAAAACTATAATTTTCTAATCAGTTCTAATTCTTTCTTTATAAAGCTGGAGGAAAAAAATGAGTTTTGTAGAGTACTTTGAGGAAGGTATCTGTTTGCAATCTTCATTTACCAGTCCTCCCATGAGCCAAACAATGCCTTTACTTGAAGAATCATATAGCTCACTTACTGAAAAAAGAAGTTTCAGAGTCTCCATCTATGATACACTTTCATCCATAGTATCTCAGTTCCTTTTACTTTTTATGATTGTCTCTGCCTTTCACAACAGATATATAGATAAAAATCAGCATGTTCTAGTTTCCATTAAAAATACATATAAACAGAACAATAACATCAAATAGCTAAATGAGTTTTTTTCCTGTCACTGTAATGATCAAGAGCGCGTTGGAAAGCAGCAACCACCAGCTCCCCATGCCAGCGACTAAGTGTGGTCTGTACAGGACACGGGTCAGTCTCTCACCTTTGGGGATGGAGGATGGAAATTCAGAGAAAAGCTCCTGCTTGGTTGTGGGCAGGAAGGAGGGCCATTTTTTCTGTTTCAAAGGTAATTGCAACTTTGGGTTCTCTCTGCATACCTTTCAAGTACATCTGCTGCAAAGCCTTTGGAGCCACTGTTATTTACAAAGTAGGATAGTGCAACCAATGCAGATTATAAGAGCTCTTTTTCTGAGAAGAAAACAAGAGATCTGAATTCTTCCAGCATTTTACCAGGGTTAAAATTATGGTGAGTGCACTTGTAAGCAGGCAAATAGTCATTTAGCATGGTACTTCAACTGTACAGACACGGAACCTGCAATGATTAATGAGTAGGTTCATTTTCTATATTTCATTTTAAAACTTTGGGGCTATAGGACTCTTTTGAATGTTTGGAAGTTTAACCATTTTCAGCTACTCAGGAGGTACTGAAGCCGCTTTCATATAAGTAAATAAATAAATAAATAGCCATTCTGGTTAGTCCTCTGCCTGTTACACTACATGCAAACCCACGCTGCTATATACTGTCCCCAGACACTACACCACATTAGTTTCCCAACTTTAGTCCAATTTTGACCAAATGGAGCAAAGGAAATGTACACCAGGAAAAAACCCTGCGTTGTCTTGGTCTTCTGGATAATTTTCTCCTTTCTAGTTATTGTCCCAGATGTTTACATTACCATTACTTTGCCTTTCAGCTGCTGAGTGAATCAAGCTGCTGGTACTGTTCAGAATGACTTCTCCCTCTCTCAGTCTTCTTACCACTGTTACAAATGTTAAGTTTTCTGAAAATATTTACTATCAGAATCCTTAATATTTAGGTTTTAAAAGTAATTGGGCCAAATTCAAGAAGGAAACAAATACTTATGGATCTGGCCTATTGACTACAATTTAACCTTAAATAATACATGAATAAGCTGCATATACATATGAACAATGAAATCAAAGCGTTATGCCATGCTCCATTTAAGTCCACGATACTCATGATTTATTTTAAATATCTTTTTGTAGGGTCACTTTCTTTTAGCATGCCAATATACATGACTGATTGTGCATATAGAAGTTGATCATATCTGAAAGGGCTGTGGTGCTGGGATGAACCTTTTAAATTCTTTAAGGTGTACCTTTAGATTGTCTTCACACCAAGATTTGTACCTGAAATGGAATGAAATGGAGGCTGCACAAGAAAAGCCTCCAGAATAAAAGTAGGAAATCTGGCAACTATTTCATATTCACTATGGCCTGGTACTTTCCCAATACAACAAAGAAACCTGGACCTCCCTCTCCCTGTTGCCTACAATGGTCTATCATGCAAAATCTTTTATTTCACCTGGAACATTTTTGTGGTGGTTTACTCAGCCCAGTTCCGTCACCACAGGCAGAAGTTAGCGGATGGCTAACTTCTAACTTCCCTTCCTTAGAAGGTGCGGACTACTTTAAATAGCTAATCAACTCACTAGACACCAAAACCGTTTGTTTCTTTAAATGCTACCAGACATCAAGCTTTGGCTCCAGCTACCTTTCTAATTTTGGCCTAACTCTGCACTAGTCATTCAGAATGTCTATAGTTGTGGGAACTGTCAGTGTTACAGTGGTATAAAACTCAAACAGGGTTTGTGTGGTGGTGCCTGATAGATAAGAAAAATTATTTTGTGATTTCAAGGTAGTTTGTCTCCTCTGACAGTTTTCATGTCAGAGTTAAGGAGTTCTTGCACAGCATTTGTCTGCATTTCTAGGAAACAAATGTAGTTTGGGAAACAGTTTGATTTTTTTTTTATCTAATAAAACTAAAAATACTTGTTTTTAAATGAAATTAGGATTCTCAAATAAAAAATACTTAACACCAAATATTTGCACTTCACTACTGTGTTTCTATCAGGTTTCACTTTATTTCACTGAAAAATATTTCATCAGAGGAGAAAAAAATCACAGGATACGGCTTTCACAGAAGTACTGTTATTTTTGTGGTTAGCTGGAAGGTTGAGGAATGGTAGTGAGGAATAATGATTTGAAAATTTTAGGTTGCCTTCTTGGAAATCTGGTGTCCTTGGGATGGTACAGAAAAAAGTAAAATCCCCAGAATGAGGCTTTAATTCTGCAGTTTCATTCTGGCTAGTCCTTACGTAAGGACATAATTTCCTGGTCAGGAAAAGGCTCTCTCTTCTCTTTAACAGAGATGGTCCTGTTCTCATTTTCTTTATTTTGTGTTTATTTTGGACTAGCACAACTAAGACTCCCATAGTGTGTTACAATCATGAGGATATAATATGTGCATCACCTGCTGCAGACAACGCCCTTCTGTTTTATCTGTATCTATTCCAGGATCAAAAGTTTTCATCTAAGGAAGGTGAGTGCAGTATGTCCTTGTAATGCCCTGTAAGATGCTAACGCAGAAGGAATCTTGGTTCTTACTGTCATAGTTTGCATTCTTGAACGTATTCTTCAGCATCCAGTCATACACAAGGTCTCCTGCATGTCTGCACCGTGAAGCAGTGCCTCCCTGAACTTTACTAAGCATGCTCTGGAGCACTCATCGTGTGTGCGATGCCCTCTGTTCAGACAGCAGTGGTGATCTCTGCTCTGCAGGGCTGTGCTTTTGAAAAACAAATCTCCCAAGGAGTAGGGGTGCAACAAGCATGTAAGACTGCATGGTAATGCTTGGTCACATTCTGATAAAATGTTAATGAAATCAATTGGAAATCAATGTAAGTTTTACTCCTCACGTCAGTGCTAGAATTAAGCTAATGTTGAACACTTCTGAAATATTTGAATGTGTGAAGCTTTACTTGGTTGTGATGGAGAGCGACTTAATTGTCCCACACAAATCTGCTGAAGAGGTTGCTGCACTCTGACAGCATCTGGTTCCTAATTCTCATCCTACTGTATGATTACTTCCAGTGGCTCTTTTCCTCCTACTGCTTGTACAACTGCAGTACAGCAGTTTGCTCAGCACCACATCCCTGATAGCTTTCCACCATTCCAGAAACGGTGCAAACAGATGTGTTAAAAGTCCACACCTCAGCATTATCCTGGGGGGCACAGAGCAGGCCCCCCTGTTGCTCAGTGCTAACGCTGGCCCTAACGCAGCACACACACACACACACACTGCACGCGAGAGCGAGGATGTGGGCTTTCCTAACTGCTGAAGTCCTGGCTGGCAGACTGGCAGGATGGAGGTGTGCTACCTTGAAGTGCTCCTGAAAATTGAAGGAACTATGGTGAAAAAGATTAAGATATTTGCTGTAAGTCAGCCATGTCCCTTTCCAAGTTTTCTCTGTTAAAGAGAAGGCGATGTGTGTTTTTTTCTGAGCAGAACACAGCATTCTCTGTTCAATGGTGTGTCCTGGAAACCAGGTTTACAAACTTTTGCTGGCATCTTAGAAAAATATAACAGCATATTTACATTTCCCTGGTACAGGTCCTAAGTTTGTGCTTGGACAGGTGAGTTTTGGAAATTTTGGACAAAAGTACTGAGGGCTGCTGGAATCTGTTTTAACAGCTAATATGTTGAACTTCTAAGTAAGTGAGATTGTGTCGGTAAATCTTTTCAAAAGATTGAACTATTTTTTATTACATTGAAGATTTTTTTTTCTTTGTCAGAATGAAGAACTGAAGAGGTTTAATAAATGCTCTTCTCCCCAGAGTCCTTTCCCTTTGAAAGTTTTACCTGTACTAACATCACATGGACTTGGTGAAAATGTTCTTGTTGAATAGAAGGAGAGGTCTGACCCAGGCCCAGGGGACAAGACCCAAAGCCATCATTACATGCAATGCTCGTCTGCCTTAGGTACCACACAGCAGACCATTTTAACTGGTTTCATGCATGGGGTTTTTGTCTTTGGTGTTTCTGTGGTGTGTGAGTTAATTGGACTTTATAGATATCAAATGGTCAGATTGCAGTGGCTGCAGCAGGTACAAGGGAAAAAGAGAAAGGGGCTGCTTGAAACTTATAACTTTCCTCACCTTGTTTTCTGTGTATTGAACTTTTAACATTTTAATATCTGTGTCTATATTTAGAGGCAGCTGCTGGTCTCTTTGGCTGAAGCACTTCACAGAGCTGGCTCCAGTGCACTGCTTTTATCCTCTGCTTTTCCTTCCTCACGTAACTTTCGCATGTAAATATATTTTGCTCCCTGTGATGTAAAACTGAAAAACCACACACTAGTCAAAATGGGGGAAATAGCCTGCCAATAATAGGTGGATTTTTTCAGCAACATGATTTAAGATGTCTTGACTGGAAATCAATTAAAGTCCATCATCAGTATTTGAACTTCAAGACATTTTAGTATGAAGCTGAGGCAGGAGAAAACAGTGTCAGGATTCTTTACAAAGGAAAGATCCAGTGTTTTCACAGAGAAAAAAGCAGACTTTCCAAGGACAGAATGACACTCCCTCAGACTTTTGCACAGGATTCAGACTAAACAACCTGAAGTTAGAGATTTTTCTCTTTTCATTCTCATTTTCACTAAAACCAGCAATCATGCTGTGCAAGATCTGTGTGGTTTGTGTAAACAAAAAAATCAAGGTACTTTCTTACATTTCTAATAATAGTTTTAACCTCTATTCTTCATATGCCCCAAGACTGAGGACACCAGTAGTACTGTAATTTGTCCCGTCTGTGTTATCTTTCCATATACAACTGTGTTTGTAATGTTTGATAAAAATTCAGTTTGTTAATTACTTAAAAAAGGCTTATACCAAAGAACTAATCATGTCAATCACATTCTCAGACTCTTGGCTCATCCTTATCCCACCATTCACAGTACAAGGCTACTCTGGCAGCATGGCCTGCTGCACATTTTAATACAGACATCAAGTGCAGTACATGATCATAATTAAGAGAAAAAGAAACAGGAGTTGTATTGCAAGTCACCACATGACTATACAATGATTATTTGAAGTAATTTGTTGTGTAATTGCTTGAAACGCTCTTGGAGATTTTTGAAACATTTCTGAGGTGTTTTAAGCAGATTGCTTTAAAAGATTTGCAGTTAGAAATTAATAAACATGATGATTTAGGGGCCTTTTTCCCATTTTATTAACAAAAACCTGGAGCAATTAATTTTAACATTTAAACTATTTTTTTTCTTTTTTTCTTTTTTATTTTTTAAAAAAGGGCTATAATATATTTCATGTGGGTGCTGAAACAGTGCCTATGTCAGACTCTCACCTGTTACCCACTCATGGACAGATACAATGAAAAATCATTCTTCCATTCTAGAGCTCTCTCTCTTCCATGCTTTACAGTCAAATATCTTTTCCCTGCAACTTAATATCCAAATTCGTTTAATGTGGACTCATTTTCAAGGTCCAAATCTTTCAAGTGGTTTGTAGGATATTATTTAGTGATAAATATAGGTGACAGTGTACCACGTCCTCTGAGAAAGAGTAGAAAGCATACACAAGGATAGCAGGGTTTGCAAGAGAGGGATACCTGGCTGCAATACAAAGCAGGAAGCAATGCATGGCACAATTTTACAGTGAAAATTAAAATAATCAATATTTATAGTATAGATGTAAAAAAAAAAAGGTAAAAGAAATAAGGCCAGCTGGAGAAACAAACATCTGGTAGAGGAAAAGTGCAAGAATGGGAAAGATGGTTCTTTAGGAGCTATGAGTTTGTATCTGGAGAACAGACAAGTTACATTTAATGCGGAAGGAGAAGTTTCCAAAAATACATTCTAAGAGTGTGGTTAAGCAACATAAAACCACTGAAATCAGCCAGGATTCAGATACATAACACTTCACATCCCAGGAGCTGACTCAACAATAGCACAGTAATATTTCAATGTACATTTTGCAACATATTTCTCTTGCCAGTGTGCTTAGGAGAATCTATAATCAGATATAATCATTAGGAACATGGTAATACATTATTTGAGTTGAGTGAGTGTCTTGCAGTAAAGAGAGACACTTCTTGTTTGTTGAATTTTCCTTAAGCAAACTGGGTCTTTCATAGAGATTGCCAGATCACCTACTTCGATTACTTCTTTTTCAGTTTTGTTGAATCAGAATGATTCCTGTTTGTCTGGACTATTCCCTACTGTATCCAAATCTCAATTGCCTATAATTCTGTGAGAGCTAGCCCTTAAATAAACCAGACATACTGTTGAAGTTGAGAGTTTGAAATTTTGGTTTGTATAGTCCTATTATGCTATGGTTATTACACTTTATTTTTTTTGAGGCTACAGCTCTAAGAAAGTGAGGTCAAATCTTTGTTCCAGGGCTATCATGAAGGAGCCAGCAGAAATTGATCTCTTAACATGTTTAGTAGAGGCTACATCGCCTTCAAGTTTGTTATCTGGCTTGTTTCTGCTGGCCATACCATGGTCAGTAACAGAGGAACTGCATATGGTTACAAACAGTCCTGCTCTGCAGTTCGGGTCCTGTTGCCTCCTTTCTCAGGTACAACTGTGAAGCCATTTGGAGGGATGATGACGGGGGATCTATCTGCTTGCATTTAACAAAAGGTAGCCAGTACGATTAGCCATTTTAGTCTAGGGTTCTGGCTACTGTGGCTAGAGCTTCCAGGTTTTCCAATCTGCCACAGTGACACATATGAAGATTTAGCAGGGGAAAAAAAAAAGAAACAAAAAGGACAGAAATCTTGGAAAAGCAGTAGTGTTCAGGGGACAAAGTTTAATCCTCATTAGGCTGTGTAATGTTGAACATGATTTGCTGTACTGCAGCTTTGTTAGTCAGCCAACAGCTTGACTTTATAATTGTACTCACATACAGTTCACATTTTTATTTAAGAAATCCCAATAAAGGTAATATGCTTTGTGCTGTAGTTATGACTTGAAAACTAACTGAGCTAAAGCTTTGTTTCTTTATATGGCACTTAAACTTTAATAGTTTTTTTCTTTTATTGATCTTTTGAACACTTCATTTGATACCAAAACTATAAGCAAGCTGCATCACCCATTCCAGATCTTTAAGGCAGGGCTGGACAGTCTGAAGTTTAAACTGAAATTGAATATTGAAAGATCACTTTTCATCTAAAATGGGCTAAAACAAAACCTCCATTTCCTCTGCATCTTCCTGTACTTTGGATCCTGTCAGCTTGTGCAGAGGCTGTGAAAGAGAACATCTGAACTGTGATGCCAAACATTGGCTACAAATTGCCACTTCTTCTAGACAAGAGTATTTTTTTTCTATAACTCTCAGTCCCTCTGCTTTTACTGTAAAATAATGAAAATGCAGTAGAATTCAAATAGCACAAATACCTCGTGTCTCTTCACCATCTGCACCAAGTGTGGTTCTGGTGACAGTGGCACCATCCTGTCAAGGGAACAAAAATGGCTTTGCTGTAAGTGCAGCCGTTCAGCCAGGATAGGCTTCTGATTTCTCACCCTGGATAAGCTACGCAATGTGATTAACTTAGATCTCCTACATTGTTCACTGACTTCTGGTAAATTACACCTTTGATTTCTGGTCCAATGAAAAGGTGCTAATTACCTTTCTAAGTGCTCATTTAATGTTCTGCAGTGACATAAAGCATGAGTGCAGCCGTCTGCATGCCCGAACCTTCCAGAGGTTTCTCCCTGGCTACTCACTCTCATCAGCCTTTGTCATTTTTCCTCTGCTCCTTCCCTCTGCCCCTTCAAGGCACCTGCTGTGTGCCAGTTCTCCTACAGCTGAATAAATCTACAGTGTTGTTTGCTGCTACTGGCTCCATTTTAACCTGCTAAGAAAAATAAAAAAATAGAATCAGCATCCTGTCAGGGTCTTACTGCCCAGTTTTCATTATGATTTTTCTCTTAGATGGAACTTAGCAGATGTCAGTTTGCAAATGGCTTTCCCTGCTCTTCCACTGAGAAAGAGATTTATCCAGGGAAACATTTCATCCAGGTCTTACATAGCCTGCATATCCCTGTTTTATAAATGTTTTATAAATGCTCTCTGCCGTCGCCTGTGCTTACGTGGTTAGCAGCATTCGGAGGTCAAGTGGTCCAAACCCACCCACCAGGCCTTGCACACACACCACACTGGGAAGCAGCTGGAGCAAGCAGCACACAGCCTGGGCTCCACATCTCCAAAACAATGGGACCTTGGTGCAGTCTGTGGCTGTCCCTAGCTCTGGGATGGCTAGGACTAAATCTTGCTCTGAGACAACTTCTCTCTTCAGTCCAGGTGCCCTAGACTCAGCCGAGTCATGTGAAAGCTGTGGCTGCCCTCCAGCCTCACGCCAGCTCAGAGGGGGACACTCGAGTGGTCCTGCAGAGGGCTTTCCACTGCTGCTCTGTGGCAGTGCTCGTCTCCCCTCCCAGGGAGCAGCTCCTCCCCACAGGCTAGCTGAGGCACAGCTCCTTCTGTTCTGGTTTTGAACTTGAGTTTTCATGTGTGGCTTAGTGCAACAAAAGCAGAGGCTTAAAATGCAGTTGTAACTTCAGTGCATCTGACTACATTCTGTACAAAACCTGCCAGATTCCAACAGCTTGTATTTAATTAGGGGCCAAACCCAAACCACTGCTCTTTCCTTTTGCTGACTGCCAGCCATGCCGCCTCTCGCTGGGCTCTCCTGTGCTCAGGGGCAGCAGGAATCGGACACAGCGGAGCTGTGAGCTGGGCAGGCTCTACTCCAGGGTCAGGGCAGCCCTGTCCATAGCGGGCCTCAGGCTTATGCAAAGCTGATAGCTGAAAATATTTCAGTTTTCTTTAGTTCTATAAGTGGGGAAAATCCAGTGTGGAACAGCAGTGGCACAGAGAGCTCCCAGTGCCCTTCCCCCAGTGGGACAGGCCTGCTGATGAACCCACACTTGTGTTAGGGATGGACCAGGCTGAGGTTGTTTTACAGGAGATTTGTGCCTTCCCAGTTTAAACATTGTTAAGCCTTTTTCACGTTAGCTTTGTTTGCTGCAACCTGTCGGTTACAACTCGGCAGGGGCTCTGCTCACAAGGAACATGCACAGCTGCGCTCCCGGCAGCTCTCCCAGGACAAAAAGCATTCACAGGGCACAGCCACAGCTGGGGTTCAGCAGGCCTGGCCCGTTTGTGCTCGTCTACTTCTATTTGATTTCTCTTTAATAGCACACTTGCTTATTTTTTGTTGTTTCTTTCAAAGAAGATTAAATATGCCCTAATTTGAACTGGAAGAGTTATTTTGCTGTTACTCAAACATCCAGCTATGCTATATGAAACCCAGGCTCACAAGGCCATTGCATGAGAACTAGTTTGCCCCCACCTCCCTCCAGCAGAATCTGTCTGCCAGGTTTTGTTCCCTAATCATTACCAGGACAAATATTCCTGGGTGCTATGGTGAAGCTCATTTTTTTTTAAAAAAATGTAAGAAAAAAAAAAGCAGCCACAAATCAGAGATTTCAAACAGCAGCTATCTTGCTTAACCAGCTTGCTAAGTACCAGGGATCCTGTACATACTTACAGGACGCAACCTACCACAGAGCAGCTGCTCTATCTGATTGAGTGTGTGCCTATGCAGTGCGCCCACTTGACTGTTTTGTTCCTAGACCTTGTTTCTCCCGTTGCCCCCCCGTAACACATGCCATTTGCTACTGTACTCCTTTGTGAGAAGAAGCCCATACAGTGTAGACAACATTTGTCACTCCCAGGTGCCACCCAGAGACAAAATAACTTGGATTATATCAGGCAAACAGTACCTCAGCGAGGTTTGTGCCCTCAAATGCCTCCACACCTCCTTGTGCCACACAACACACCTCCATAGAAGCAAGCTGTATTTGTACCATGCTGGTGGCCATCAGGGCAGCTTCTCATCATTGTGGGCACTTTGAACTAAAACATCTCTTATGCATGCATGCTAAAATTACTGATGTTCACTGAACAGCCCAGTGAGACCCATAAGCATGTATTTTGACATGGCCAATCCACTCCGAAGGACTGAGGCATTGTGGATACAATCCAGCACAACCTACTTGACCTGTGGATCTGGCTTCCCTCTCTGGTGTGGTCACTTGGGATGGGGGTGAGAGCATTTTCCTGCTTATTTTGATCCATCCTTCCCACCTAAACCTCTATAATCCCTTTCCCTGCACATTGAAATAGTGTTTCCAGGCACATTTTAATGAGGCCAGAAGGATGCAAGCACATCCGAGGACCAAAGTGAAGATTTTTTTCTGCAGCAGCACTAACCCTTCCAACCTCTTTTGATATGTCTGCATTGAACAGTAAGACACTGATGTCTACCTAACTATGGTAATCTTCAGAATTCAGTCTTCACCAAAACTTCGCACAGTCCTTTATAGCTTGCACATCTTCACAGCTCTGAAATATGCAGTATCAAGCATAAATAAGACTATGTCAAGAGTAGAGACATCTACCTAGATGTTAAGAAATATTATTCTATGTATAGATCTACAGAAAATTATTCAGACTTATGTTAACTAGGGAGTCGGTAGGTAGTTGTGATGTTTATGAGCTATTTATGGCAAACTTGTGAGGTGTTTTTTGTGGGTTTTTTGTTTTTTTTCTTAAAAGGAAAACAACAATGCATTAAAATATGGGAGTGTATGGGAATTGTCTTGGGCATAATTTTTATCACAAAAACGTATGCTTATATTTCAACTAATGTAATTTAGTTTAAAGGAACATTGAGAAGATGTCATTCTTTCAGAATATTAATTGTTTTTGTCCTGAGTTAAATTGTTAACACAAAAGTTTTTGAAATATGCATGTGATATATTAACGACCCACTCCCTTCCCCCAGGGAGCCACTGGGTTTTAGCTTTTTAACTAATTTTTTTTATATTGAGGAAACAATCAAACTCTCATCTGGGACTTTTTTCATTGACATCAGTATGATTGCTGTGGGCTTTTATAAAAGAGGATTAATTAAGGGCACAGATTCATGATTGAATTGGATTCAACTTTGGTGGGTAAAGAGATTACTGCTGAGGTGATAACCTCAGCTCTTCTGAACCTGACAGGAGTCATGAACCAGAGACCCCTCCTGCTGCAGCACACAGCCCAGCACGTTAACATAAATTGGAATCAATGGCTGCTGGAGCTAATACACCATGCTGTGAACTGTGATGGCCCAAGTGCAAAGAAACTACCTCTTCTGCCACCCCTGATCCAGTAACATCTGCCAGAGGGGTGGGATGGCCATCAGGAAGCAATAGATTTTTCAGAGGTCCAGAGCCTGCAAACCCCCTTCTGTGTGTTACCACCCAGCTACAGTGTGAAATGCTGGGTATTAAATATCAAACCGAGTTGGATTTTTGTTAGCCTTCTGCATCTGTGAGGCTTGGCTAGTGCAACTAGCCTGGTTGATTTCAGGAGGAGTTCTGTGGAGGTTTATCATTTTGCAAAACAATAAGCTAAATTCTGTATAATTTTACTTTGAAATAAGCCAGCCAAAAGATATTCTTCCCAGCTCGCATCGCCATTCTCATTGTACAATAAGTATTTTATGCATGATATTAACTAGCAGGTGGGAAAAGAGCCAAGAATGAATTCCCAAGGTATACAAAACCTTACTAAATTGGAGCGTAATACTAGGAAAAGAGTGCACATGCAGATGTGAATTCAACTGATCTTCAAGGGCACATTTGCTTTTGCAATCCTATTCTCATTTCTACAGCTGCTGGTGATTAAAGCCTAGACCATTGTAGCTACTGCCAGTAAAAGAAAAGCCTAAATTTAAGTAGTGTCTCCAACAGAAGCAAAATTGAAAACAAGGTGCTAGTGTCTGGTTGTTAACACCTTAGATGAAGACCAGAAATACAGCTGGAGAATTTTTTTAAGTGAAGAAGAGACTTTCATCACAGAGGAACATTTAAAAAAGCACAGTTCAATGTCAGTCAAAGTTAATTATGAATTTGTGCAAAGTTCAGTGAAGTAGGTTCTGAAGATTTGCTTGGAAGAAAACATGTGATTACAGTCTTCAAATGTTTCTATTTTTGTTTAAAACTCAAGTTAAAATATCTTCATAATGAAACAGGAAAAAAGACATCCAAAATAAACCAGATGTTTTAGGTATTTTTGAAGGAGAACAGACAGAGATAGGGACCTTTTTTTCAACTGCTTTTGTTTTTAGACCCTGACTTGTACACATACCATTGCAGTTGTGCCTCTTTGTTGTTTGCCCAAATTTCTAACAACTTCATATGATACATACACAGGTATTTACTATTTTAGCTGCATTTGGCCCAGAAACTTCTACAGGAGATTTCACCTGATATCTGCAGACTGCATTTAATCTCATACCTGCCATGTAGTCATTTCAGTAAAAATATGTGACAGCAAAAATGTACAATATCCTTATAATTAGCCATCATAAGATTTGGTTTCATAATCTGATTTCATTTGTAACCATTACCAAGTTGTAACTCAGGAACCACATCACAAGGAAGCAAAAACTCACCCAGGAGACCATCCTCTGTTGTTCTTCCTACCTCATGCTGATTTCCATCAGGGATTCGAATCCGATATGGGACCGGTTTACCATTTTCTTATTACTAAGTGCAGCCCTCCCTCTGCTCACTTTTACGTGGTGGAATAAAGTGGATGAGACCCAATCTAGTTCTAACTCACGAATGACCAAACCACCACCATTCTGGTTCTGACAGCCTTCTCGAGACTGCAGTTAAGGATCGTTCCCTGGGTAGTCTTGTACAACTCGCCAAACTTGGTATCGCTCAGGCCATGGAATTAAAGATTTCTTAAATTAAAATTAAGGTTTGACTGTTTACAGAGGACTGCACCCATAGGAATCATGTTTATATCTGCAACAAGTGATGATGCAATTCTTATTGCTTTCCTAGCAAATGGTACAAGGAGTGGCATTTAATTTCTTATTTTGGTTATGAATCATCAGCTCTTACCTGAAATACCAAGGTGAGGTCTCCTCATCGAAGAAAAAATTGCTCTAATATGGAAAGAAACACAGTCAAGCCTGGACAGAAGACTTAAATTGATGATTATAAGGGGTTTAAGTAATCCCCATATTAACGAAGCCAAAACCCCTAGAGCAGATGATTTTTTCCTTCTCTACAGCAAGCATGAAGTTTTTTGAAGAGAACAGGGACTCTACTGACTTAGAAAGGCCATTGGGACCATGCACACACCTGTGACTCTAGCATCTCATAGGATTAGAAAACTTCTTCTTTTAAGCTATCCTCTTTCTGAAAAAATAGGACTTTTTTTTTCTCTCTTCCATCACCTAAATTGCAGACAATTGTAGCAGTTACTTCTAGAACTGCTCATTCTCAGGCTTCTAGAAATAAACTACCACTATTCTAAAGCTTGCTAGACAAAAGCCCTGTAGGATCTAGCGCTTGTGCAGAGCTGCAGACTACAGCCACTAAACCAGTTCCTTCACAATGCAAACCTACACCAAGCTGTGAAAAAGGCAGCAAAGGAACACTGATTTATACCATCTGAAGAGCTCACCCAGAAGCTGGAGTAAATGGGCTTGATCTAGCAATTCCCAACATCCTCACACTCCAGCAGTATTAACGATCAATTAGGAGGCACTTTGTTTCCATACCGCAGCAGCAATAGCTTTAACCCTCCCGCAAAAGGGCATGAAAGATCAGAGGGCAATAGCAGAGCAGAGAGATGACAAAATAAAGTGGGGAGAAACCAGGGACTTTCAAGAACCTAACTGCAAATCTCGTAACAAAATGCAATTGGACAGAAGGGACTTGGTTTCAGATACAAAGTAAGCTAAATAGGTGAAAGAGTTCTCTTTAAACTGTCATCATTAATTTAAGCCAAACTTAATTAAAAAAATAAACTGAAACAGCTGGGTGTAGGAAGTGGTTGGCTGACCTCAGTGCTGGGGCCGTTTGCCTTTTCTCCTTTCAAACCATTGTTCATCAGCTTCCGCTTAAAGCAAACCAGAACCGTCAGACTAACCACAATCAAAACCATAGGGCTTGCCTGCATCTAATATTTCTCTCTGCATTATGACATCCATTAAAAGAAAGAAAGGACCATCATCAGAAAATCCCTCTTGTGCATTCATGTGGTGCCATGCTATGCTACCTGAAGGAGAGGACCAGTGAAGTATTTAAAGCCTCTAAAGCATCTTCTATTCCAAAGGATCCTTGAATGTGCTTATGTGTTTATGACATTTGGAAAATCCAATTTCTACTCTTCATTCTACATAAACTTAATAAAAGCAAAAATACTGCTTTGCTCCTGCCTCTTACCTTAGCCCTTCTTTGTCAGGTTGAGGATAAGTAGTAAGGTCTTTGGGGCAGGTATCATCTTATGTGTTTCCAGAACCTCTCCCCTTACATTTCCACCTGATTTTTCCATGCAAAAAAGCAGTATAAATACATGCTCACAACTGAAAGGCAGCCTACTTCACCTCCAGCTGGAAAACAGTACACAGTCGCTCTGGAGGGTAATTAAAGAGCATCATACAAAGCAACTAATTTACCTGAGGTAAGCCAAATAGCGGGAATTTGATAAGCCTGCCATGAGAACTTTCTGGTCTTCATGTCACTTCTGCCAGTCCAGCTCAATGGTGAGTTCATTCTTGCACAGCTGTGGAGCCCTCTTAGAGGGAAGGTCTACTTACAGCTCACCTACTATTGAGTTTCTGTTGTAAGATGTCCAGCAGAACATCTGTTTCCATTTGAAAATACTACAGTGTTATTGAAACTCATCAACTCTGCAGTAGGAGGAGATTACTAACATAAAGCTCACTCTTATACACTTCAAATACAGATCAAGTGATAGTTTCTGATATAAGTTATTCCACAAGTAATCAATTACCCTTGTGAAGCAAACAAGTTTATCAGGTTTTTTTTCTTAGCTGATACTCATCTGTGCCCTAAAGCACATCCTTTTTACCTCAGTGGGACTTAGTATTATGTCTGAAGTTAATAAAATGCTTAAGATCCATATTTCAAGAGTCTGAAAAGCTTATATAATGTAAATTCCCAGGGCTTGTCATAGCTCAGTTGGCTCAAGCATCAGGAAGTCAGTCAGGAGTAGTTATGTTTTACCACACAGAGAACAGAACTTAAAATATAACACCACACACAAAAGTCAGAATGGAGTAATGTAAATTTTTGTGGTAGAGAGAAACCTTAGGTACATCCATCATGGCAACAAAATGGTGGTTTCATCACAGCTCCCCTTGCAGCGAGGAACACTGGTGCACACAGAGGTGCCACATACAGACATATACAACTTTTTGCACTATCTCAGTGACATATTGCCACACTTTGGAATTCCTAAAGATGATTCAAACCAAATTTCCCAATTTCCAGAACTTTGAATTTATTGCAAAGTTTTTGAGGTTTGCTTGTTTGTTTGCTTGTTTTTTGTTTGTTTGGGTTTTTGTTCGTTTGTTTGTTTTTCACTTATCATGTCTGGATTTCCAGTACAATGGTAGCAAAGCAGAAGGAATTTCTGGCCGTTTTGTAAGAATTCTCCATCCCTTTTTTTATTAGTCCAATTAATGCATTTTTATCACAGTGACACTTCTCCCACACCACAGCCATGAGCTACCAGACTTGACTAATGGCTTTGAAAAACCTACTGTCATATCTGGATCATTTCTCACATTCAAAAAGACCATCTATCAATTCACTATTTGAAAAGAAACCCACATCAAACTCAAACCAGTGATAGTTCTGTCTGGAGAAAAGAAACTATGATCTGCCCATCCATAAGATTAAAGCTACACTGTTAATTTCTGTTCTGGTTAACTCCTCAAAAATGGCTATAATCACTGTGTATGCACTCAGAAATGTGTAGTCATGGCAGTGGGACATGGCGGTGGAAATAGAAATTTGTGCTGTAAAGGGCAAAATGGTTCTCACTGCAGTGTCTGGAGACATCCCACCATGGGCTGGTGGAGCCACAATTCCTGGTGGAACTGCTGGGGTGGATCATGGCTGGACAAGTTCCAGAGCTTCTGGGGGCAGGAACTGGGGGCAGGAACTGGGATTTAAACCACCCAAGAACCTTGTCTTGCCCAGCCCTTGTTGAAGGGGAGCCTGGGAACCTTGAGATTAGCAGCATGAGCTGCCTTCCCAGGCTCTGCAACACCCAGCGTATTTGGAGCAGTGGAGAAAAAGCAACCGTGGGAGTTTTTTCTATTAAAATCTTTGAAATCAATGTTCCAGTAAATCATTAGTTTCTGAAGAATAAACAGGTTGTCCCAGGAAGAAGCAATTCGTTTGTTTTACTCTTTGACCTGTCAAAATGCAAAAATTGCTGTGGAATTTACTCTGTGGTGACACATTCTAGCAGTGGAGCAGTCTCCATTAGTGCTAGCATTTTTCTAATTACAGCTATAAATAGAAGTTAACCTTCATCCTGATTCAAAATGGATTCCAGGGACTGTCAAGTGCATAGGTGATGCAATGCAGAAAGATGAATGCAGCGGCATTTGCATCATCATATTGACTTACAGCTTCAGGGTTAATTATTGCATTCTTTTGCCGTGTATTGGGGCAGCCATTTTCAGTCATTTCCAAAACGCTAAAAAGAAACTCGACAGATTCTCATTAGATTAGAATAGACAAGCTGCTTGAATCAACAATGAAATTTTATTAGGGATGCTCAAGTATAAAAACAAGAGCTTTTCATTTTGATATTGTATACTTTACACTATATTGATTTCCTTCTATTGATTTTTAATAAAAAAGTGTAAGCCCTTTTCCAAATGGTGTAAATTAATTGTTATTTTGCCACTGAAAACAGAAGACTGCACCACAGTAATTAACATTTCCTGGCAAGGAATTTAAGTAAGCTTGCTGCTGGAATGGGCTTTAAAGCATATTTTGACAGTACCACAAATGCTAGCATATGTCTGTGAGGCAGTGATGTGGCAGGCATGACAATCACTTTAATGACTCAGATAGGAGCAGATGCCCTCCTGGGTACACAAGGCCCCATGTCCATCAGCTCAGCTAGGGTATGAACAGGCTACCAGCCCTCCTCAGACAGGCTTTCCATAGCTGCCTGAGGGTAGTGGTGTGGATTGAAGATAGAGTGTACCATTCATGTACCAGCTGCTTTGGAGACTACTTTAATCAAATTGTAGAAGTAGAGCCACTATACCTTTTTGCTGCCTCCGGTTCTTGGCATCCACTCATTATCTTTTGTCATACCCCACTTGCCCTCTTTAGGTAAAGGGGGCTTCTTGAGTGTGTGGTACACACAGAGGTCCTTATGCCTGGCTGGAACTGCTAAGCACTGTGAGGGACTAAGGAGCTTGGTCCTACCAAACAAGGGAGGATTAAAAAGCACATACAGCAGGTATCTCCTATGTCAGTGGGATCATGGAAACTGAAGAGAAGCGACTCTTCTCCATGAGACACTTCTAGAGGACTTGAGCAAACTGGCAGAATGAAGTTAATACAGCCAGCTCCTGAAAGATTACATTTTCAGTAAGAAGACGAAGAAAAAAAGGCACCTTCTTTCTATGTAGTCAGTAAGAAAAGGGAGGCACAGATATCTGAAAAGATTAATTAGAGCAGCTGGGAGACTAATACTATCATGTTAGCTGCTGCAACTTAAACACAATCCCTTCTTTTGAGACCATGTAAGTTACATAGTGATTATAAGCTATGTATTACAAGAAAGTAAGCTCCCCTTAAATAATTTAAAACACACCAAGTGACAGTGATAAATCAATTAATAAAAACGAAAGCTCTGTATACCTTTTTTTTTTTCACAAAACCAAGTTCTCTTCTTTTGTATATGCAAGCAAAAAAAAAAATTTAAACAAGTATCTAACACCTTATCTTAGCAAAATGGCTCCAACTCTGTACATCACTAAAAAACCAGAGCTGGCCGGCATATACCCTCAGACAGAACATATAACCCACCAGTGAAGACTAACCCTACAGCTGGAAGTAGCAGGATACATCGTTCTAGGAAAACTCCTTATGAATAGAGCATCCTTGTAGGAAGGGAGAGGTCAAAACAAACCTGACTGCTGTAACTATCCACGTCTCCAAACTCACAGCTAAGAGAACAGCTAAAGCCCACTCTCTAACCCAGGAATCAGCATCCTTATGCAGCTCAGGCACCTGGTTTATATCTCTTGGCCTAATCTCCTGTGCTAGGGAAGCTTAAACTATTATTAACTCCTTGTTTGCTAGTTATTGGGTAAAGACTACATCTAGGCAGAAGCTGAATGACATTTTTTAACCAGGCAGAAGATTGCCACAATTGTGTTTCCTTTTCATTGGAAGTGATATAAAAGTGCAGATTGGTAGTGCTTTATGTTTGGTGCAGAGAGGCAGGGATAACATGAATAGGTAATCTGCTCTCACCTACTTTTACCTGAAGTGTGAATGAAGCTCAGGTTATTTCTGTATACTCCACCCCACTGTTTCTTTCCCTCTTGTGCAGATTGTCACAGGAGGGTCTTGCTGTGGCATGAAAATCAGGCTTAAAAAGATTGTCTGTAAGTTATTTTCACTATGGTACATTTAATCCAAGAAGTACCAACCCTTTTGTAAGAACACCAGTGTGGTTCAGCTATCCAGAGCAGAATTCACTTCTGGGATGTGCCAGGGGCTCTTTTTTGAAGTTTCTATTAAATGTGTTTCAGTAATTTTGGACATTTGAACTAGATATTTGTATCAAAATGAAATCCCTTGGCAAGGTAATAGCTTGCTATATAATCTTCCTATTGTCAAATGTTAATTCTTCATATAAAGAGCAGTTACTGGTGTACACATATTCCCAAGTGGTTCAGACATCCTGCTTGTTGATTGCTTAGAGATGACCCCAAATCAAAGACTCAGATTCCTAGATCTTGAAATTTCAGATAGATTTAGAAATAAAGGAAAAGAAAACTTTACTCCAACAAACTAGTCTTTATATTAATGAGATTAGTTGTAAACAAAAATTTATTCTTTATGAGTACCATTTTCTGCTCTCAGTTCCAAAATCCTTGCTGCTGGGTGAATACTTCAGAAAGCTCTAGACCTGAAAATCATGTGGTATGTGAGCAGCTGGTACAAATTAAAAGAGTTATACTATATTATTTCAGCTGACAATCTGACATTCAGATTTTTGCCTCTGTTCTCATATAGTTATATTCAGTATCAGGAGCCTAAATCTGAGAAATTAACAGCCAACCTCTTACTGATACCAGAAGAAAACTTAGATGGGCAGGGCTGCCTTCAAACAAGCTTGATAGAAGCCATCTGTCACAAAAGTGACAAAATTATTAACATTGAAGTGAGCAAGACGAGATCTATATAGCAAAAGCAAAGCAATGGGTGGTTCTAACTCCACTTGGTAGAGCATTGAATGATCACAACTTGCTTTAAAGTTTAGGAAATTGTATCCCAATGGGCTGGTATGAAATCTATCTATACTGTTAAGTGGATTAAGACATTATGGAGTTAGTCATGCAGATAAAGTTTTGTTACCCTAGTGGTGATCTGTGGGAGAAAGAATGTTTGCCTGCAGAGGAGATAAGACACTAAAACTGCTCTGCTCTTATACTGCTGTGATTCAGTGGTCAGGAGCTATTTTCACAATCGAGAAGTTGAGGTCCAAAAAAAGTCCTCTGGCAGTCGTAGCTAGTGACTTCATGATGGCTTCAGACAAAGCCTTTTGCTTGAGATAGGGTATGAATTGAAACAATCTGGTCAAGAAAAACATTGGGTCAGAATTCAATAGAAGTGAAATTTAAAAGTGTCCCTCCACCAGACACATTTTAATGCATGCATAGTTACAGGGTGACTATGTTATCTCACTTTTCTTGTGTCATTAACTGAGAAGAGAGTTTAAAAAAGTGTCCCCACAGAAATCTTATTCATATGTTTTATTATATGCTCCAGCACGGGCACCACTTTAGTTTAATGGTGTGTTGGATGATGGTACAAATTTATAGCCAAAGGTTTACATCACAGACAGCTGGAATGAATAACAATAAATTAATTTAAAGTGCTACAAAAGTGCTCCCCATAGTATGCAGTGCTTATGTGCTCAAGGCTAATAATTTAGAAATGCACGTCTTTTATAATCCTGAACTAAAGTCCTGAAAGCAGCTAGTTAAAAAGCAGTCACATGACATAAATTATTTTTATTAATATTTCAAATACATGATTAGGGTGGGCACCATGGTCATTAGCATTAGATAGCATTCATTTATGACCCAGTGCAATGAAGCAATAGCCAGAGACAGAGAAACCAGCTAAGCAATGGCGCAACAACCACGGGGAGATGGGAGGAGGATCATGCTGCTGCTTCTTCCGTGTGATTTTTATATGCGAGTACTCATCACACCTATGGCTCTTTCCTTTCCTTTTGCTGGTCCTAGGTGTTTATCACTTTAGATACTCATAAGGCCTGAAGAATGAAAATATGTGCTACTGATCAGTGCTCCTCTGTGTGGTTTTCCTTCCATCCCTAGACACTGAACACCAGCAACGCGTAATGAAGTGAGGGGACTCGTCAAATGATGCCATAATGACTTCCCTCATTACAGCAGCAGCACTATTTTGAACACTGACCTAATACTAAACTTACATACTAACTCTTACTTGCATAGGGTAGGTTACTTTAAAGCATTTGACTTGCTTTCAGAGGACACCACCACTTTTGGCTCCATGTCAGGGGATTAAATTGAAGTGATGCCTCCAGGCAAACAAGTATTTGCAGAAAAGCATTATGGAGAACAAGGCCAGGCCATAAGCTTACTTTCTGGGGTGAGGGACTGTTTTTCTTTTGCTAGTGTAACCCAACATCTAGCTGCAGTCTTCTCTAGTGAAAGAGTATATTCACTATTACTGGAGAGTGTAAAAGAGCAACCAACTCAGACAACTTGGGTAACACTTTTTTCCCCAATGCACTTCTCAGGCATACCTTGCTGCAGGGATGCCATTTGGCTTGAATCTACCCTTATTTTCTTCAGGCAAATTTGGCTGCCTCTCACTTTTCCTCATGAAAATCATCTACTTCTTAAATGCAGAGTCATTAAGCTGAGGTTATAGAAGGAGTCTTTCACACTGAAAGAAGGATCATGAATAATTTCTGTGTCTCCCATTCTGGGCCATTGCCATGTATTAGACTACATATTCAAATCTTGGCAGTTTGAAAAATATGCACCACAAGCAACCCCATTCACTTCAGTGGTTCTTCTAGCAAATAACCGGAGTGAGACATAAAGTAGGCAGAAGTATCATCATCTGGTCCCTCCACTCCCTCTTTAAAGAAAAAAAAATGGTTTTCTGCATTATGCAGAATGCAACCTTCTAAGTACTCATTAGCAATTAATTTTTTTAATATCACAAACATCTGCAAACTCATACTCTCTCCTCTTCCTGTCTCGCTTTCTTTGAAAGTACTTTGTAATGTAACACATTTTTCCAGAGGTCAATGGGGCATATTTGCATTTTGATACAATTTAAATTTTTGCCTCCAGCATGCCACTCAAATGCACTGTGCTAATCAGAGGCAAGTAATGATCTCCTAGATGCTTGAAGCGGGTGACTAGGCATATAAAAGCACCTCAAAATGCAAAATTAGTGAGAGAGCAATACACACTAAAAATAAATATATAAAAAAGGGCAATGATGCTCCCAAAAGCAGTTTGGATTTGTAAGCTGAGGGTTCTGCCTGGAATAAGCAGCTAATGTGTTTATGTGCACCACTGAAGTGATAAGGGGATTCAAGGGACTCCTGCACCAGCCGGCTGTACTGATGGACTGCAGGTTTCTCTGAGGATATATCACTTGTACGTCAGTACACTCAGACTATGCATAAGCATTTCTGAGGGCTTTTCATACTGTCAGCAATACTGCATATTCTGAACAATCCAAGATTAGGCAGGATCTAGAAAAATGGGGCAGTCCCTAAAGCATAGGCTTATCTGTGCAGAGGTCTTATTTTTAGCACTAGTGGTAGGTTTACATTCAAACATGGTGCCCCAAGGGAGTGGGATGTATGGGAGAGAAAAAAAATACAGAACTCAATAGATTATTTAATTTTTCATTTTAATATCTGTGACAGAGTCACTAACCACTGCATCATAAGAAAAACTCCTGATAAGCAGATGCTGCTCAGGCAGTGATCAGCGAGGCAGCATGTGTGCGTACAGGGGAGAGGGATGGAGATGCAGCCAGCGTTATGCATTAAGGCACTGTGGTGGGTGTGCATGTGAGAAAATGACACGAGCAAAACCAAGCCACTCCAGGGAGCATTTTGTATGTATTTTTAAGAGAAGGCAACAGGAAGCAGCCAGGGGAGAAGAGAGCCTGAAAAGACAAGGTAGGAATGACCAGGCAATGGCATGGCTGGGCTAACAGTAGCACAAGGTAAGAAATTCAGGCACCAGGGAAATCACTTAAAGCCATATTGATTCTCTTTGGAGGTGAGAAAAAGCAGATGCACTCTGTTACTATGGAATGGCTCTGACAGCAGCTATGGCTGCTTGATTCTTTATTTTTATGGTAACAACTTTCATTCATGGGGAGCCCCCGCTGTAAACCCAAAGCAGCCTGAACCCCTTGCTGCGCCCACCTCTCCACAGCACCAGGAGCTGCCATCAAAGCCTGCCCGCAGCGAGGCAGCCCCTCAGCCAGCCCAGAGCGCCTGCAGGCAACGCAGGACAGAAGGAGTGAGAAAGACGGGGAAGGCATGAGGGGAGAGGATCCATGGCTGGAACTGAGTGGCTCTGGCCATTTCCTGGTGCCGTGGGGAGGCGGGTGGGCAGAGCGGGAGCAGAGGTCCATCGGCAGTGGTCTCCCCCTGGAGCAGGGCCCAGACTCCGGTGGCAGTGGGGCAGAGCTGGGCTGGAGCAGAGGACGATCCAGCGCTGTGTGGTGCTGGGCCTTGCAGCTGGAAAATAAGAGGTAAATAAGATATGACACAGGGAAATAAGGGATTTCATTAATCTGTAGGAAATCCTACATTTTAGGGGAAAGGAAGGAGGGGGGTGTCTAGGTGTAAATACTGTCAGGTGTTGCCTGCACTGCTTCCAGTGAAGAAAGCACTGCATCAGGCTGGGGCCTTGCTCTTTGTGCAGGAACCTTAATTCAGCTGGTACTTCATATATTTATCCAGTTATATAATTACAGATTTAATACAGAGGCACTGTGTCAGAGATCTTCAAAATACTGCTTTTCTGGGAGCCAGGTGCCTGTGAAGGTCTGGCCTAGGTGACTTATCCTCAGCCTGGTCCTCAGCCCAGGCTTCCGAGTCTTCCTCATATTCAGGTCTCTCTCGTGCAATTAGCTTATTCACTGTGAAAGGCAGTTTCAGATCCACAAAATTCAATCTTCATGAATAGTTACAGCTTTGCAGTTCAACATTTTGTAACATTAAAAGTTTTCATTTTCCATTTAAAAAGGAGCTAGACTTCCCAACAGCCAGAGTATGGGATGCTCAGGACGGTTCCCCCAAGAGCCAAAACAGTACTGTTCAATTTCATCTGAAATGAAATTTAGTATGGTTTTATTTTCCTGAAAACAAAAACTAGTCACATTACTGAATTAAAACCCAAATACTCTCATAGCTCTCAACACCTTATTGTCCCATCCTTCCTGTTTCCTACATGAAGAACCTCAAGTTTAACCACAAGGCGATGCCTGTGCGCTTGCTCACTGACTTGCTCTTTCCTGAATATCTGCTGAGCAGCACCTTATTTGTATAAATTATGACTTCAGCTTAAAAGCAGATCAGAAAATTTCTATCAGAACAGTTTTTCTAGACAAAATAGCTTTCTGGTAGATGGAGTTCTTTGTAAAAATATAAAATTCCATTTTTCCATAGAAAAGGAGATTTCTGTTCAAAATTTAGTATACACTTCATTGAAGATGCAGGAATTTATTTTTTTGTTGTTGCAAACAAAAAAATTACATCATTTTTTCAGTGAAAATAATCATTGTCCTAGCTAGCACTAATGCATGTTTCATATTTATTACACTGCTGAGTGTAAATCTAGAGTAACTCCCTTGGCCTCAGTGGAGTTACTTTGATTTATACTATTGTAATAAGATTGAAAACTCAGTCTGTGCAGTTGGTTCTTGTGATGAATATCTTTGCCTTCTAGGTACACACATACAGAAAAACAACAAACAAACAAAAAACATGAAGCTTGATGAATTCTGGGCTGGGACTGTTGTGAAGAGTTCTAACACCCAGTGGATTGGGTTTCACTATTGCTGGACAGAAAGTGTGAAAATGTGGGAATTTAAAAGCAAAAACATACAGCCAAGCATTTAAAAATTATTTACAACCATATTTTTATCAGCTATAATTTGAAAATGATCAGTGTTATACAGAACACTGGCTCAATTTTAAAGGGTAGGTCCGTTTCTTCCAGTAAATTAAGCATATCTTGAAATATCTTTTGGTCTGATGAAAAATGAGTCTAACAGCATCTTAGCAATACTGAAGAGAGTCTTTATAAGTCTTTAGACTTATTTGTAGACCAATATATTTTCTCTTTCAATTGTTAAAAAAAATACCCCTTTGTTTTAGATAAAATTTGCCACAAGATAGGGTGATTGTCTTACCTTCAGAAAGCCACAAGCCATTCCCACAGAAGCCAAATGCAGGGTACAATCTTCATATTACCAGGAGTACTTCAGGATCTAGATTATGAGTCAATGGTACTTCCACTGCATCAATCTAAGTGGAGAAATTAGGTATTAATATGCAAATGCTACTTTTTAATTCAGCTAGTTTGCAGGTCAGATCATTTCATTTAGAAGTATCAACTGAAGTGATCACAACTGTTGCACTGGTTTGGGTTGACAGGTATCAACTTGAGCAGGAACTCTTGCAATCAGCTTTTAATGCTTTTTCAAAGTGGTGCCAAATTTTTAGGCCTGATAAATAAGTAATTGTGGGTAATTCTGGTTTCCAAGACAAATAAAGAAAGTGAAGAAAACAGGATGAGGGCAAATTCATCCTTAGTGTAAGCTCACTGACTTCAGTGGTATTACACTAGAAATAGCTGCGGAGTAGGATTTCTGATGCAAATAGTAACATGAATTGTGTTAAATAAGAAAGTACCTTAAAACATGCCTTGGGCAAAATAGCTCTGTTAATCCCAAAATGTTGTTGCAAGAAAACTCCTTCCTTCCTACAGTGTTCTAGGGCAGCTATGAGGCATGCTACATAGTCCAGCTTTTCCGAAAAATTGAAAGATTTGTTTTCTTGATTCAGATCAATACGCTATTTTGTGAAGTGTTTTATTGGTTAATTTTCATATCTCCCCCCACCTTTACCTCCCAAGCCCCACAACCGCAAACCAATCAGACTTTCGAGGTCACTTAGTGCAAAACTTCATGTTTTTGTCTTAGTTTTGCATATGTTACAGAAAATGTCAACTCTGCTTCCCTGTCTATAAGCACCTAAAATAAGCTGCCCCCCGCATTTTAAATCTGCTTGCATGAAGTCAGGGGGAATTTTCCTAAAGTTATCTGAGCACCCAGTAACAGAGTTGTCCAGGAATAATAATTTTTTAAGTTTCAGTAAAACCAAAAGAAAATGAAGTGAAAATGTCCAGTATAATGAAACAGTGGCATTGTTTGGCTCAGTCAGAAGTTAGATGCTGATTTTTATTTTCACTTTTCTGCTCCACACTTTCTAAAATCATATTAGAGAAAATAAACACTGAAATTAAAATATTTTAATAAATCCCCAAATATTTAAGAAAAATCTCTACTGTGATTCCTCCCCTCCCCCTCCGTTATTGACATATGCAGTGGTAAATTTTTTTGACAAAATGCTTACAAGCATAAAGGATTCTGTCAAATAATCTTCAGCCAGCTTTGGAAAGCAACACTGCCGTGAAAAAATAATAATAATAAAAAAATAATCAAGATTTGGATTTTATACTGCTTTATTTAAGAGCCCAACACAGCTGTGTGTTGTGATCATGCCCAGTTGTGGCTACCTCTAGAGCCTGATAGTTTTGAGTTTGCCCCAGTGCAGAGTGATCACTTTCTTTGCTTGCGATTGCTCGTTTCTGAAGATGACAGCTTTCATGTGAGCAGAGCAGCCTATTCCTCTCACAGCACTTCCACGTGCAAAACAGCAGTCACAAAAGTCAGCTCTGCTTTGCTAGTGATGTACCACGCACCAGACCCACCTGCAATGCTGGCAGTCTGAAATATTGCTGACTAGGGCAGCAGGAGCTGGATTTTAATGATTTGCTCCCTCCCAATCATTTGGGTTCATTGATTTCTCTAATTAAATATGCATTCCACTTCACCATTATTCTCAATAATCCCATTTAATCTCAATCACAGGACCAGAGATACAAGGGCTTTTGCTTACAAACTGCTTTTGGCAAACCCTTCTTTTCTGTAGGGGCTCTAGGATACATCTAAGTGCTATTTGGCTATGTCCTCCTTTCCTCATTGTCCTGCTTCCACCTACCTATTCAGACCGCTCTTCCTTCTCCCTTTCAATTGAGCCTTCCAGCTTAGCTTCCAAGGTCTGGGGCTGCAGTTCTGACTGACAGCTGTGTATGTAAACCTGATTTATTTGGCCAGCAAGGCACTGCACCAGGGAAGAGGCCATCTGAATGGTGAAGCTGTTAAGAAACTAATTGTGTGATGAACTGCAGTTACAGGAGAGTCTTTACTGTTTGCTTCATCTAATCACATTAGCTACCAAGGATTTATCTTGTTTGCCCCTTTTCCATTGTTTGAATTGGAAGAATACCAGGTTTACATCAGGGATGGGCTTGGCCAATTGGCTCCCAAGCCTTTATCATTAGCTTGTAGGTTCCTTCGCTTATTAAAAGGCTCCAGGACTGTCACTGCTGTGACTGTTTCCTTGCTTCCTCATCTCAGACTGGGAGGCTTTGAACTTGCCAGGATCTAGAGTTCAGTGCTCTGCGTGTGTTCTGCGTGTGTTGACGAAGCCACTAATCCCTAAATGAAGGGCAGGGAGCTGTTGGGGTTAGCGATTTCATCATCTTTAACAAAGAAAATAGAATCACTCACAACACAGGTGACTTAACACGAAAATTATTTCCCTCTGCCTTGCTTTCAAACATCTTTCTGAGCAGTGGGTCGGAACTGAAACCTTTGGTTGCAAAATACCAGCTTGTGGGAAGAGCAAAATTGGGGAAGAACTCTCTGCCACCAGATAACCTTTAATTAGGTCATGCTCTGTTCCTTTGCAAGCAAACACACCTCCTTAGGCATTTACCTAACAGAAAAGCAGCCATACTGCTGCTTGTCTTTGTTGTTTCTACCTGGGAAAGAAGTGGTGGTAAAGGGTTAACGTAATCATAAAATAAGTGATTCTCATCCTCAAACCATAGCTTCCACAGGACCAGTGCCAACAACTTTTCCCCAGTCATCGGTGCCCTGCAGTAGCACCAGGAACATTGCCTCAGATAGTTTGTCACCCTGCTTGTAACGCAGCACTGATGCTGTTTGCACGCAGCTGGTGATCACATTTTTCATTTGATAGGATTATGCTAATTTTACTTATAGATATCAGGTTCAAGTCAACATTAACTCATTCTACACGGCATAAGCTTTGAGTTTCTCCTGACTCCAGTGCAAAGCTTTCTCCACAGTCACTGCCTGCCTCCTGGGAAATGTGTACTGAAGCCTGTACTCAGGCCTCACACTGGGGAAACAGCTGCAAATAGCATCGTGGGTATTTTGCAGAGCCTTTATAAAAAAAAGTTTTAAGAACCCATATTATTGAAGTCACTTTTGGGTAACCTTTACCTGTTACAAGTATGCTTCAAATTTGACATGCATCATTCAGAATCTGATTCATAGCTGGTGTTACTCCATCTTTTCCTTTGCATAAAACAGAATTACACTACTTGCATTGGTCCTTATGCCCCATTCCCTTCCTCTTGAGGCCAATGTAAAGTTTCTCATTGACTTTGTTAAGCAGTTAACCAGACCTGCTAAACTTCAGCTGTTAGGACAATTTCCTCCCTTCCTCATGGTCTCATTCACCAAAGACATATTGAAAGCAGCGTACTTGCAGCAGTCTAGCTGAGGATTAAGAGTTGCACACCCTCAGATCCAAGTGCTTCAAATGGGAGCCTGCACCGAGCAGTAAGAAACAGTAGGCAAAGGAAAACAACAGCAAGAGCTCAATACAGTCAGTCTAATAGCTTTGCTACATCCTCCCAAAGATCTCAGAACAAAACTTTCATCAGCTGAAATCTTATTTACAGCCTGGGGTTTTTTTTTTCCTGTAAGGTTAGAATAATTCTTCAAAGAAGACAGACAGTAGCTTTCTACATCTCCTAAGGTGGCCACTGGTAAGAGCTCTGCAAACCAAGTAGCCTTAGGTTGTTGTAAATTACGTCTTGTCTAGATTCTTAGTTCACAAATTTCAGCCCAAGCTTGAGGAATTTCAGCAGAGACATCCTCCTAGTTCTTTCCCATACACTTCCTCACGCAGGAAGCTGGCAAACCTTCCCAAACCCCAGGCAACTCCCCTTCCTCTGCAAAGCTGCACTTTTCTCAACAATAAGGTGCAGGATGACCCAGTCAACAGAAATATTTAGTAAACAAGATACTGTTCTGAAAAATTTTCAGAACTTGGACCTCTGAGTAGGAAAGTTTTGGGGAGTAAGAATTTCTGGGAAAAGTGGAAAAAAGGAAATAATTACAATGGGATCATGAATTGAAGCTCATTCTGACATATCCAATCATAAGTTATAGTGGAGGGGCAGAGTTTGGTTGTCCTTGTGACATTGCACATTGAACCAAGACTGCTCTGTGATATTCTGCACAAAGTAGATCTTGTGGGGCTCTCCTTGCTCTAATTGTGAAATTTTCAACTCAAAGAACGCTTACAGATTTTATAAACTGGAGAATTATGGGAAAAAGTTGGATCAGGAAGGAAAACTATACGCTGCCTGGTGGAATCACAGCAGAAGTAGATGCAGGCTTTGTGGAGACTGAGGATGGTCAGAACATTGTAGAAACATCACAGAAATGAGCCAGTGGCCATGCCCCTGCACTGAATATAGTAGATATATGCAGTCAGTACCAAAAATGCAAAATGAATGGACATACAGAAACCCATTTTCCATCACTAGTTGTTTGTGTATTCCCCTCCAAGCCCTTGCATAGTTTGACCTGCACATCCTCCTTGCACACCACACTCCCCCGAGAGATCAGCAGCAGTTATCTTGGTACGTGCACACACCTGACAGGCTTAGGCAGGGAGTTACCACCCACCCCCCATTTCTGGGTCCTCCTTAAAAGCAATTAGCAGCTACCCCCTTCAACATCAGGGAGCAAATTCAGTCATGGAATAACTCTCTTGCAATTAGTACAATTAGCAGGAATGTGTTTGACCCCAGCTTCACCTCCTCCGAAATGCAGTTCCTGGTACCAAGTGTTGCCCTGTGTTTGAGTGACATGTTATGAGTAACTGGATGTGAGAAGCATCATGTGAAAACAAACAAATCCCCAAATAACTGGACATGGAACAAATAAAAAGGACATGGAACTGCTTGANTATTGCATAGAAAAATTAGAAAAAATTCCATGATACAAAACCAACGCAGTGCAGCACAGTCCTAACCCTAAACACACGCCATTACCTATAACATCTTACAAAAGCACAATCAAAGTGGGGATTCAGTGGCTGCTGCAATGTTGAAATGTAAGTCTCTACTTGAACAGAGAGAATGTCTGAAACACTTCTCCCTGGAAAGTGAAAACCTTTTGTTTCATACATAATTTTCTTATGGAACAGGATATTTTTACATTTTTTTTTTTTAAAGCAAACAACAACAACAGAAAAAAACTGCTTAGGCTTGCACTGCTTCTCTTTTCTTCTGTAGATGTGAACCATCTATCTTAGAGCTGGAAAATTTGGATTCCTAACTAAGAAGAAAATTGTTGGATGCTCAGCAGACCTGCAGTGCTTGCATGTTGCACCCAGCCTCACCTCTGGTTTACTCTGTGTCTCTGGGAACAATACTCCTGTTTCTTGAGAAGGAGATGATGATTTGTGAGGCTTTTCATTAGAGAGATAAGGGGAAAAAAAATCTAACAGGGAGGCAACTCCTTGTCTGTACGGGAAGTGAGGTCAAGATGACAAAATATCTCCGAGATATCATTACCCAACTATTGCTCAAAGTATTTGCTCAAATGGTATATTCCTTTAAACTAATGAGTGGCATGATGCTCTGTTTTGACTAAAAAAATTAGGTGCTTGGTTGTAGAATAAGCTATACTTCTTTACTTAGGAACAGAGCCACTTCTTTCTTTCTTAGCTTATTTTTGCCCATAAGAAACCTTGTCTTCCAGCCCCATTTGCACAGTCATAGCCCTCTTCTCTTCTTCATTTTCTGTCTGACTTTCCAAGAATCCTTTCTACCCTGTGTCACACTACCCTGCTCCTTCTGTGACGTATGTACAATGACCTCTCTTTTCCATGTCATACACAGCCTAATCATTTTCCCTGAGCATCATTTGCACAGTAATCCTTTTCCTCCTGTGACACAAGCACAAAACTCCCTTTCCTCCACTGTCACTTGCAGACCAATCCCTTACTTCTAGCAGCATGCAGGCACTAACCCCTTATCTTCTGCATTGAACACAAAATGATCACACTCTAGCTTTCCCTCAATACAAGAGTAACAATGCAGCCTTTATGTTAATTCTACAAAGAACACACCACCATCCTTTTATTGCCAAATTATCCAAATATTAACCTTCATCTGATCAGTGAGCAATATAAAATATCATGGTGAAAAAAGCAAGGTATACAGCCCATTTTTTCCCCCAAGAAATTTCAAGAGATAATCCCAGCTTTTTCAAATGTTTAGAAGAAAAGACAAAAAATAGTATATTATTATTTTCATATTTTTTCCCATTACTCTCTTTTTGCTTCCCTCTTTTTCAATGATATAATGAGAGGGGAGCAGAAGAAAGGAATAGAAAAGTTGGAGGTGAATTAGAACTTGAACCCAAACAGTCTTTTAAATAACACTGGATTGTGTACTTCACGAGTGAAAGATTATTTTTTAAAGTTAAAAAAAAAGAAATGTTTCAGCTTAACTCGCCCCCCCCCNCCCCCGACCAGTTACGTTAGCAAATCAGAGCGAGAAGACAAGGGAGTAGTGACCAGGACTGATAGTTTTCATCAGCTGAAAAAGTCATTTAGCCTGCTTTGCTTTAAGCCTTATCCAAACTCAGATACCTGTTTAACCAGGGCTTTACAGCCTCCTCCAGCCAGGAGAGCCCTGTCCATAGCCCATCCCCTAGGCAGCTGCAGCCAGACAGGAAGCTGATGGGGCTTGGAAATTATTACTCTAATTTTATATCCCCTTTACACAGCAGTGTTGCATTTCGTGATGATTTAGGCTTCAAATGATCCTGTTTATTTCTTTAGCCTACTTATTTCCACCCTACTGCCACAGCATGCTTTCAAAACAGGGCTCAATTAATTAAATGCTAAGCCTGACCCTTTGCAGAAACCCTACATTTAGACTCATTGATTCCAAATTGGTTTTGTCTGCTATCAGAGCAGCATACGTTTGCCAGGATTGGTTTGACACTGTATCTTTGGTTAGCTACAGACAAATTCCTTGTTACAGGAACACTGGCTAATACCTCTAGGTGCTCTTGTGTTTGTAATACACTTTGACATCCTGTGTGGCTGGTGCATTTGCAGCACAAGATTTACTGCGTTTACTCCTAGAGTAGCTGCAGTACATGCCATTAGCTCCTGATTGGTACTAGCCACAATGGATGCTTGAGCAAAATTCAGGCTGGAAAACCACCACCACATTTTTTGAACAAAGATAGTTAATTATGGTAATCATATCACTTTAGCATTGTTCTTGCTTGTGTTTATGAACAAGTGATATGAGCCAACAAGAACAGCAGCTTCCTCCCTTCAAATTAATTCCTGCTTTGGAATAGCAGGGTAGATATGATAAGACTTTCAGTTTGGTATGTTTTCTCCTGCATCTTTTCAGTGGTGCATTACAATCACCACAATTCTTCACCTCTACTGTCACTTTTATGGCAGTGTTTTCCTTTTCTTCCTCTTCAGTCATGAGCATGCTAATCTTTTGTGTCACAAGCTGCACAACCCCTCCTTTATACGGCCCCCTCCTCCCTGTATATGGTCCTGGATTATGCAGTTAAAAGAAAAATTAATTCCACCTATGGAACATAAAACAATGTAATTGTTGCTGTTGCTATTTTTATTTCCATTAACCACTAAAACCAGTCTGGACTGAATAATTAGGCAGCTATTTCTGTCATGGGTTTCAATGCTGAATGTAACCCATTAACCTCACAGGAGCAAGGTCCTTGAATTCTGAATAATTCTGGGAGTAAATCGTGATGAATCAGGACTGAGACAAGAGCCAAGAATCTTAAAAACAATCTGGGGCATGTTCTTGACACTCAATGTTTGTTCTATGTTGCAAGCAGTTTCTGCTCTCCCCTTTTTTTATCTTCTCCCATTCAACTGAATCCCTTGGGAAATGCAGAAAGACTCAGAAAAAGTGTTTGTTATACTTAATTCTATTATTTCCTGATTTTTTTGTATTTTGTTTTGTTTTGTTTTGCCACTGGAAATATTTGTATGTAAAGAACACCTTACCATTCTTTGGGGCTCATCTGTTCATGCTGTTTATTTTCTACTTTAAATTGTGATAAATCTCACTCTGGTGTAATTTTTTTTTGCTTTCGAACACAGCCTTGTTAGCTGTAACTAGTCTTGGACATACTACTCTGACATGGATGCAGCTGATATAACATGGTTCAGTGAGCAAAATCAGTAGCAATATTCCTGGCACCAGTGTAAGTGTGCTGGCCTATCCTTACCTAGCATGCTGTGTGGCCAAACTGTTTCGTAAATTAAGGGTGGGCAACTCTCTTCTACTACATCAGCTGCTGCTGGAAGCAAGGACTGAATGTTGTTTACATGAAACAATGTGTTTTAAGATCTCTTCCTGAACTCAGGAGGCAGAATGGCAGCTCTACACATAGATGCACAGTTCTGCAAAATAAAATAAAGAATTAGTACCCAGTTGCAGTCTACCATGCACGCCTATGGGCACACGCATCATCCTCATCAGGTAAAAACATGTGACCTTAACACACCAGCATTTAATCTGGTCTACTGCATAAGAGCAGCCATACAATTATTTCGCCCTATAATTTCTGTATCATTCCCAACCACTTCTAGCTGAACTGGACTGTCCCTTTCTGAGAGACAACCAGCTCTGATTTAAGGACTCTGGCTGACAGAGACCTTTCCTGGATATCTTTGTGATCAATTACAAAGTTTAGTGATTTGACTGCTCACTGTTCTCATGGCTACAAAACACACATCACCCACCTCATGTATTGACATAAACCACATGTGTAGTCAATGATGTGAACAGGGCTTCTTACATGAGTAATGGTGGTGAAAGCAAGGCCTGTGCTGGGCCTGCTGATTCAGGAAATGCAGACTTTCTGGTGTAGAGGAGAATCTCAGCCTGGGATTGCTGCTGGTCAGAAGGACTGACACCAGTGCTTCATCCAGTGCTCTACAGTGTGGGAAACTTTTATCCTTAACTACTCCTTTTCTCTTTCTTCATCTGAGACCATAAAATATTTCTTCAATTTAAAACTGCTTACCTACCCTGGTTGGAGAGCAGATGAAAATAAATAAATAAGAATGAAAAGTGCATTAGGTGTACCATCCCCTTCTTTCAATGCTAGCTGTGTAGCAAGACAAACTCAGATAAGGGGGCAAATCCTGAGCTGTGGGGAAGCAGAACTTCGAGTATGCAAATATTCCTTCTATACTTTAAGAAAATATGTATAACTGAGAAAAGTAAGTATAGCATTAAAAATTCATGTTATGAAAAAAATCATGAGCATATTCAGATGTCTGAAAATATATCCTCAGTCTGAAAAACAGGCTGACCAAACATAACTAGGTATAATCAATTAACTTTAGTAATGTTATGGGAGTAAGCTGGGAGTGAGCGCCAATATTTAATGCTTGGTTGTGAGACATATTCCAGAATATAGTACATCAATATTGAGCAATGGTTTTATCACAGGAACATAATAACTGCTAGGGACAAAATATTGAAGAGAGGCACAGGAAGAAAATGAAATCACTGTTTTTCAGGTCACAAGGAGTCTTATGTTTTCTTATATTATCTTTAACTGAATTAAGTTTTGAGCAACTAATAACCTAACACTTTGCAGGACAGCATACAACTGCAGCTTGGTGACGGGTGCAGGAATGAGGGCTGACTAAGGAAATGTGTGAGCATTTGCAGGAGAGGGACCTTTATTTCTTTAAGAAAATTTTATTTATAGTAATACAAAGATAAGTTGCTTACGATAGCTAACAGGAAATCGATGAGCATGCTGGTAAAATCTCGTAGGGAAGTTTAGAGGTTTTTGCAGTATTCAGAAGCATACTTTCCCCTTTGTTTCTCTCTCTTCTTCAATATCTCCTTTTCTCTCCCTGAGGAAGAAACCATAATTTAATTCTGACTAATATACAAACAGTGTCCTACGATCAGGATGGTTAACTTATGATGAGATGTTTTACGAGCCACAGCCTTGGCTTAACTAAATGCCTTCTGTGCAGCTTTAGCTTTGCTTTACGGACCTGCAAGAGCATACTTAAGGCCTTACCATTTAAGCAGGAGCTGTAGTTGGTACTGGAGAGTGAGGGGCTCTCCTGAAGCAAGCCACTAGACCTGTGAAAGACCATCACCTTGAGAAAACTGCACTGACATGAAACCTAGAAGAAAACACAACCACACCAGAAACAATCATGCACATCTGTGAGCTGCCTCCTGCTCCTCATAAACAAGAGCTATAAACTCATTGCCAAAGACTGAAAAAGCCCTCAAATAATCCTCTAAAAAAGACCACAATAAACAGCTAAGAGATCTGTTGTTTGACTTCTACAGGAAACCCCATTCCACTTTCTCCACAGGAACAGCAGGAATGGAGAAGGTCTGATGGTCATAGGCCTCATCCCTGGCAGTCTGAGCCCACCCATTTGCTAGAGAGCCTTTTGGTTGACTTCAGCTGCCCTTGGTGTGGAAACACAGAATAACTGAATCAAAATGCCACAAAACTAAACTGCTTATGTACCCAGCCCAAGCTGCTAATGGCCAGTGGCCAAGACAGCCAAACAGCACGAACATCTATACAACGGAGCAGTGCCAAGTTGGGCCTCCCCATGCCATGCTGGTGTGGAGCGTGGCAGGAGCGGGTCCTGCAGTGCCACAGGGCTATACTAGCAGAGCACTTGCAGGTCAGGTTGCTCCCAGTGGCTTGAGTGCCCATGTTGAGCCCCTGCCTCTGTAAGAGCCAACTTGTTCTCTGAAGTGGCACAGGCACATGCTGCTGGCCAAGAAAGGCTCAGTCATGGGCCAAGATGGCATGTGTCACACTTGAACCTCTGCTGCCACAGATGTCACACCAGAGGACCTGGTGCCAATGGGTGTTTCACTAAGCAGGGATGCCATGGATGCTTCTTGGAACGTAGGGTCAGTAAGCTGTGCCTTCACATGTAGAAACACCACATATGCTTCTGAAGGGCTGGAGACTACAAATGAGAGCCCCTGTGTTGTACATTACCTGCTGCAGTGACAGGTTCTTATCTAGTCAGAGAGATGTGTGCTTCTCAAGGGGTAAGTTACAGTCTGGGGAAGTGCTCTATGGGCTTGGTGTTTACAGAAAATAGCAAACAGAAGGCAGCTGTGGTGTTGCAGAGGAATCACGGCACAGTTGCACATGAGTCAGTCTGGTATCAAAGTATTAGAGAATAAATTGCACTAACCCCAGCCTTAAGGACTGCAGATAATGTGCAGCAAAGAAGTTTTATCTGTGCTGAAGTACATATTTTTTATGCAGCTAAAGCTATGTCGCAGATGTTCTTCACTAGAATAGATTTTGCCTTTGCTAATCCTGTATTAATCTGCTGGTAGAGCTATATCTGCATTATTACCACTGGGCTCCTGGTGGAGAGGAGTCACCCCTCACTGGGGGCACGGTTCCTCTGCACCTCCCTTCGCCGAGCTGCAGCTCAGAGTTCAGGCTCGCTTGTGCCGGGGGAGCACCCCGCACAGCCCCCATTTTTATTACCACTACAGTGCTCTGCCAGGAGAGGGAGCTAGGACTCTGAGATTCAGTGGCCTTTGATGTTTTCTGTTCACAAATCACGGCGGTGTTGCAGCTGTCCAACACTAACATAGACTTTCCTGTGTGGATGGGTGGATGTTCAGGGGGCTCATGTTTTTCCATGGAGGCTACATGCTGCAGAAGGGATTTGGCCCCTGCTGGATCCAGGAGGACTCTGATGCTCTGAACCGTGTTTTGAAGGCTCTCAGTCACTGTTTCTGACTGCTTCCCCAGGTGAACTCCAATTGGAGTCTGGACTCGGTGAAAATGAAGTGAAGCCTACAGGTTCTGGCATCATGCTGTCAGTGCAAAACCACTGAGATGCAACCACTTCTGGAGTGGAGGTGGAAACCAATGGATGCATAGAAAAGCAAGTAACAGCTGGGAGGAGGGATAAATTTTGGTTCAGGCTACCAGGTGGCACGCAGATGTTTGACAACATTTCTTTTAACTTGGAAACACATCAGCCTTCTTCCCCCTGCAGTATATGTGTTTCATTTTGAACAAGTAACTGGCAGCTGGAGAAAGTTATTAGAAAATGCTGTCTATGTTCCAGCACTTGCAACAGCAGCAGAATTACCTGTTTCCTATTCTGCCCAAGCTTTCTGTCTCGTTTTTTAGATATTGTTGGCCCCAAGTCAAGTTTTGCTTAAGTTAGGTATCAGAAGGGGAATAAGTGGAGCTCCAAGCTTGTTCAAAGAGTAGAAAAGGGAGTTTAAACAAAGCTGGCAGAGATACCAACACAACTATTATCTACATTCTGGATGTGGTTGGGCCTGCTGGGAAGAAAACAGGAAATAAGTGAGAAAACAATTCTTAAAAATGTGAAAACCAGCCAATTCTACAGAGCTCCACTCTATGCTCAAATGTCTGTAAGTGCTGATAAAAGAGCACATGTGATGAGAAAGTGCTATGTCATTATCAAAAGACCTTTCAGTCTTATTTTCATTTCAGTTTTCTTCTAGTGCTGGAGTCTGCCAAGGAAAGGAGAATAACCCCATTTCTTCTTTGACTAAAGAAAAGTGGTCACGGACCAATATGCCCTCTTTTCCTTTAAGGTGATGGATAGAGAGTTGTGCTTCCCTACTATTTTTTACCTGATTTGAAAGTAAGAATAGAGAAATTTGGTGACAGGTTTGGAGGCTGGAAAAATAGCTCCTCAAATGGTGCTGGGCTCTGTTAGCCAGGAGGTGCCTAAGAGCCAAACTAGAGAAAGGATTGTTGAATGATAACACAGTGTGAGCAACCACTGGAAACTGTGAATAGTGAGGGAGGCTCCTTCATAAGATGTGCATTTTATTGGCTCTGTTACGAGTCAGAAAAATCTGGTGATCTTCTGATGCCCTCAGCCACTGTTACCCCACGGTCCAAGGGGTCAGCTTTGTCTGCTGGCTGCTGGGAGGCACCAGCAGGCCCTGCAGAGTGCTGGGACAGAAGCTGCTCCCGAAAGCATGGCAAGTGGCCATCAGGGTACAGGAAGTGTTTGGTAGCCAGGCCTCCAGGTTTACAGCTCTTACCATTTCCGTCCTCGCGAAGGGCTCTAACTGATAAGGATGGATGGTGCGGAGTTTTGCATGCAGGAGCTGTGGCTGTGACTTCCTGTCTCTGCACCAGCCAACAAGTTATTATAAAAATAAATACCTCAGCAGCAGCAGCAGGATCCCCAAGGGCCTATTTACTTCCACTGGCATGAACTAATTCCTGCAGAGGAGCTCTAGCCAAATCCTGCAGAGACCAGCGGGAATCTCTCCAGGCTCTTGCAAAGGCATTTCGCACACTGGAGAAAATGTTGGTGCTTGGTCATATTTATCGCCATGTCAGTTAAAACATGTTGTCAGTTAACACCTTTTCTAACACAACATATATTTTCTAAATCTGAGGGAAAGTGAGCATTTTTACGTCCTTTTATTTTTCAACTATTTATTCTGATTTACTTCTGAAATTGCACAACACACTAAATGGTGGTTCATGAAGTGACCAGGGATCAATTATTACTTTTTTAATGTGCAAATTGATCCTAAGGTATCTATCAATCTCTTATAGTTCTATCTCTAGAAGATACGCCTGATTTCAGAAAACTGAAACATATAAAGGAAGCTAAGCCAAGGGCTTTCCTTGGCTTGCTCTTTAGAAGATGTTTGATGGGTGAGTTTATTATCCGCAGGAAAAATGAACAAGCCAATACACCCTTTTCAAGGTTTGCAGGTGCCTTAATGTAACTTGTTCATTTAATTTGGATCTATATACCTCATGGGAAGGGCAGAAGATTTTCATTTTCAAGGCCTTATTTAGCCATAAAACGTGTATCACGTTAGCTAAGAGCAGGTCTATGAATTTCATTTTATTTGGTGACAGGAGAAATAGGGATGTATATATCACCCTTTCAGTAACTGCTATTAAAAGGTGCATGTTTCATGAAGAAACAGTGTATTCCATGTCATAACATCTTTTGTGAAATAAAATTCAGGGCATTTGTAGTATACATATATGAAAAGTATCAGTTCACTCAAATGAATGAGTAAAATATAAGCCCCTTTTGTGACTGGAGCTGGTCACACCTGGAAAATTAGGATGGATTTTGCTGGCTCCAACAAAGTCAGTAGGAGATTTTCTGTGGTCTCAATAGGGACAAAAATTCTCCTAGATTTCACACACTATTACAGATATTGTACAATATACCCACCAAGGTCATTAAAATGCTATAATCCCTAGTGTGATACATGATGGGGTAAAAACACTTATAAAGGTATTGCTTTCTAAACTGGTGTAATTATGGTAGTAATTCCCAAAGAAGGAGTATTGCAAATGCATTTCCAGTTCTAGTTTCTCATTTTTTTTTGTCAGTGTTCATTACAGTAGTGATATGCTTGTGTCTAAATCTTGTTGATGTCCTTCCAGAGGGCACTAAAAACTCTAAAGTAAGTAAAGAAAAACTTAGTTGGTGATTCTGACTGGCTGCTCAATTGCTACCTTTTGAGCCCTGTCCCTCAGCTCATAATCCATAATGTTCTCTCTTATACTACACAGACTACTAGCTCTTTGTTTATATTAATCCACTTACAGCTTGTCTAACTTAAAGGGAATTATGAGGAAAAAAAAAAGCAAGCCCCCCCTCACCAAACTGGGATGGTTTGGGACTAACGAGCCTCAGAGAGCTATCAACACTCAGCTGTATGTTCAGTCCTTGGGAAGATTGCAGCCAGGGCGAAGCCACCCGGTGGGGCAGTGCAGTGTGGGGCAGTAGGAGGCTGGCTTCAGTAGTGCTCTAGTGACAATGTGTGGGGCTTGGGCACCAAACCTCAGAGTGAAGGGTCTACCCCTCTTTTCAGTGCACAGGACAGGTCCCGAAAACCTCTTAAGGCACCAAAGAAACATTGAGACATGAATATTCTTTTCCAGTTTTTAAGAAGGGGATGGAAATACAGTTCTGAATTATGGCAACAAAAGATTCAAGCCGAAATAAACACCAAAATCTCACGCATGGTGAGAAGAGTGCTTGACTGTTTCCTTATGGTGATCCTCTCAACAACGATGAAAATCAGCTAGAGGCAGATAAAATTACACATTCTCCTTATGATAAATGAAAAACCTGATCTCACAACCCACTTATTTTTAATCTCACAGCTGCATTGTATCCCTGGACAACTGGGGGGTGGCAGAGGTGCTACAGAGTCTGGTATTTTCTTTTCCCTAGGACTTGAAATTGGCCTTGGATGCTCTGTACATGGGTGATAAATGCTTTTCCATCTTCTTTGAAGATGTCTAGCATCTGCATTTCTCTTTGCTCCATAAAGCCACCTCCTTCCCACTGCTTAACTAAGTCCTCACATTATTTGAACAAAGAAGTGCTGTTCTTTAGGCAAGAAAACCAGAAAAAAGCCCAGTGTATTTATCCTCTTCCTTCAAGTGTGTCAGTCCTTTGACTAACGATGACAAGACTTCTGTTCCTGTTGAGCTGCTACCTTCTTCACAGGTGCTACTAAATACATACATCAGTTTGGAAGATGTTTCCTTACAACTGTCTGGAAATTGCAGTGACACAGCCAACTCATTTCTCATATGCCTTTATCAGCTAGCTATCAGATTAAAGACAAAATGACCAACACCTACTTTGATAAAATACCAAATTAAAGATCAAATGAACAATACTTAACTTGGATTAGATTTGAAATGGTCACTGGGTTCACTGTGATTTTATATCTTCTCATTAGCCCCTGGAAATATTCAGTCGGCAACATAAAATGCTGCAAAAAGGAGCTTGGCGTCTTCTAAGCTAGAAGGAAACCTGCGAATAACAATATTTCATTTGAATACATCCCCTGAAACAAAGGTGGTGGCTCAGAGAGATTATCAGTTTAGACTCAGAAACCATGCAAATTGGTGTTTCTTACTGATGTTCCCAAAGAATTAAAAGCATAGAACATTTACATCTCAGGATTTGATCCTATTTTGAGGTAAATAAACCCAGGAATTTCTGTTTTTCTAAAGAGTAATCCCTGCTCCCAGCTTTTTGAAAGTCCACAGTCAAAGAGACATAGAGGCAAATGAATGCAATAATGAGCTGGGATTCAAAGTTATACCACCATGCTCTAGAATAGACAATAATCTGCCTGTGACAGACACATTTCTTCCACAGTTTTTGGATTAATTTTTTTTCTTTTTGACTTGAGATCTTTTGGCTAGTACTGCCAAGAAGCCCCTGTGTTTGAGGTCAGGATCTGCAATATTTACACAGTGGATGTTGCAGCTCCTTGGTGAACGTGGTAGGCAGTAGCCATCTGAAGGAGGTGGCAAGATTTAGTGTGAATAGTTTTGTGGTTAGATTCTCCAAATAATAATAATAATAATAGTAATAGTAATAGTAATAATAATAATAATAATAATAAAAAGTAGTAACATAAGTTATCAATGTTATTCTCCAACCTATGTTCCTTCTACACTGAAAGAAGTTGTGGTGAAGTTACACATGGAGTAAGGCTGAATATAATGGCTGATTCTTTGGCCTGAAAAACCAGTGTGCGATCATCATCATTAAGATCCCACAGCACTTGATTAACCCAGATGCTTGGGTAAAGATTAATTACCCAAACCTTTACTTAATGAAAATGAGAAAGTAGACATACCTCAATATCTTCTCATTTGAAAAGGGAAGGTCATACCATAAGGATTTTGCAGTGAAGTCTCCATCTTACAAAGACTTGGAGAACAGCTGAAATTATGGCCTCACCAAAGTATAGGAGACAACTTTGAGGGCCTGGCTACACAGCAAAGATTTAGCAGCTGGCGCTGACCGTGTAGAACAGAGGGCTGCAATATGGGTGACTGGCATTAAAAGGCCCAAACCTCACAGCTGGTGGCTTTGGTTACTATAATAATGATTATCAGTGCCTGATGCATTAAATAACCTCTTCATGATAAATAACCTGATCAGTTCTAGGGGAAGGACAGAAAACTTGATAGGACATGTAACCTACTGGGACAGCAGGAACTCTCAGTCATTACTCATGTACCTACACGGGAGACAAGAAAACAAGAAAATGTAGTGCTTCAAGCATATTCTAAAAGGATAATTGTGTAGAAAAATTCTCTCAACACTGAAATCAAAAGGTTTATAAAAGAGAGAGGCAGTGCCTGCTCTGCAGTGACAGCTTCATGTTTATTTATTCTAGAAAAAATAAGGAGGAGATACTGAAGTAAAGACAAGATAATTTTATTCCCAGATCAAATAAAGGAACACAGAGTGTGTTCTCATCAAAGCGATTACTTTAGGGGGAACTAATACAATGAATGTTATTAAATGAAACAACTTCTTTATAGGGCATCTCACATTAAGGATTTTAGTGTAAGTAATATTTCTGTCAGGCAAAGTGATGCAAGACAAAACATCTTGTAGAAAATGCAAAAAAGACCTTTAAGAAGGTACTAAGTAATGAGATGTGAATTTGAACTACTGTGAAAACTCATATAAGACGGCATTTTCACAGACAGTGCCTGCATCTATGCATCCTTATAGAGGTATTCCTTAATAAACACATTATTGTAAAAACGTATTCTATTTACTACACTTCCTCTGCAGCAAATTATCCCTTTGCTTAACGGCTCTGAGTAACAAGGATGTCAGGAGCAAAAATGACTATTGTTCTTTCACTAGTTATTCGAAATATTTTAAATTAGATTTTAGGTGCTGGTAGAGCTAAAGTAAACAGCTGCTCAGCAGAGACAACTCAGACAAATCCTCAGCTCTATGGGAGATGTCTTCTGTGCAAATCTGAAAGACTTGCTTGTTTCTCCTTCTATCACACCAAGAAGCCCTAGGAGGAAATCCTTACAGTGCTGGCCACGAGGTGTAGTCAAGAAAGTATGTACAGATATCATCCTTTCTCTCTCAGTACATTTACACACATTAGCACTGGCAATCAGAGCTAAGAAACATGGACCTACTGTTTCTTTATGTATCCTGAAATGGACATCCATTTATCAGTACACTTGAGGACCTACAGCTACATTTTATTATCCCAGAATATGAGAGGTCTCAAGAGGTAATTATTTCTAAAATGACTAGAACATCTCGCCTTGGGTGCAGAGTTGTGGAAAGGCATGTCTTCTCTCAGGGTCATGAGAGTTAGAGACGAAAAACTCCGACTGTGTCATCTTGTATTGTTCCCTCCAGTGCCTTCGCTAGTATTTTATCAAATCTGTATTTATCTTAGTATTTATATATGGCTCCCATTGCACCACTTTGCAGTATTCAATTCCTTTATTCTCACAAGGACCCTATCTGGTATATTCTGCATCACGTTTGATGCAGTCTTGAAGAGAAGGTTCATAGCAACAGAAAATGATGGGAACATAGTCCCTTTCCCTTATTTGCCACCTCACTCACTAAATCGCTGTTTGATTCTCATCTGATGGGGCTCCCATCTCTCACGTGGGAGAGATGAAATGAGTAGGAGAGTAGGAGGGAACAGAGTTCATTCTGAGACGTGAAGGGCTCAGAATTGTTCTCTGTTACTTTCTTCCACAATATTCAGGACTTTTCAGGAACTACAAAATCTAAGAGACTATCGCATTGCAATTATTTGGTCAAGTTTTATGGCTTTCATTATTCAGGAGATTTGATGACAAAATGAACATGTGCTTTCTGTGCTGGGACATAATTTTGTTTTCCTCAGGCACTTGCTGAAGTAAGCTGCTCTCATTAACCCTAATTTTTGGTTTTATTTATTCCTTTATTTTCTCAAAATAAATCTAAAAAAAAAAAAAAAGGAAAGAGAAAACCATAAATAAACAAATAGATTCCCCAGCCCTTTCGTTTTCCTTCATATTGGGCAATTTTAAAAAATCTTTTAATCCTCACTATTGCCAGATAATACTAATCACAAGTTCTGAAATGTCATTCTTCAGTGGCCAGGTGCACAGATACTACAGGTCTCTTCTCCAGTCCAACTCTTCTCTGGAACAAGACATTTTGAATCTGGGTGTTTCCTGGAGTATCAGATAACTCCAGAGAAAGGCTGTTTGGGTGGGGTACAGAATCAAGTTTGGCAAGTCAGGGTCTATCTTTGTTCCTTATAATTCTCCCAACAAGGGAAGCACAGCACATGCTAATAGGTATTTATGCTCATTCTGTCTTGCAAATATCATGGAGGGACACAGCCAAGTGCCACATGGGAAAACAGGACTTGAGAACTCTGCTGCCCTAGGAGAGTTTAAATGATAAAAACACTATCCAAGAATAATGGAGGGTAGATTTTGCATGGAAAATATACTCACTGTAGACCCACTTCATTATTAAACTTAAAATTGCCCAGCTTTTTATTATCAAAGCATGCTGTCTTCAGTCACAGCACTTACAGGTAATGTCAGAACCTGCTGGCACAAGCCATCAGTTCTGGCTTGAATGGCTCATCGGTCATTTGTACAAGTCATCAGTGAAAGTGTGGTGGAATAATAAAACAGAACATGAGAAAGTCTGCTAGGACTTTCAAAAATCTAGAAATTTACCTAAAAATATGGAAAGGGAGGTGCTAGCACTGACATTTTCAAGTCTAACCCTAAACCACCATTCATTCCCTGTCAATTTGATAGTAATACAAGTTTTGAATAACACATTGCAAAAACTGTGATCCTAAGTACTTGTTACAAACGTTTTCTCAACAGTCCTAATCCAGACTGGGGGCTGGAGGCTTTGGCTACAGGCTAATGGTTGATTCTTTTTTATCCTCTGGGCAATTTTCACAGTTCTGGCAATAGAAAAGAGCCTTGAATGTTTGTAAAATATGGTATACATTTGCATTGTAGCCAATGAGAAATGAGTCCCAAAGTCTTTAATGCTGGTTGGTATGAATGTAAATTTAATAGACCCACAGCTTTTCCATAACAGCCCCCATACTTTCTCTTTGTGAGTCACAAGAGAGTACAACAATTCGATAAGAAACATTTTTACCTTAGAACCATACAAAGAAGTATTATCATTCTTTGGGAAGAAAAAAACAAAAATTCAGTGTTATTTCCAATTTATTTTTTATTTTACTTTTTACACATAATAATATAAGTCTTCCTATTACTTCTATTGTTAACATACAGAAATGTTCAACAAAGAAATTGGCTCCAGAGATGAATCTCTCTGACTTGTTTTAAACCACGGATGTTAATTCCAACACTGGCCTGTTAGCCGTATTGTTCTGTCATTCATGAACTTGTGATGAGAATTTCTGTGGATATTGAACCTCCTCTGCCCACATTGAGATGAGATGAGGACAGATGCTGATCTGACTTAAATGGTCATTTGCAGACTTCGTATTAAGGGTTTTGCAATGCACATAAATGGTTTTATTATATATAAATGCACCAAAAGTGTATTAAAAAAATCTCTAATATCACATATCCATTTCACATCTTATCTCTTATTTGAGTCTAAATTTAATCATGGCAAATGAAACCAGACAAAACACTTCTTATTAGCTTTGTGGTTTCACACAGATTATTTGATTTGCTTTGCTGGAATTTTCTCATGGACAAACCTGAAGGAATAGGCTAAATATCATGGAATACCAAATAATCAGTGAAAGTTTCTTTGTGATACATAAATAACTGACCTAAAGACTTTATTATTGTCTTAAAGGCAGATCTTTTCCAGTCTCCCTTTTAAAGTTCATTCTTCAATCTGAGCAAAATAACAATGAAAATAAATTAAAAAATATTTAAAGTTTGTAAAGTTTCTGTATTTAAAGAATGCAAGTAGTTTACCATTCTCAGTACTTTAAGATGCTTGAAAATTGAGCTATGAAGGAAACCATACACCCAATCTGCAACAGAAATATTTAAGATCATGAATTGGATTTAATGGGCTCCAGTAAATCATTAATGCTATTTTACCTTAGCACCAGATTAAAGAACACTCATCTCAAGTTGAAAAACCTATGCTCTAAACCCTCCAGGCTTGAGAATAGAGCTGTTCAAGCTGTTTAGTATGAAATCTGCAAGCATATTAAGCAGATATGACTTTTGGTTTCAGAACAGACATGAAACTTGGATGAAATATTCTGAAAAATTTTAGTCTTTAGAATTTAATATAGGAATTTTAAGGTCTAATGAACCTTTCTAGATTAGCATGTTTGGGTAGCAGTTTTAAAAAGAACTGAAGAAAACATTTGGTTTTTTGGATGAAGAAAAATAACCAATTTCACAAATCCCTTTTACCAAAACATCAATCCAGCAGAAAACACAAATATCACACAGAGAAATAATTTAAAAACCTATGAGTTGTGAATCTTAGATTACTAACAGCTTTAAAAAATTGCAAAGAGTCAGCAACTTTATTAGATACATGTATTTTGCCTGGAATTTCTACCTGGAACTCGTATTCCTTCTTTGAAATCACCTGTCATCCAAACAAAACCAACTTATAAAACAGGCTCTCGTTTGTTTAAAACCCAGTGGAGATTCTTCAGGGAGATCTTTCTTCTGTTCTGCTTTTTTTTTTTTTAAATGACTACAAGCTAACAATCTAAGATTGTGGTTGTAGTAGAAGCTTCTGTCATATGGAATGGAAAAAAGTATTTTGGCACCGGCTGAGTAACTTCAACCCAGATCATCTCCGTTACTTAACATTTGGTTGGAATATTATTCCTGAAGTTCATCAGTACAAAAATGAAACCACCTCTTTGGGAGCTTCCAAGTGTGAGCAAGGGAGGAGTTTCATACAATTTTCCAATTGCATTTTGAAGGACAAGGAAATTGTAGCATTTATTTATTTCTGGCATTGAATCTCACTTCAAAATTACAGAAAATAGTTCATCAATCAAGTGTTTCATGTATCATTTAAACATAACTCTGAAGATGACAATTACTTTGTCAACCTGGGAATCTAGCAAAGAAAGAGAGATTTAAAACAACTTATAAATGTAGCAAGCTATAGAAAGGTCACAGAAGTGTAGGCACCATTATATAACATGCACAGTTCGGAGAAAGATAATCCAGGAATTCTTAGTTGTACTAAATATAGTGACTCAAATGAGAGAACGAAGTAGAGAGCAAAGCCTCCAGGACCAGATTGGAGTGAAACAAAATTTCATCAACCCTACGCTTGCATTTAGAAGGGCCAGGCATACTCAAAAAGTAGTTATGTCTGGGCACAGAGAAGGTAACTCTTGCCTCTACCCACGTGGGCTCCTGCTGGGTTTTTGGTCTATGGTCCATTCTTTCCCTCTCTGGAAACCTTGGTTAATTATGAACAGTCATGCAAAAATCCACTCTCTTCCCCTTATTATCAGTCCAGTGTGTTATTAGACACTATCTAACACATGGAAAGAGAAACAAATGACACACAAACCTTGCAGAGAAAGTTTACAGCTATAATGTGAAAATTTAAGCCTTTGAGGAGACTTACAACATAGGTCTGCAAGTACGCACACTGTTTATGAGTAAACATTCAATTGACAACCATGTTCTTGGATGAACCAGGCATCTTTCAGGTTTATAATTCCTCTGAGGGATGCTGAATACCCAGCTTCCTCTACAGCAGGATATATCTCCTGAAACAGCCCCTTTGCAAAGTTTTGAAGGGATTGGATGTGGGAAAGACAGCATTGTTATTTACTAAACCTTGGCTAAAGGAGGTTGTTAAGCAGCCATAAGAAAGACTTAGAGAATTCACTGTTTCTTATTTCTAGTACAAATAGAGGAGTTTTTTTTTCGGTGCTCCAGAAAAGGGGAATCTTCTCCTGCAGAGAGGGAGTGGGAAACGGGCAGCAAGGGCAGATTCACAACAGCTGTCTCTCTGAGCAATTTATGGCATGATTTTTCAGAGAGAAGTACCCCGTCTGTGCAGACTGAAGAAACTGCCAGCAGTAGAAACAGGCAGGATTTTTTTGTACTTGGAGGTGCTGGTGACATTTCCCACTTGAAGCTAGGGACCTAAATGTGGGGTGGAGAAGGAGTGGTAGAAATATTCCCTGATATGTTTAAACATGGTTTTAACAACACTAGGGTCAGGGTCACTTCAGCCATCTATGTTTTTACTGCAACTGAGCATTTGATTTTAGCATGTTCTGAAGTTCATACCGAGAATTTCCATACTTGCTTCACCCTATGCAAATGCCAAGCCTGTTTTTCAACTGTCAATACATATGAGTGGTGAATTTGCACTCTGACTTGTGAGTAAGAGACATACCAGAAAGCAGATGAGTTTTGCTTTGGCAGTGCAGTAGAGCTTTAAACATGTGGTTCACTTACTAGCCTGACACCAGCTTTTAAGAGCTGCTGTGATTATTCTTTATTCTAAACATGAGATGTCTTTTCCTACTATCTTGCTGGGTATGACAGAAAAGGAAATTACTAGGTTTTGCCTTCAACATCTCAATAGTTCAAAAGAGTAAATAAAAAAATCATTACAAGAAACAAAGGGAAAATCTCCAACAAACCCCATAATTATTTTCTCCCACCCAAAAAGGCTTGCTGGCATTTGGAATTTCCTCCTACCATCAGGACAACACCTGGATTTTCCTTCCTGTTGTACAGTTCAGGCTTTCTATAGTTTCTGTGCATCCAGAGCAGAAGTATCTGCCTCCATTCCCTCACAGATACTCTGTAGTAATTAGAAATGAACTGACAATGACAGGACATTGGCAGTTTCCCAGTGAAATCAAAGCTGGGAATTGCTGGAAGAGTTTACAGTAGGGACCCAGCTGGTGAATCCCGTGACCACACCGGGGACAACAGCACTTGTAGAACAGCAATTGCAGGGTGAGGTGGAGCAAGCAAATGGGGAAGGTAGCTCTCAGTCAGTTCAGAGGTGGGAGCCTGGCCCATGCTCTACATGTGTGACAGATATTATGCTCAGCCATGGTCACCATGCTTGAAATGAGGTGGATGTTGGCCATATAACTCCATTTTCATGTACCATCAGCCACAGAGTCAAACCAAGCAAATCTAGGAGGCTGGCTAAGCTCTGGCAAGTCAGAAGGTTGTCATACCAATAGTTCATATTGCAGTATTGACCTTGATTTAGGGAGGTGGTGCTTTTTGTCTGAGTCACTCAAACACCAAAATATGTGCTTGACTTTAAGCCTAGGACTAAATCCCACTAAAACACTCTTTAGGACACAGAGTAGTTACCACAAGCAGTCACACTTAAAGCCAGAGTAAATTTAGAGCAATAATTTACATTGTTTTTAATAAATGCAGGTAATGAGACCTACCAGAATGGGAGGAATTGTGCCTGGCCAGTTGGTTATAAGAAAGATCTAGATTCAAATGAGCAAGCATTAACATAGAAAATATGTAGCAATTTTTTCTAGCCCACTCATTTATATATGCCATGCTTTTGTATCACTCAGCATTCTGCTCCCATCTCAAAACATCAGTTTGGATGCTGCTGTTTTTTTGCTCTCCATTGGAAGCACTTCATTTTCAGGAGGTGCTGAAAGTGGTCTATTCAACTTTAGCTTCTGCCAGGCATCCATACAATGGGGGACTGCAACTATGGAAATGTTGACCCTATTCTTATAACTTCATTACACAGACCGGTTCAAATACAAACCATAAGTGAGGAATTCTGCAATTAGAAGGTGTATGTGCATGCCAGTATCATGCATAGTCTCCCCAAATGATAAATCTGCCTTATAATGTGCTTTAAGAAACAGATGTTTGTTTTGCCTGTCACAACCTGTACAGAAACTGAGCTCTTAGTATGAGAGGGAAGGCTTCATAGGTTTAAAGAAAGAAAAAAATCAAGACCCAGTTGAAACTACCTTGACATCTGAAAAATGAAAGAAAGAACTGGGAAAAACAACACTAGCTGTACTGCAAATATTCTGGATTCTTTCCTGGAAGTAAAAAAGTAGAAAAAAAGGCTCTTCAGTAAATATATGTAAGAAGTTGAAGGTTTTGATTTGATCAGTTACTGGCATGATGCCATATATGACAAAATTCCTCAATAAATTGGATTATCCAAAAATAAAATCCTGATATATAGGGTTATTTAGATCCAAAGTAGCTGAAACCAAAGGAATTAAGGATGCAGTCCTTAATTCAGTTTAGATTTACAAAGCAGGACTCTTGGTAGACCTGAAATTAATCCTTCACTGTTCCAGCACCTGTAAAAGTTGTGACGTCTTTTCCAAGAGGTCCAGAAACCCATGGAGTTTTTGGAAGTTTGTCCTTTTGAAGATACCTACTGCAGTCACAAATGCACCTGCTTCTTAGACCTCACTGAAAGAACAACACCTCTTAAAAACAGTCTGCTAATAATAAAGTCTCTGTCTTGAACAGGGGTTTAGGTATAAGGTACAGAAATGGTTTCAACATTCATAGCTTTTACTATCTCCTTCTACATGCCCGGTACACACCGTTCCACGACATAGCTCTTCTTACACATACAACAAGTGGTGCACCCTGTTACTTAAAACTCACTATCTGTGCACTTGCCTTCATTATGAAATTTTGTTGCATTTGGACTTGACATAATGATGACCATAACTGACCTGTCAGTGTAGATCAGAGCAAATTGTATTTAGCATGGCAGGTAATTGCGATTAAATGTGGGTCCTATTTTATAATATGAACAAGCGCCTCAAGACCTGACTTGGAAGAGTCCTAATAATCAGACTTCCATTTTCAAAGGAACAGAAATGTTGTTGATAAAGGCAATAATAGAGAGACAAGAATTTTAAAAATGAATTAACATGACATATATGCTGCAGACTGTAGTTTAATCTTTGAGAAGCACAGCTATCTGCAGCATTTTTATAGAGGTATATGAGAGATTTTTAAGGTAACCAACAGGAAAGGAAGGTATAACTTCCTTCAAGAACATCATCCTGTATCTTTAAAATCACTATTAGAACAAGCCAGTGTTTTCAAGCTGCTCTCTGCCAAAATGCCTACTGTGTCCTATTATCTGCAACACTGTGTGCTATTCTTCCACAAATTAAAGCAGGTATTCAAAATTTGACACATTTGAGTCAAAAGTAGAATCCTCACATGCAGTATCTTCTGCGTGTGAATGGAACAGGACCTGAATATGGCCCAGGAAAGATTTTCTCTATTTTAAGATCAGAGTATTTTATTCTTTTGGAGGCTATTTATTGGTGCTTGTTTCTTGTGCACCATAATATTCTCAGGTATGGCATCGTGACATATAGGAGTGAATGGATCTACGTCTATATGGGTTCGCTAGATATTGATCACGTCTTCTGGGAATATGCAAGAAAAGAAAAGAAGGATTTTTCCCTTTTAAATCTGTGTTAGGAATTATACAGTCCTCCAGCGGAGCCCCTAGCTGGCTGTATGTGCTTCTTTGTTTCCTGTAGGGAGAGCGATATAAAAAGTGCAGATAACGAAATCTAACTAGCAGGGTAGGTCTCTTAAAAGTATTCATTGTCTGGGGAAAGAGGGAGGAAGGAACTCACCTGACCTTGACCACCCAAGCTTTTAACACTCAAAAAGACTTTCAAAGCTTTCTGAGGGAGATTTACAGCTGTGAAAGGATGCTGGAATTACACCGCGGCAGAAGGAATATAACTCCCCTTTTAGCTTCCTCCCCTACCCCAAAAGCACCTGAATCACTTTTGCATTTTTAGAAATTTAAATACATTGTTTTGGGAACTGATTGACAGAATCAAAGGGATTCCTGGCTTAACACCCTCACACAGCCTCCAAATTGCTAGCACTTCTCTTACACTGGCTGCTTTTGCTGTCAGAACCAGTCTCCACTTCCCCATCTCTTTGTGCCCTCTGTAACAAACAAACCCATCACCCAGAGTCTGTGGCTGATGCAATTAACACATCTCAGCCTTAGTAAGTTCCTAAAAACTCTTTTCTTGATGATAAAGGTAGCTGTTGTGGGCAGGCCATAGCTCTCAGCCTTTTGGACTTTTTACCAACAACAGTCCAGTCTGGATGTCTCCTTATAAAACAATGGCAATATTATTATTGGCTCTAACCACAAAAGGTCCAGATAGGGTTAAGAGATCCACTCTGTTGCACACTCAAAATTCACAATGTCTAGGTTCTGTGCATTATTATTGTGCTAATATGCCCAAATAGCAATAAAAACTGAAAAATGATACCTGCTTCCAAAAGCAGTGAGAGAATTACTCCAGTCAGTCACATTTTCCTCAAAGTCTCTGCAGCAAGTTCGACCCTCTGTTCAGACCTCCGAGAAGTTGTTTTTGTCAAAGAATTCTTGAATAATGGGGAGTATACAAAGAAAGCTCCTTGAATTCTCAGCATCTGAGGATCCTGTTTCAATTTTAATATATACGAACACAGGATTGTTCTGGTGGCAAAAGTAGGTGCTTCATTATTCATAGTATATTTGAACAATTTCAGGGTCTTTTGGGGTTTTAGTGCCTCAGGGTACAAAACAATGACTCAGTGCATTGGAGACCATTTCCCTAACAGTTTCTTCCATCTTCTTAGATGCCACAAAACCAGAAGAAAGTTTTCTTTTTTACACTAGTTTTCTCACATCAAGGAAATGATTAGAGGCTGGGGCAGCTTCTGGCAGGTGCAACTCCCAAAGGGGCCCTGTACTACTTATCTCTGTGGTAGGCAATGTGTCAGATACTGTGCTAACTTCTTCAGAGTCCCAACCTGTTGTATCATGCTTTTGCCCAAAGAGATGTTTTGGAGTGCTGAGATCTCTGAATCTGTTTTGAAGGTCTTTACTGAAGGTATGAAAACTCATGACAAGCTACAGGAATGTGATGTCTTTCCTTCTTTCTGCTATGATGGTTTTTAATGAACATTCTGGGGTAGATCAATAGAAAAAACATGAATAAAGGCCTGTGTGAAATGCAGGAATTGGAGATCTGAACTTTGCAGCTGACTCCTATGCTTAAAATAATCAAAATTGCAGGTATGACTATGTTCCTCAATTTTTGGAAAAAATTGCACAAATTTATTTGCAAATTTTACAGCTAGGATCTTCCTGAATTATTTTATTCATTATGTTTCTTCTTTACAATTAGTATTCATTTCGTAAGTCAAAAACATATGGGATGTATTAACGTACTCAAGTGAAGATGACACGTTCATAACTCATGCAGCTGCTTTTTCACACCTGAAACAGAATATAATGCTCCGTACCAGTGCTCATCCACAGCTGTACCACATAAATAAAAAAGTAGGGTGTGAGGAAAAAAGAAACAACGACTTAAAAGAAAATTCACATTCCTAAGTGCAGTTTGCTGCAGCCTTAGGAAAGCTGAGAGTCTGTTAAGCATAGTTGTTAGAAGTTATTTCAACATTAACTCTTTCTCAGGGAACACTGCACTGCTGACTAAAGTCTATGTGATTCTAAGTGAAAGGTGTAAGATAGCATGTGTGAAAGAAAGCATCACGCGGAGAAACAATTGTGTCCTGGGCTGGGAATGCTCCCAGGAGTTGGCCTGCATCCCCCCCACCTCCGTGCTTTTTAGACTGGGTTGTAGATTTCGTTGTGTGTGTCTGGCACTTTACTGAGGCTCGTTTGTGTCTTCAAGACCTAGCTGCAGTTCTCCAGGAGAACTCACAGAGCTGAAACCCGTGTTCCTCACAGCCTCCCTTCCCAGAGCAAAGCACACTTGCCCTTTCACCATCAGCTACCTTTGCTGAATGCTAAAACCTCCCCTTTCTTGTCTTTTCTCCCCTCCTTCCAGCATGTCTGGCTCCTCAGGCACCACTCAGAGACAGGACCCTCTGCTCACCTGGCAGCACCCAACCTTTCTCCCGTCCCTGTCCCAACAGAGCTGGTGGCAGCAGCTCTGCTGTGAGCCGGTCAGTGGAGAGGGGACTGGGTCCCCAGGCCTCAGTCCCTGCACAGTTTCTCATTTCCCACAAGGGTTAGGCAGTCTCCTCTTACTATTGTCACTTAGTTATTCTACTTAAGCTTCCTCACACTTTCTCGTTCTGAGGGTGATCACTACAGATCAAATTCTGATTATTTTGTTCAAAGTACACAGATACCTCAATATTTTTTGCAAGTAGTTTCACTCTTCTTTTTTTGCCAGCACTGTTTGATTTAAAAAGATCATCTGTAGAGAGAAGGAAAAAAAATAAATCTGTCTTTTAAAATATCTGCTAATTCTGAGACTTTGGAAGAGAAAGAATCAGCCACTGTTTCTACCAAACCTAGCCAGGACCAAAGCTGTATGTTCCTGCAGCAATTATGTTAATAAATGCCCTGATCCCAGAACAGCACTGGCCTTGGTTGATAATGTTTGTGAGAAAATAAAGTAGCAAACAGAAAGCATGGTAATAATCACACTCCAGCAGGAACAGCCAGAAAGGAATCGATATTTGCCAAATAGATTGGGAGACAGCTGAAACTGATCTTTTCCAAACATTTTTCGGGGTCTAACAAAATAATGGAGGCAAAAATAACTACAAGTAAAATGCATCTACTTAAGGAAAAATAAAAGCTTTATGAAACTCCTTCCTGTTCCTTGTTCCCTGCTGTCTGTTACAATCTATTGCGGGACTGTGACAGCATTTAGGAGTTTAATGCCCATGGAATAGGAAGTTGTCACAGGTTGATGGGCTCCTGCTGCTAGATAGTGTCTACATCATTAATCATGGACACTTACCTCCTTCGTCTCACAGGAGAGCCAGTAGTGACACTTGCTCACTGTACAGTGGAGTACACCAAAAACTATAATCTACCAGTGGTAAATTTACCATGAGATTGTGACAAGGATCATAGACAAATATGGGCTGCCTTGTAGCTCAGAAGCACATTTATCACCCAGTGATGATGACTTTGTCTGACCTCTGGCCTTCCCTACACATCTCCACTCACACCTGCAGACTCGACACAGTCGCTTGGCCCTTGCGCTGGGAACCGCACAGGCTGCTCTAAGCGAGATCACTGTCACTGCACAAGCATCTTGGGTTGCAATTTGATTTGATGGACCAGTAAAAACAACCACCAAATTCATTTTAGAATAGAAAGAAACTATTTTCTTTGCATAAAAAAAAATCCCTTTTCTTCCATTTAACACAAAAGAATTTTGTGTGAAAAAAATAATTTACTTTATTTTCTTAAAGACGTTCCTGATGTAATTAACACAAATGAAAATGAAAGGCTAATTTTACCCTGCAGTCACAAGACAGAAGTGAAATGAGACATTTTATTCTTTGTAGATTCAGTACCCTAAGTATGTGAAGAAGTAGAAAATGAGGCAACCCAGACTCATTTTGCAAAACCCAGATTAGGTCTTGAGTTCACATGTCCATTTTCAAAAGACTACTGTAACTAATGTATTATAAAATATTCCAACTACTGTTAGCATTTTCTCTTCAAGCTGCCCCACACTATAGGGAGATTTCTTAAAGATTCATTTAATGAGAAAAGAAGTGAAAGGCAGGTACTCCCCTTATAATCTGGTAGTCATGTCACATTAATATATGGGAGACCTGCATAAAACCCCAGCATCTACATAAACCAGAGCAAACATCTGAAGCACATTCTACCAAGCTACCAAGAAAAGATGCAAACACACATTATAATATATTCTGAGTATTCCTTTAGCACTAGCTAGAACAGGGACAGGAACTCATTTAGTAACTTATTCATCATAAAGGAGAGAATCACACCACTGTCATCCCTTCCATCTCTCTTTTTTGGCATACCTCCACAGAATTTTTTAAAAGCCAAATTCTTCTGGCAAGTGCAACATAAATTCTCTAAATCAGAACAGTTTCATAGCTTCAGCAATTACAATACGATTAAGAAGAAAAAAAATATTACCCACTTCTCTGTCTTACTGGAGGCAAAGTAGGCGGCAGCATATTTTGTTTCTTGAGATATTTAAATCAAGCTGTTTTTACACAAAACATACCCAGAATTTTAAAGCTACTAGATTTGAGTATTTGGGGAGAATTTTCCCATAGGACATAGGGTTACTCTCACGCCTCAAATGTGTTTTAATCAGTTGAACAAGACTTTGTTTCTATATTCATGTGAAGTTCAACAAGGCCAAGTGCAAGGTCCTGCACCTGGGTAAAGGCAGTCCCATGCACAAATACAGGCTGGACTGAGAATGGATTGAAAACAGCCCCAAGGAGAAGGACTTGGGGGGGCTGGTTGATGAAAACACCAACATGAGCTAGCAACATGCACTTGCAGCCTAGAAAGCCAATCATATCCCATGCTGCTTCCAAAGAATTGTGACCAGCAGGTTGGGGGAGGTGATTCTGCCCCTCTACTCCGCTCTCATGAGACCCTACCTGGAGTACTGTGGCCAGTTCTGGAGTTCTCAACATAAGGAGGACATGGAGCTGTTGGAGCGAGTCCAGAGGAGGGCCACAAAGATGGTCAGGGGGCTGGAGCACCACTCCTATAAAGACAGGCTGAGAGACTTAGGGTTGTTCAGCCTGGAGAAGAGAAAGCTCTAGGGAGACCTTAGAGCAGCCTTCCAGTACCTGAAGGGGCTACAGGAAGGCTGGAGAGGGAATTTTTACAAGGGCATAGAGTGATAGGACAAGGGGGAACAGTTTCAAACTGAAAGAGGGTAGATTCAGATTGGATATTAGGAGGAAATTCTCTCCTGTGAGGGTGATGAGACACTGGCGCAGGTTGCCCAGAGGATTTGTGACTGCTCCCTCCCTGGCAGTGTTGAAAGCCAGGTTGGACGAGGCCTTGAGCAACCTGGTCTAGTGGGAGGTGTCTCTGCCCATGGCAGGGGGGTTCGAACTAGATGATCTTTAAGGTCCCTTCCAACCCTAATCACTCTGTGATTCTACGATATTCAAAAGATTTTACTGTTCTGTTGTACTACTCACTGCTTAATGAAAAAAAGCCTACATATTGAAACAATGTAAGCCTAATATATTAAATGGTAAGGTGTTATTTTTTTCCTAGAAACTAGACTTTTTTTGCAGGCTATACTTTTCTTTTGATAACTGATAACTTAACTTGGACACTTCCCATTACATGAACCAGGATTTCCTTAAGATCTGGAGAAGGACTAATTAAATATGACACATTTATAGGCAAACAGCTTTCTTGATACTTGCAACTCATATCAAAGGGCTTGTCGGTGTTTCCTTTAGTTTCTTTGGAGCAGTTTTTGCATTCAACAGGCAGAAACTGGACATCTTGAATACTAAAGAATGTCACAACTGATTATGCAATATCAAAGGGAGTGATATTTTTCTTTTTCTTCATTATTTTCTTCTCTATTGCTTTTACCTGTTTGTATGATCTAGAATGTGTTCCATAAACAGAAAAAAATGTGCCAATCTTTACTGCTTTTTAAAGCTGAAAAAAGATCATGTTAGATGTCTGTTCAAACAAATGAAAAGAAGAATACATTGATGAGGATAAAGTATTTTGAAAATATTTTGCTTAGAATTTACTGTTACAAACACCGAAGGTGGGATTTTAATCCCACTGTGGCTTAAAATCAGTGTATTTTTGCTGAGTTAGTTTGGCTATATTGAGACATAACTGAGGTCAGAACTGCATCTTGATGATCTTGATGTTGTCGTGAGTGAATAAAGGATGAATCAATAGTAAGTTTGTTCTTTCCACATTTGTGGTTTTTTGATGGCCTGTAACAATGAGACACCCGTGTGCTACTACTATCCTTCATAATGAAAACTTATGAAGGCTTGGACTTTACACTGTAGATCTTCCTTTTGAAATTTTCAGATAGTTTCTCTGCAAAGATATGCATACCAAAGTTATGCTGAAGGGGAGCAATAAGATATTGTTCTAGCTGAGATACGGGCAAAGCTAACTGATACAATTATTTTTTTTGCCTTCATGAAATTCATATTGCTTGATCTAATTTTAGAAATTAAGCAAACTCAGTGATACAAGATCACAGAAATAAAAGACCCTTTTTTCTTTCTCTCCATAAAACACTTGATTATTTGCTATATAACATGAAAGGAAAACATGAAAATCACACACAAAAGAAAAAAAGATAAAAAGTAGGGGCATGTTCTTAGGCGATTCTGACTTGATCAGCTGTGATCACTTAGATACAACATGTATCTTAATCTTTTGTGCCTTTGGGTATCCATATTACTGTATTACATAACTAGAAGCAAAAGGAATGACCAAAGAGGTCTTCTTTATAGCAAAAATGGAAATACTTAAGCAGAAGATAATCATCAACCTTTTAAAAATTTTTGAATGTTTGGTTATGAACTCATTTTGAGGTTACTAGAAAAATTCCAGTCACTTTCATATTTTCCTGATTTTTTCACTAGTTGTGTTTTCAGACATATCAGCCTACTGCAAGTACTTTTGTAACCTCCTCCTATGCAAACACAGCCTAATGGAGACACTAATTTCTCGCCACAGAATTAATTTGAAAGATATGCTTTGCACATATTAGGCTATTTTAATACCAGACATATTGTAAACATTTATTAGTGATTATGCGTCAGAGTCATAATGAAACAGTCAAGGTAAAAAGCAGAAATACTTTTTCACCTTGAATTTACTTCAGGTTTAGTAATTTTTCCCCATGTTTGAGTCTGTCTCTCTTCATCTTGCAAACCCATGAATGAAACCTAGAATTAGTGCACATGAATAATTTGATGTAACCACATATAGTATGGGAAAGCAATGCCCAGGAAGAAATAACAACTTGGCACAAATACACCTGTCTTTCTGACTTCAAATGTCAAGTATTCCGATGATCTGATAAAATGTTATATTTGTAGTGTGATGCTCTGTAGCTATGTGCTCCTATATTATTCCACCCAGTTTCTTAACCAAAAAGAATACACCAAATCAAGGAACTGCTCATGCTTTCTTTCTCTTATTTCACTTGAGATATTTTACTTAGTTTTACTTATTGTCAATTCTTTTAAAGATTAAAATGTGAGATATCAATAAACAGCTACCATAATTTGGGATAAATTTTTTCTTTACTGTCGTCTTTGACAGTCCTTTGCTCTCAGGTTTAAGAGAGCTGGTGAAAGGCAGCAAAGCTACATCTCTGGAGAAGGAACAAACACAACTCTTCATTCCCCTTGGTCACTCATGGTATTTCAAGCTCTGTATACCATTAGGAATACCTTTCCTGCACAGAGTGCTCTGGCTTAGGACCATGGGGGTAGGAAGTTGGTTCAGTTTCTATCTATTCAATTTTAAAAGTCATAATTGTGTCTGTTTAATCATGGCTTCTGCTGAGATATCTTATGAGCTTATACTTTTCTCATAGCCGGACACTAACTTTGTAAGTTATAAACTCTCTGGATTAAAGAAACCCCTAAACAGGCAGAAGTCTAGAACTGAGCAGGATAAAACTTCCTCTACTACTCAGACTAGAATTGGGTAAACTCCACTTACTTCTATTTATTGAAGTATTGGTGTGATCTGTATGGCAACCTGCTGGATATGTTGACCTAGCATCTGCATCTCAAAAGGATGCTGAAAACCATTGAAAACCATTCAGAAAAGAGATGCCAAAATGATTGAATTATATAAGTATGCATTACAGGTATACAGGTAGAAACAGAAATCTGGCTAATTCTGACTAACAAAAGTAGAGCTTTTAAATTTACGAGATAATTAACAACTGGATTGATTTACATGGGAATGTCATAGGTATTCAAGTATCCAAAGCCCATAAATCAATATTCAGTGTCTTGCTAAGAGATCTCCAACAGATTAAAAGGAACTTAATGCACTAATGAGTGAGATTTAATAATAGAGACTCAAAATGCAGCACCATGATGTCCCTCTGGGTATGTATTTACATAATTCTATGAACTGTCTGAAATCTGTGTCCATCTAGTGTCTATTCCCATATTCATACAAGAAGCGACAAACTCTTTGATTATTGTCAGAACTGGTCCCCAGTCTCTAGGTATGGATGCAATACAAAACAGGTGGCAGGTCCTGATGACTGCTCCTGGGATTTGTTTTCACCAGAAAATCAAGCAGTCCTAGAGGAGTGGCACTAACTACTATTATGTGAAGCACAATATTCAGTGCAGAGAGGTAGAAATGTCATTTAATAAAGTATAATCAGCTACTCTTATTTAAAAAAAGTCAGCTGCAGCATCCCCAGCAAAAGCATGTCTCATACTTTCCACCAGACTCTCAGGCAGTCAGAATCCCAAAGAATTTTGTGCATCTCACAATACTCACTTGATTTCAAAGTTTAAAAATTCACTGCTTAACAAATCACCACCCTATAGCTGGGTTACGGTGTCCTGTAACACGTGAGTCCACCTCAGCACAAAGTAAGATTGCTTAAATTAACTTTTCACAATGGGTGAAAAGAGATTAATTTTTAAAGGCCTACAACAATTTTTAGGTAAATATGTGAATAAAGCTGTAGAGTTTTAGTCTGGGGCTTTCAAAGACACCTGGGAGAATTTAGCATCTACATGCAATGCCATTTCTGCAGACTTGCTCCTTTGAAAACCCCAGTTGTGTATGCTGAAAATCTCATCCTATATCCTTCTCGATACTCTCAGCAATAAGAGCAGTTCGAGTTCTATGCATTTCTTTTATGATCCCACTAGTGATAGGTATGACAGTCTGTCTTACAGACAAACCATATCATGCTGGATGCATGCAGCCCTTCACAACAGTGTTACGTGTTTAAACATTTGAACATTTTAGACACCTTATCTATTGTTTGCCTGGGAGAACAAGCTCACTTGAAATACTCAAATAAATATTTAGCTTATCTCAAGGAAGATTATGCCTTAAGGAATAAAAATTAATATGAAGCACCAATAATCTGAAGGTTATTTGTGGAACCCAGTCACATTTGCATTTTTTCCTCTGTCAGTTGGTACAGGGATGTTATGTAGCATTTCAAGTTTACAAATAATTGAAAAGAAATAACCACAATAATGAAATGGACTGCTGGATTACATTCTGATAGGTGACAAATCAATTAATTTATGATACCTTCTTTGTCATAGTGAGCCATTTTATTGTGCCGAGGGAACGTCTCAAATTAACTATTAAGTCCCATGAATATCATGGAAAAAAGTATCAGTCATTAAAAGAATAAAACTGATAAATGCTAGCAGGAGACCATCTGGATAAAGATCTTGCTTTCAAGAGGATTGTGCTATAACAGTAGTACACCACTATATATATATATGTATGTATGCTTACGGTATCATCTATAAATATATACAAATATACACATGTACACATACTGATTTTGTAAGTATCTATTATCTGTTTTGTAGTCCTGTAAGCAGGTACCAATTGCGTGGTACAGAGAAAAAATATGGTGAATTCCAAACCTAGTTCTAATGGTTTTGTGGTGCTTTTACTTTTTAAATGAAATATTTGACACCAAGAAATAAAACTGTTAGTAGACTCTTTCTAACATGATTTTGATCAAATGGGATTTTGTAAAATTGCTAAACTTACATAAAAAAGAAAGAGATAGACTTAAAAAATTAGGTAATAATGTAGTGATTTATTTTCCCCCTCCCCAGCCTATGTACATTTACAAGACTCATTCATGATATACTTGAAGAGGTTGTTAGGAAGCCATGACATCAGCTATCTTGTTAAAGATGCTGTACAGACAACCCTGGCAAATGTAGAATACAAAAAGCTCTAAACCAATGACCTTAGCATTCACAGTCTCCCTTTAATGATCCCACCTCTAGCATTCAGTCATTCTCTAACAGTGAAAGAAATCTTTTTTTTTTTTTTTTTTTTTAAAGACACTGCAAAGCAACGTGGCACAAACCAGGCTGGGATGAACAGCTGAGAGAAAGGACATATCCTGAGGAAACAAAATTATTAATTACTGAAAGACTGAAACTGCCTAGCCAATAGGTCAAGATTAACTCTTAATTAACTCTTTAACTCATGTTTTTGCAGTTTGAAGGCTTTTGAAGTGCACAAGACAATAATGCTAGCTAATATTTTCAAAGAACAGCTTTAGTGCTTCAAACAACAGTAACAGAAAGACAAAAGAAAAAGAGTTTTAGTTCTTTAATTTCAGATTTTCCAGATTTTCAATTTTTCCAATTTTGTATGGTGGGTTTTCAGTTTACCACTTCTTTTTAAGTGGAGGAATGGATGGGAGGATAGACAGAAAAAGGGGAATAATGAATCCCAAAGCTCACTCTCAAACCTGACTGCACTTCATAGTTCAATAAACGAAACCTATTGAAACTTACCCAACTTTTAAATATTGAGATAGAAATGTTTTAGGAAATCTTCATAGCTATTTTCCTTATTTTCCAGGCATTTCTACTTAAATTATTTGCTTAATAAGCCACCTGAACACCAGGCTCACCAGCAGTACAAATCCTCCCATCCCAGCTTGCGTGTTGACTCAAAGGGAGCAGCACAGTGTGAGGAAAGGCTGCCCAGCCTCAGGCAGTTCTCCTGCCACCTTCTTTTTGGAACCTCAGTAAAGGTAGCCTAGAGTATTCAAAAAAGGAGGAGAGTCTCTGCTAGCAGTACATCAGTCTCCTCTGAGGTTGAAGAAGTTCCTCACTAAAGCAATAGCATTGCTTTCTGTTGGACCCACTCCTGTGAAGCTGTTAACAGAGGTGGGATTTTTCCTCTTAGTTGCCTTCCAGTTTGTGTGCAAACCATTATTATGCAGAAACAGAAATCTGGGTGGCAGGGATTCATACACTTGTTAGAAGATTTTTGTGATCCCCTTTGGATCAGACATTCTTATGTTACTTGTCATATCACAGTTTTACCTTTTAAGTACTCTTTGGAACTGTCATGTCCTATTTGACACTGGTATATCCCCAAGCTGATGTGTATAAGATGAGCAGATAGCAAGAGCAGTATTTTTTACCATATGCATAAAAATTCCAAGCACTGGCAAAAAGAGCAAAGACAACACATGTATTAACACACTGAATAGGCTGTGAAATATTTTTGTTCACAAATCAGAAACACTTGCAAGAGAATTGGTAGTTTCACAGAAAGTAAACAATCAGTAGTTTCACAGTGATCAAATGATTACAGTATCTATCCAGCCCTAAAACTGAAACCTTATAGTGCATTCTGTGCCACCAGGACCAAATCTTAATCAAACAAAATACATATTCACTAAATAAAGGAAAAACTGAAAGATGAGAAATTTCTATGATAATTCCTTATTAAATTGATGCTCTATGAATACACTTAATGTGATGCCAGAAGACTCTCAGCCTAACTTAAAAAACAATTAAGGAAAAGACAAAGTGTAATGTGGCACATCTGTTGGTATGGGAAGCTTGGCTTGCTGGACTTTGCTGGGATTCCAGGTATGAAAGCCAGCCTTGATTTACAGACATAGCTTTTTCTGTTGAGTTTTAAAACAGCAGAAGCATCCATAATTTACAATCAAATATATTCCTGTTTCCAAACAGTGCAATAACAGAAATGTCTTTATTTAGGTTTTTTTTAAAAAGAATTTTCCTTTCATGTGTTTACTTCTAATGAGGCAGTAGTGGCAATTGGTCTGATCTACAGGAATCTATAGTCACAACTTCTATAATTTTTTCTTGCAAAACCAGTGAGTTAAAAGAATTAAGAGTAGGAGAGGCTTTACTTGCATCACTTGTGGCAGTGACCTGAAGGGGGGTGCCAAATAGGCATATAATGAGACACATGGCTTTATACCTGACAATCTTGCACATAAAAAGAGTGTCAAGTGTATTTGACAGAGTGAAATGAAACTAAAATGTTAGCATTAATTGCTACTCAGTGTTATATTACCAGCCCCACAATCCAAATCAATTATGAAGATTTGTACCATTTGTGAAACAAAAAAGATTTGGGAAGCCTGTCAGCTCTAGGGTGTCATTACCTTATGCTGATATGACTGCTCTGGGTTCTGTTCAGAACTGGGAGAGTCACAACCACCCACTTTCAGGACTGCAACCAAAATGGCAAAATTGGAGTGTTTTAAAGGAAAGTTGACAGGTGTATAGTTAAACATCATGGGTTTGAACAAAAAGATGTATTTCCCACATGAGAAGCTCAGATTGCTTACTGGAGTAGCCCCTATCCCTGCCACATCTAAATTAAATGAGAATTACTTCTGTGTGCTGCTTCAGCAGCCATCACATTTATTTAGTTCTCAAAATTAAAACACTGATATACTGAAAAATTATATACTTATTTTTTCTTAATATTAGGTATATTTTGGTACCGTAAAGAAACTTATCATAGAATCATAGAATGGTTTGAGTTGGAAGGGACCTTAAAGATCATCTAGTTCAAACCCCAGTGCCATAGGCAGGGATACTTTCCACTAGACCAGGCTGCTTTAAGCTCCATCCAACCTGGCCTTGAACTTATGTGAGAACTTATCCAAGTCTGCTGCCTTGATGAAATGGTCAAGGAGGTAGCTCATCAGTGGTGACAGTAGAGACTGATAAAACCTTACAGCACATTCCTGTTAGATGAAGTTCAAGCTGCCTTTGTCACGGAGAAAAAAAATTCCATCTTAGGAGCCATGACATGGGACTTTTGTTATCTCATTCCAACGGTGAGATCAAACAGATGGTGATTCAGGTAACAGGAGGAATGCTTATGTTTAGGAGCAGTAGAAGATGTGGCTGTTTCCATAGGTCAGCCCACTGTGCCTGCAGGAAGATACATAAGACTATACTCAAAGAATTGCTTTTATTCAAAACAAAAAGCTTCCTCCATCTCAGGGAATAAATTGCTCTAATTTAGCAAATGTAAAATGCGCAAGACTGTCTAGGAAGTGTTGCTACCACCATCTCTGGTGGGCAGCATCTAATCTCTGTGTGCAGTGCATTGAACTCCTCTGCATCCCTATTGTCATGGTTTGTTTGAGAGAAATCTTTCCTGGGTATTGAGGAGAAAACACTAAGTAGGGTAAAATATTTTCTGCAAAGCAAATCTGCAGAATGGGAGAAAGATAAGAGCAGAGTTACCCAGAGGCCCAACTTCTTCCAACTCTGAGGGTTTCCTTTCCAACCCGGCTGAGTTGTGATGAAACAGCAGTGTGGACAGCCATCACTATTGCATTGGTTTTTGGCCTAATGCACCAGACACCATCTAGTTTTAAACTGCAGCTTACTGCACAGTGCTAAACATAAATAACTAGTTAAATCACACAGCCTCCGTGTTTTGCTAAGAATAACACAGCCACATCCACAGGAGCAGGGAAAGGAAAATAACCTGTCATTGAAGCGTGACCTCCTGAGTTCCCAGTGGGTTTTGCTTCTTGTTTTTGTTTTTAATTTTTTTAAGATAGACTGAAGTGTCTGAATCTAGATATGTCCTGTCTTGTGAAATACATTTAAACTATCCCTATCTGTCCGTGATCTAGACTCTACATAAAAAAGATGTGTCAAAGGAAGAAAGTCTACCATAGTCTATCCATTGGAGAGGGATCATTTTAGACTTAAGTAGCTTAAGAAAAAGAACGTTCAGCTTTTCTTCCAAGTCATCAAAGCATATGTTATTCTTTAATGGAAAAATTAGGGGAACTACTTTGTGTTATTCTGGACTTAGAATTTACCCAGAATTTACCAAATAAGGATGTTATTTGGGTGGTGCTGGAAATGAAAGCATCAGTGTTAAAGCTGAATGAAGTACTGTTATACCCTATTTGATTCTTGCTATAGGAAACAGGATCTTGATTTGCAGCTTGGGACTGCCTCATCAGCACTTGTCTCACCCATCAATTATCAACTTGCAATATTTTACAGATATTGACACTATAATCTGGAAGACAGCAACAGTTCAGGAAATTTCATTGAGTGAAAGAACAGTATCCTTCATGTTCCTTAGCAGAGAAGTCCACTGTCCACTTCATCTCCCTTCACCAGTGTATATAACTGAGGTCAACAAGATTTAGTATTTTAAAGTATTTTAGTCAGCCACTGAGACATTAGAAAAGTTAGAGAGAAAATGAAATTAAGAGCCATATAACTTATGCTTGGACCATATTCAGTGGAAAACAGGATATGAGCCCATCACATGGTAAAGCAAGGTTAATGTTTATGCATTTTCAGTGGTTTTCCTTCCATATGTAGGCAGTATAAAGATTAGTCACATAAGACTTGTTTTTTGCCCCTCAAAGCCTCTAAACAGACTAGCAGTACAAAATATTGATCCTTGTAATGGCAGGGCTCTGAGCCTACTACAAACCTACTGAAAACTGGATTTTATTGAGCTACATCAAAACCTGTATTAACAAAGTTTTCTAGTTCTCCTGACTTTCTTTTTTCTGAACTGCAAATTCAACATTAGGAAAACTCAATTTAAATAGAATACACATAAATAATAGTAACAATAATGATAATAAAAAAGGGACGGAAAAAAGGTAATTATATTTTCAATAGCATGAAAACAAGAAATAAATGTGTCAGAGTAGAAGGCTTACATTTATGTTTTCCAAACTGTATGCTAAAACATGTATTACAGACAGAGTCTGAAATCCTGACCTTATTAATTCTGATAATCCAGGACACAAAACTATGTACCAACTAAAAAACTTTCAAATTCACCAGATCCTGATAGGGTCTGTTTACACTTCTATTTCAGAATACTATTATTAAAAAGATTAAGTTCTTTCTTTGCTAACTGGCACTGGCTACCTTTGAAATTTGCCTCATGATCAAGACATTAATATATTTTACACATATTTTCATGCTAAACTGCACAACACAGAGGACTTTCTAATAACATCACCTACCTACTATTTGCTCCTCCAGTCACATATCCTCAAATTACAATGACCCTTCTTGAATTAATATAAAAAGTTAGCAGCATTCATAAGAAATATTTTTAATGGTTACCACATAATTTTTAATTTTTTTCTAATCTTACATTATTTCAGAGAACAATATCACATGCTTAAAAAGAGACTCTAGGAGAAAGGCTGAAACCACATGTCCCATAACTTTCCAGTGATTACATGGTATTCTCCTAATCAAGAACAAATTAATTCAGAAATAATATCTTGTTCTAGACTTCCTAAAAGAACTTGTTACACAGGGTTAATTCTTCCATTAATAAGCATCTTCTTGGTTTCTCCAGTAAGTCCTGAAATCCCTAGGGTTTCTTTTTTGATTCTATCTTTGAGTTAAAACCAAACAGAACCAAGGAAGTACGCAGCTGTTTACCAGAAGTAGAGCCACTCAAATCTGGTCAATTCTGCCTGCACTACAAAAGCAGGCTTTGAGGCAGGCTGAATGCTGCAAGCAACCTCGAAGGTTATGGCCTCTCAAGGATGATGAACGGTGCATTTTAAAGAATACGATTCAAAAATGGTCTCAGTTCTGAGGAACTGGGCGTCACAACACTGTGTAAAAAAACAGACACTCGGATGAACAAGAATCTTTGCCCTGACCTTTATTAAGTTGCAAAAGCTTAATAAAATGTTGCCAGGAGAGCAACAGCAGTTATCTTTTCCATTATAGCATTTGAGCCTTATGCATCCAAGAATTCTGATTCTTCCTTGATCTCTGCTTGAAAACAACACCAGTTATAGTGTTACTATCAATATCATTGATAATCAGCATTCATGCATGTAAAGAACTAAAGATTTTTACCTGCTTTCACACACAGAATTACCAAATCCTTTAATGCAGTTTTTGTTTTTGTAATTTGAGATTGTGATTCACGATTGATTCACAAGATCACAGTTCACTACCAAGCTTTCCATTGTGCTTGTGAGGCAACATTGACATACAAGTGACAAAACTTGGCGCAAGTCTATTCCAGGGAGACATCAACCAAACCTGGGCAGGGCTGGGACGTGGCTCTCGGCAGGCGCATGTCGAGGGGTGGCTGCAGTGCCCATGGCTCTCCTGGAGCACTGCTCTGCCTTGTTACTGCCTCAGGTCATCAGCGAGCACTTTATTCCTTCAAGCACCTGGCTGCTTGAGATATATTCCCTCTGAATTTCATGTCTTGTTTGAAAAGATTACTCAAAATCAATGTGGAAGACAGCCTAGGAAAACAAGTGTAGCCAAGCACGGTTATCTTTACACTGAAGAGAACACTGGGGAGTTACTAATCTTTGCTAAACAAAAAGGATCCCCGAGACGTGCTGCTTCTCTCTGCAACCCTTCAGCTGATATATGAGCCCAAAGCCTGGTCGACATTTAAATCCAGACAGACTCCCTCTTGAATTCTCTGCTCTGGCTGGCTGTTTTTTTGGCAAGTTACAGTGGGTCTGTATTCAGCCCAGACAGCATCTTGACTTAAATGCATTTTTTTGATCCTGTTTTGCCACATATTCAGCCTGCATAATTTGAATCCTGAGCCTGGGGAAGCAACCCAATAGAATAATTACTGAGTCTTTCATAAGCGATGCAGTGGGCCAGGCTGTCTCAGTAAAATCAATGTCTAGCATCAGTTCCCAGTCTCTGCCCCCACTTCCCCCAGCCTCCAAATCCAGCTAGTTTTTCAATAAAAAAGATGTCCAAATGGCTTTTCAGACAACCAAACAAAGGATTAAAAGCCAGAATTTACAAACCGAAACTAGGATTCAGCTTGATACAGTAAAACCTGACTAGGACGTATGAGCTCTGCTCAGGCACTCACTGTCTGCTTCCGGTCACTGAAAGCACCGGTTCCCAGGAGTATTGGTGCCTTTCCTAATATTCCATATTCCAGCGCAGCTCATGAAATTCTCCCTTCCAAAGCTGTCTGTTCTCATTTTGTCTGGGTTCACTATTTATCTACTTTAGGAAGCAAAATTCCTACTCAAATCAACTGCTGCAGTGTATGTCAACAGCATTTCCATTTGATTCCAAGAAGAAGAAATACATATGAAGAAATTCTGCTTGCTACAGAAAGAGTCTTTAAACTCTTTAGTAAGAGGAATACTGGAATAAATAATTTCCATTAAAATGGGTGTGGCAAAGAGTTTGATCTCAATACAGGCAGATTCAAGAGAAGTTTACTTTTAGGTCAATGAGGTAACAAAATGTATTGCAAAGATTTTAGTGCTGACACCTAGAATGGCCTGGATAATGGTGATGTACAATTGATTCAGCTGTCTTTTCCTATCAATTCTGAAACAATGTTTTTGTGAATAAACATGACGTTACTGCTACAGACGATGTTTGCGCATGTATTAAAGTACCTATTACATGGCCATTATTTGAGGTACTGTTCAACAACACAGTCACTGTCTCAAAGAGCCAACAAACAATTTTTTTTTCTTTTCCTCCAAAGGAACCTACTAATTTTTCATCAGTTCTGTTTTCAGTATGCAATAAGTTCTTGGAACTAATTCACTTCTGGAATTCCCATAAATAAGAATAAAAAAGGTGAAATTCAAGACCGCTGCCGTATCTCTACTGGTTTTAAAATTTTTCTATATTTCAGAACAGTGATGGTCATAATAAGCACAGAATGCAGCATTATTTTAACTCACCCTACTAATTATGTGCTTTAAAAAATAAGGAATCACATTGTCTTGCAACATCTGTAGTGTCTAGTGTAAATTGTTGTAATAAAAAATAGCTTCTAGATTATCATCATAAAAAACCAAGTTTAAAATCCACTGCAAAATGCAAGTAATTTAAATACCTTTTTGAAAAACAAGAGCTACTCTGGGCAGCTCAGTATTGTATTTATTATCGTAACCATGGAAACAATATAAATTCCCATCTGTTAAGGTATTTGTTTGCTGCCTGCAAATGATGAATATACTGTACTCAATAGGTGAATGAAATAGTTGCAATTTCAATAAGCAGGCAGATTTGTGATTTTTGTTCACTGCAAAACATAGAAGAGAGCTCCTGGGTATGTTTTAAAGCTCTACAAAATGTTTGGAATGAAACCACAAACCCTGGGAAATTTGCCTGTTTCCAAAGCTTTTTGACAAACCAGAAACTCGGACTCTGTTTTATGAAGGTTTATGCTAAGTTTTGAGAACCCGAAGAAAAGAGGGGAGGAGGGAAAAAAAGAAAGAAATGGGGGAAAAAAAAAAAGCCAGCTGAAGTAACTTTTATGCATCACAAGGTGTGTTCTGTCAATCTGGTCTCCCTGATTAAGTCCTGTTTCAAGGTTGGGACTCATGCAATGCGCGCCTAGAGCAGAAGTGTCTGCTCCAGACTCTTCTCTGAACTTTCCAGGTGTTCAGAGTCAGATCACAGTTGGGATTTGAACTCCACAGCTCAATCTCTCTGTAGTGGGCTGAAATTAAACAGTTAAACTCAGCACTCCAGAAGCACATTCAGACTGTGGCATTCAGGCCTATTTCTGGTTCTAAACTGAAGTCAGAAATTCAGCTATTCATTTTTTATTGCTCTTTTGTGGGCATACTTTGAAATATGAGGCATCTTCTAGACATTCAAAAAGGTGTAGACTTTGTCTATCTGACAAAGATAGACTGTGTTCATCTGACTCTTTTGTCCTAAGGGGGACAGAAGTTAAAAGATAAGCAAGCTGACAGAACTAAAGAAAGAGGAGAAAAGGAAAAAAAGTGTTTATAAAAATCACTAAACTCTATGTAAGCATAATTGTTTCTTTGAAAGAGATTCCTGGCAACATTTGGGATTTTTCAAATAAACGTCATATTATAATGCAAGTGCAATATGGAAAAAGGGAGGCATTCAGGAAGAAGCCCAGATCTGTTGTGTAATAATCCTACTTACTCTGTGGACATACTTATGTTTCTTAGTTTAGAATAATGATACAGGATGGAGGTTTCTACTGAGTAGGATTTTTTTTTAACATTTGAAAAGGTTGCTATTAGTTTTGAAATACAGTGCTTGTTACTTCATGAGGAAGTCAATGCTGCCAGCAATGACTCTGGAATAGTCAGAAAGTGAAAGTGCTGAAAATGTCTGAAGAACGTATTGACCAACAACTTCTTTCCATGTCATAACATCATCAATAATATTTCATATTAAAAAACTGCTTTAAATGTACTGTGAGACACTATATACTATCATCTTGACCCTGCTCTGGCAGGGGGGTTGGACTAGATGATCCTTCGAGGTCCCTTCTAACCCTAGAATTCTGTGTGATTCTGTGATTCTGTGATCTTAGAGATTATTTTTGCTTAAGAAAAATATGTTGAATGTCAAAAATAATGAAATTGGAAAATAAGTTAAAAAGTGACAATGCAAAAATTATACATTTGTAAAATGCAAAGTCTCTTTCTTGGTGTTTTTCAATCACAGAACTTCAGAGTAAAGTTTTAAGATGATAACAGATAGTGCCATATAAAAATCGCAAGTATAGATTTGCAAACTGGAGTCTGTTCTGCTTTTCACATTGAAGGAGTTATTAATGGAGATCAGAACTGGTACATATTTTTGGTAAAAATTTGCAATACAGAAAGCAAGCAGATACTCTCTCTGTGGGTGAGAATTAAGG
>VZRW01002970.1:0-49535 GCA_013398125.1 Aegotheles bennettii
GCTGGTGGGGTGAGAAGCAGAAAAACCTGAGTGCTGTGTAAGCACTGCTCAGCAGTAACAAAAACATCTCTGTATTATGAACAGTGTTTCCAGCACAAACCCAAAGCATAGCCCATACCAGCTGCTATGAAGAAAATTAACTCTATCTCAGCTAAACCAGAACAATGTGTTGGCATGTTAAAAATATATCACCTCTCAGAAAACACTTTGGATTTCTCAGACATCAAACCTATGCATCTGTTTTTATGTTTATCTCTGTGTCTTTACAGAAATTGCCATTTTATTTATACATCTCAAGTGAAAAAATAATGAATTTCAGATTGGCCAAAGAAGATTTTGTGTGTGAAGTTTTTTTTCTGGGAAAACGGCATATTGAATAAAGGTTGCATCTGGTTTATCCAAACTTACCAGCTTTGTCTCAGTTTCTGGGCTTAAATATCATGATGACAGGAACATGTGATGAATGGCAAATGAATTTTTTTTCATATGCTGGCTGGACATTTCTTGTAAAGTTGTAAGTTGGATTCATTTTCTGAGAGTCTATTACATCTTGATGCAAGTTTGCTCCACAGACTCTGCATACAAGCAGGTTGTATTTCTAAGGGATACTATGTCTGTAACATAATCCTAAATTAAAGCAATGACTTCAACCAGTGATATGAGTTCACAAGTAGAAACTCTTTCATCAGCCTCTTTAATAATGTAGCAGATATACACTCCTTTAGCATAAAGATCTTAAATATTTCCAGGATGTTTACCATGAAAGTCCTAATCAGGATTAGTTAAACTAGAGCTGCCTTCGGTTCCATCTGGTTGAGCAGGCCTCTGTACTCTGTACAAGTACTCTGTACATGTGGCATAGCTAATTATTTTCATTGAACAGAGAGAAGAAAATCCAAGAAAAAGGAAAAGCTAGGTAACCTGTCATATAACCTATTTGATAAGTCACTTTACTGTCTACTAGTTCATTCCAGCTGTAATACTGACTACCAGTGGAGAACAACTCATGCATCTTACCGCTCTCTTAATAAAATACAATGGTAGTCTCTGTACAAAACCCTTCCCACAGAAAATGTTGTAAAGCCTCATATATCTTCACCTGGGTTAGCACAAAGAAATATGTTAATATTGTGGTTAGATTTATTTCTAAACCTCTGCCATGCATGTTGGTGACATAAACTGGGGGAGGAAAATCCAGCTTTATAGAGCGACTCTTTTGTATTCCACATATACTTAAGGTACCACAGCAAGGAGCATAACAGAGATTAGAAGAAAGGTTTGCAGCTCAGTGATCCCAGGCTAACTCTACCCATAGGCAACTGTCATTGATCTTGTGGTCAATGTGGCTTCTTGCTGGGAAGAGTTCACTAGCTTTCTACAATTTACATTGGATTTCTCTTTAATAAAATTGCAGGTCACGATGGATACTTACCATACAGTCTTTTTAAAGAAACAGGAGTTGAAAATGAATTTTCTGGGTGCTTTCAGAAACATGAAACAACAACTCTATAAGATCAGAGATCAGCGCCTGCACCTCCAGACTGCTGATAATACTAAAACATGAACTGTGCTGGGGCTGTGAGATTTTATGGTAACAAACAGTGGACATTAAAAGTCTTCTGGAAATGTCTTAGTTACACAAGGTTTCAACATACTTTGTTTTAGTTCTGTCATGGTTCTGTCAAGTTGAAAATTCCCATTTCATTCCCATTTTTTCATTCCAGCTCTGCAATAATGCTTCCCTCTTCTTTTTAGCAAAGTGCTGTTTCTGGAAGTCATGTTTCCATTGCACTGCAGTTTCTTTAGCCAGGGTGAAAGGTATTGATGCAGTGTCCTCTGAGATCAGTCTGTATCCACAGAACAATGTGGAGGTCGATAGTTCATGCAGGTTTGCTGTTCTGTCTCAATTTTGACCTGACGCTTTGCAGTGAGAATGCAGTTCTAAATCCACCAGTGCTTTCTTGTAGCAGTGGTAGATGACAGTGGTGATGCAGATTCTGATTTAGAAGCATATAGACTGCATCCAAAACCACATTTCAAGCACATCAGCAGCACTTGATCAGATGAGAAGTTCAATTTTGGTTGATATTGAAAAGCTCTGTCAGTATTATCCATTATTTAGCCCACATAGTCCCTGGCAATCAATTCTAAAATAGACAACTTTCATCTCAGGATTTTTACAAAGGGCAAGTACAAAACAATCAGGCATTTTCCAACCTAACCACATGAAGCTGTTGTATTAAGATGGCTTGTAAAACAGGAAATCACAGCAGCATTTCAGGTATTTTGTCCCTTGCCTGGCTGGCATCTGTTCATCCACACCACTAAGTCCACTAGTAGGTGCAAAGAGTGCAGGATCTATATTGTCCTGTCTGCAGAGAAGGAAAGGGAAAAACAGGGAAGGTGGCTGAGCCTGAGTGCCTTGGTGAGCTGTACTATCTGATGTGAGCTTGGGAGTATTCAATGGACTGTGAACTGTATGGTGCATCACAGATAGAGCAATGATTTTGGATCTCTAGCCTATTGAAAGGCAGTAAAGAAGTTCCTCTTCCCCTTAAGACTGTTCAGTAATCTCAGAATTTTTCGATAGAGCTATAACCTGTGTGTTGCTCATTTCAGAGCTACTTAGCACAAGAAAACACCTAAGAATTCAATTTTTAGGGGCTTTGTTCACAGCCACATGATACAAGATTTGAACCCAGATATTTTTTTTTCTAACAAGAGACGAACATACATCCAAGTGCCTGCCAAAATTACCAACTGCTTGCTTCCTGGTTACTTTATGGCTTCAAAGAAAGCTGCTGGTACCTGGGCAACAGAGCATGGACCTTATATATGAGTAGTTTCATAAAAAAGGCTTTTTATAGTCTGGTTCTTAGAAGGGAAGTACTAAAATAATAGCTAGCAACCCGATCTGAAATTGCTCTCATCTTTTACTCATGGTGCCTGCAAAACTTTATTGTGATAGCATCCTGGGTTATCAGCCTTAGCACTTTTTCTACATATGAAATTTGTAGGTGACAGTAAATGTGCATGTTCATCATCCAACATCCAATTGCCTCTTCGATCCAAAATAGGCTGAATGCACGACAGTTTTCACTAAGTACAGTTACCAGTACCAAAAAGAAAAGGTAAGAAGTAGTCTGTGACAGTACAAAGCTCAGAGCAGGTGTCCAGAAGAATGTGGTGGGTCCTTCTCTAGGGCTGGAGAATGATGTGGGTTTTCAGAAGATGAGCACACTGCTGCTCTCCTCAGGTCTGCAGTTCTTCTCTCTGGGAAGCAAAGCCATGTATGCATTTATTCAAATGCTCATGTTGCCACCTATTGAATTCTGAATGGGAATGAGGTGGGGTTTTTTGCCCCACTGTACTTAAGTCACTAAAGGAACCACAGTGCTGCTGGAGCCAGTTCTGCCAGCTTCTTCAGAAAAGCATGCCACCTCGACAAAAGAGGTGTGGTCTAATTCCCACTCTGTGTGCTGTGAACCTGAGCAAATACCATCAGCTTCTCTCACCACTTTAGTTTCTCAACCTTGCATCAGCTAAGGCAGGAACACAAGACTTATAAAGAAATACGGTTATGGTGGATGGAGGAATATATTAGTAATAATGATAGCCACTGTGTGCATGAGACACATGCATACGGGGGCCTAGGTAAGCTTTGAAGGGGTTTATTGTGTTTCATCTTAGTTGTTCCATTGCTGTTTTCTTTTTTTTTTTTTTCCCACTTTTGCTGGGTGGGAACCTTTCATATCTATTCAGATTTGATAGTTAAAGAATAATATTGCTCAGAGAGTAATGTATGTAGGTCACTGGTACTCCCCTTAGTGCTATAAACTTTTTGCTTCCTTCTTAGAGTGAAAGATAGTCAAAATGGAGGCAGCAAAAATTCTGTCCACAATGTTGGACAACATCTTGCTAAATGACATCAATTAATTTTCACCACTTAGAGGAATGCAATAAAGAACTTTCTTTGCACTCACGGGAGACAGCCTTTAGCAAAATGTTTGTATGCTCCTGGAAATCTGAGGCAGAAGTGCTCTATTCAGGTTTCAAACCAGGAAGCATAAGATCAGAAAATATCAATGCCTCCTCTTTGATCATGCCTTGCAATAGACGACTGGCCCTGTCAGGTGAGCTGTTATAAAGCTAATTTCCAGAAAGAAAGCCTGTAAGGGTATGCTGATGGCCAAATTTCTTATTTTGCAATTTTGCATCTCTTAGAGCAAAATGGATCTCTTTCCTAACTCCTTTGCTAAACCTTATCTACAAGAGTTAATTTAATTTGAAGAAAGCACAGAAACTTCTGGTGAGAGCAAATGAACCCCACTCCATGAGTAATAACAGGTAAGAGCAGATCAGGATTATTATGCCACAATACATTTCTGCCAGGTGCAAGCCATTCCCTTGGTCCCATTTTCAGAGGCACACCAGTTCCACCTTCTTTGGTTTGTTTCAGAGTCCATTAAAAAGTGTCTCTGTTTCTACGCTGCAGCTGAAATTCCTTTCTAAGAGGATAAATTGATGAATTAATGTTTACATTTGAAGGATATCCCTGTGAAAAATTATAATGTGTTAGCATTCAGCTAAACAAAGATTCAGCTATACTTTTTTCCTCTTGATCACTTCTTTATAATGAAGATCTGTGCTTTCATTGAATAGGAATTCTTCATCTGAAATGTTTGGGCTTCTGTATCTGCAAATGAATCACAATGATATATGTATTTGGGGGGAAGAAAAAGAAGTAATACTAGAGGTCTTGAAGTTTTAGATGTGTTACCCTGTCTTCTTTAGTTTTGTTGAGTGACAGGCATGTGATGTCTTCGTGTGTAATATAGGTTGTGAAAACAGCATGTGTCATACAGTAATACAGTTGGGGGGCAAAATCGAAATTGCATGCATAACCTTATTTTGGGCATTTCCTTCTCTATGAATGCTTGATATTGGAACTTAGGTTTGAGAAGAAAGCCTCACATATTTCACAAACAAGACGGAGGCAGGAGTGGTTTCATCATGTGCCATCATGGTGGCACAGGCAGCTGTCAGGGCTGGGGGTTGCATTGCTGGTGCTGGAATAACATCATTGTCATTCATTCATTCATTCACTCTAGAAAACAGGGTGCTGTAATAACAGCACTGTCTGTGAAGTCCAGGCTAGAGCAGGATAGGATGGACACTTTGGTGCCTAGGGCAGCTTTGTCATGAAGGTAGACACCTGTGCACAGGTGTCTACCTGGAGGATGGTTCACTTGCCTGGCACTATCTCCTGCCACTAGAGGTGTCTTAGGACACTTTGCCTGACCTCCAGCAGTTGGTCTGGAACGTCTCAGATCTCCCATAGATCCTCTATCATATATAGCTGAGCCATCACAGTGTGTCTGAGACATCCCCATGGGGATGGTGGATACAACCCAGGGCTAGCTGCAGATTCTTAACTACTGGAGAGAGTACAGAGAGGGTCTATGAAGATGGGGAGGGGCCTGGGGCATCTGTCTTATGAGGAAAGTCTGAGATACCTAGGTCTGTTTAGCCTAGAGAAAAGAAGACTGAGAAGTGATCTTATCAATGCTTACAAACATCTAAAGAACGGGTGTCAGGAGGATGGGGCCAGACTCTTCCCAGTGGTGCCCAGTGACAGGACAAAGGGCAATGGACCTAAAGGAGTACACAGAAAGTTCCATCTAAACACGAGAAAAATCTTCTTTACCTTGAGGGTGACAGAGCACTGGAACAGGCTGCCCAGAGAGGTTGTGGAGTCTCCTTCTCTGGAGACATTCAAAACCCACCTGGATGCAATCCTGTACCACCTGCTATGGGTGAACCTGCTTTAGCAGGGATGTTGGACTAGATAATCTCCAGAGGTCCCTTCTAACCCCTACCATTCTGTGATTCTGTGATATTTGCCCTTCTACAGGTACACCCGTGAGCCAGGCAGGACAGACTTGGGTCTCTAAAATGGCTCTAGATGACTCTGCTTACACCACAGATCCCTGCCTTGGAGTCTACCTGAATCACAACTACTCTCCCAGCTCAGCTGACTGAACCCAGCATCCCTCTTGGCAGCCCCAGAGGGGTGGTGACAGCAGAGGACCTGGCCTCCAGAGAGTGGGCCACCTTTGGAGCAGGTGCAGGTGGCTGCAGCATTCTCCCACTTCCTTGCCTCTTCTTTCCCCTCACAGAATCACAGAATCACAGAATTCTAGGGGTTGGAAGGGACCTCGAAGGATCATCTAGTCCAATCCCCCTGCCAGAGCAGGGTCACCTAGAGTCCATCACACAGGAACGCATCCAGGCGGGTTTTGAATGTCTCCAGTGAAGGAGACTCCACAACCTCTCTGGGCAGCCTGTTCCAGTGCTCTGTCACTCCTCCTTCCAGCCAGCACTGTTATCCTCCTGTCACCAATTTATTTGTCCCCACTCAGCTTTCACTTCCCAGGAATTTTTGTAGCAGCCTCAATGCTTCAGGTAAAGTGCCCTAGCATCTCCTNCATCCCCAGTCACCCCCACACTTCCCCCTCCTTCTCTACCCCTGCCCCTGTGCTCCTCACATCTTTCTTTGACCTACGCACATCACTCTGCCTGCTCTGTGTGCAGACCTGCCCCAACTCCCAAACACACCCACAAGTCACATGTATCTATATGACAAATACGAGCTAAATCCCGTGTGGCACAGGCAGAGCAAAGAGACAACTAGACACAGAGAGACAGTGCAAAACCAGACCTCCATCTGTTCGTGTATCCAACCCAGGAAGGAAGTGGTTCGGCTGTAGACACCTGGCTTGTTCTTTTCCGCACAGCCCACGCCAAAGCTGGTGGTCCCCACCAACTTCCAGATGCTCATGTCTTCACATGCTAAAGGCCCCCCACTATCTCCCTGGAAGAAAAAGGATTAAAATAGTCATCAGTGCCCCAGAAAAAGAGGGGAATGTCTATTTGGGAGGTAGGGAGAGTCATAATCCAGTAAATCAGACTCTCCTGTTTCTGTTCTGGTCCTTGGGAAAAGCATAAGTTACAGCAGAAGTTGGGGACTTCCTGGAGACTGCTACTAGATTGTATTTTTCTTTCCCCAGTTATCAATACAGTACAACAGAAGGAACATGGAAACCTGCTGTTAAAAACATTTAGGTGCTGGGGAGCATGCTTGTCCTGCAGGCAGGACATTACTCATTTGCAGTCTCCATGTCATGGTCTTGGTCTCTTACAGCTGCCTCTCTCAAAAAGCTCTCCTAGGCACAGTGGCATGCTGGTGCTTAAATGAAGATCTGTGCACCTAGTGCCATTAGTGTGTATGGGGATGAGTCCTGGCACAAGGTGGACACTATCATGACTCTGACAACGATTCTGAATCATCACCACCCTGTGGTGTGAAGGATCCCCTGATCAATTGCTGCTATGAACCCCCCTCCTCCAGAGTCATTACTAATCCTCGGAATTACTCAAACACCTCTCCCTTTCTTCCTCCCTCCTGCCTCACTCTACTTTTTCCAAAAGCACATGCTTCTGCTTCTCTCTTGATAAATGCTTTGGCTGCTTTTCACTACAGGGTTTCTACACCTTGCAGGTCTCCAGAGCTGCTCACAGTGCAGGGCAGTTCAGTGCAGTGCAGAGGCCACAGCCAGGGCAAAGAGAGGATGGCACCATGCTGTAGCACATGCAAGAAATTATGAAATATCTTAAGTAAATTTGGCTTCAGAAGTAGCAGATATGGTCCACAGAAGAAATATCAGAAGAAATCCAGGAATTGTAGCACATGAATGGGTGCACAGTCAGTGATCGATATTCATGGTAAACAGAGTAAATGGCAGAAAACCGAATGTTTGCTCAAGAAAAGCCTGGGAGTGCCTTCTGATAACTTATCACCCGTGTTTTTCCATTGGTGCTGTTAATGAGCACAGCTGCAGTTTGGAAACTTCCATACCTGGCAGGTGTCTACCCCTCCCTTTAGGAAACCAGCACAAAGCATTGAAGAAGTTATGATCCCACCGTAGACATCCCTGTGATTGCAAATTGCATTAGAAATCAGAGGAACACCTGCATAATTCATGGTGTCAGATGTATCACCTGGTAAAAAACAAAATAAAGCTGAACCACAAAGAAAATAACTATTTTTCTCACTAATCTCTAATTATAAATAGAAAATGTTTTACTATATGAAGAATTGGCAAGTAAGGGTGAAAGAAATATGATTAAAATGACAACATGCAAGTAAGGCAACTAGAAATCTCATCACAGAATCCAGTAACTAGTAACCACATAGAACTGTAGATTATCACAAAATACAATATAAAACTGCACATTATATGTTTCTACTTCAAACTAGACAATCAATGACAGTAATGAACTTAAAAGCTAGTGCCAATACTAGTGCCAAAATTTGTTTCGAATTTATCCCCTGTTCTGTTAGTCAACAAATAATCTGCAAATATCTGATTTATTTTATAAATATTTATTTTACTTTATTCAGAGTCTCAATCATTTCTACAAATGAGAGTATTTGCACACCATCTATTGCCAATTTATAGCTGACTTTTATGTGGGAAACCTTGCTTCCTTTTTTTTTTTTCTCACCTTTCACTATTATCTGTGGGTCAGGTAACGTACTGTTCTTGTTCTCTGAACAATGGGAATGTGTTAAATGAGACAAATGGAGAATGATAAAAAACAATAGCCTGAGAATTTTAGCATTTTCACATGGAAGTGATTCAGTATGTATTATTGACTGACATGACCCACAAGTCATGGTTAAAAAAACCCGACTCGTTTTTCTTTGTAACATTATTCACAAATCCACTTTCTACATCATCCAACCTGCCTGAAAATGCATACATGCTTTCTCTGAAAAAAATGGGTGGTTGATTCTTGCATTCATGCTGTGCTTTCTATGCTTGAAGTTATGAAGGACATAGCCTGTTTGAGGCTGAGCACAACACCCTGGATAGTGCTGCTGTATACATGCCATTTTTAACCTTTTCACAAAGTATAACCATCCTTTCCTTGTGATAAGAGTTTGTACAGCACTTTTGCCTTCTTTGACCCCATGCTGTTCAGCGTGAGCATAAACTTTAGGAATATATCTTATTTTCCCACATATTCCAGAAAATTTAATGTTGAACAATTCCAAACAATTCCTGTATTTACTGTGAGATATTTTCATGTAATATAATCAACAGCAGACAATTTAAAATACCTCCTTCCACAGTTGCTCCCCATCCTGATACCCAACACATTTTCCCTTCTGGGAAATGTTCACCAAAATTAGGCAGACAAATTGGCTCTATGTGACCTATTTAAAAAAAAAGAGAGAGAGAGAATTGTTTTGAGAATTGAGCAAAAAAGTTGTATACCTCCGTAAAACTTGAGGATTTGGCTTGCAGTGAAGTTGTTACGAAAATCACCCACTCCCCATGTAAAATATCCTGGCAGTTCTGCAGGTCTTTTGTCTTACAGCCAAGGTTTGAAACAACACCTACACCAGGCCTAATTAGTTTCCAGCATGAAGCAACAGAAGGAGGTGTTGGCAAGTCACTAAATGGAAGAATGCACAAAAGAGAAATGCACACTGTACACAGCTGACTGGCAAATCAGAGACCCCATGGCACGCTGCTCGGGCAGAGAAATGGTCTTGGCTAACCACAGCATGACTGCGTGGCACCTCCTAACAGGTTTTGTGCAGTGGCATGTGCAAAGACCTGTGCGTGCACACCTCTGCGCTCTTCTGAAAGGGCAACAAGATGTCTGGGGTGCTCTTTGCTTTCCACCCACTGGTTCATAGAGTTTCAGGACCTCTCTGTTCTGGGGTGCTGAATGCCATGCAATATATTCAGTGTTTGATGCTTGTGGGGCAAACTGCAGCATGTCAAGATGAGCTGGCACTGATCAAAGGAGGGAAAAAGACACAAAGTATTACTAGGCAGTTCTTATTGGTTCAGTTCTCAACAGTGGAATGATCGCAACTCAAAGCATCAAGCCCCCAGCATGAAGCCTCCAAGCACCCTGGGCTGTCCCTATTCCCCCCAGGGCATAGCATGTATGTACCTCAGATGTGGAGCCATTATTGTTCTTGACAGCCTCCCAATCTTATTCCCAAGCAAAAGAAAACAGCACTAGCTGAGATATAAAACAGAAGAAAATCAAGCTTAATTTTCATTCAAAGTGGAAGTTTGAAGTATTTCAAGAGGATTGTTTTATTACTTGATGGTCTAGATGTGTCAGAGAGAGCCAGCTCCCCTTTGCAGAGAGCTCACAGAGATTAGGAGGTATTGGCAGGTGATCATTTAAGTTCACACGATATTATTATACTTTATTACAAGGGCATGTAGTGATCAGAAGAGGGGTAATGTTTTTGAGCTGAAAGATACTGGCACATGTTGCCCAGAGAAGTTGTGGCTGCCCCACCCGGACAGTGTTCAAGGACAAGTTGGGTGGGGCCCTGAGCAACCTGGTCTGGTGGGAGGTGACCCTGCCCATGGCAGGGGGGTTGGAACTGGACGATCTTTAAGGTACATTCCAACCCAAACCATTCTGTGATTCTATTTGAATTCACTAGCTGTGTCAGTTGTAGGAAGCATCCTGCTGTGAAAATAAAAGTAGTTTTAATTTAAAAGCATCATTATATTTGAATTGCCTTTTCTTCTATTTGAAATTTAAGCTTGATTTTCAGCTTTCGACAGTGCTGGATCTCCCTATAGTCACATAAAGGACATGATAAAATCTCTGTGAACTCCGAGTAAAACAAGGTGGGGCATTTATTTTAGATAGGAAAAATATATAGAGAGAATAAAGTTAACATTTGTCTATTATTAAATGCCTTCAGAAGTCAATACCAGAATGATCTGGGAATGTTTTGCAGAGCCCTGTGACCATGTTGTTGCTCTCTGCACCTGGATATATCGAGTACAGAGTTCCTGATACTGAGGCAGGGGGATTTCTGCCAGTGTAGTCTGAACAGGGGTCACTGCTTTGCCATCACTGCAGCAGGCTGTCTACATCTACGCCGCACATCTCGTTGTTTCCAGTGGCAGTGGGGATCCACTCCACTGTATTGGGTCAGGCAAAGGGTGCCAAAAGAAATTTCCCAATCTGTACTAGGAAAGACCCTTCTTGCTTTTAGCTAGCAATTTAAGAAAGTCAAGTGAAAGCTAACAGAAAGAGTTACCATTGAGAGCAAGTGGTGCTGTCAGTTTCATCAGTGCTATATCGTTTCCCATTGTCTTGGGTTTATAATTTCGATGATATATAATTTTTTCCACTGAATATGGGTGAACCTGGGTGTCTTGCTGAGTCACAAACCCAACCTGCACACTCCATGAGCTCGGCAAGTACAGGCTGAAACAAAGAGGTAGGAGAGAATGAAAAATCTTCAAGAAAACCCTCAGGATTCCTAATTGTCTCCTGAGCTTATGAGCCACATAAAAGACAAATAGCTACAGTCTGCTGTACTTGCTTACATATCTATTAATACTAGCTATGTTTTGCATGTAATTTCAAAAAATACAGAAAGGGTGTTTAATCTTAGCAACAGACTGGGTCATTGGTATATTATTTGTGCAGTTTTCTACAAATATGTGGGAGCTTTGCATTTGTCTATCTTGAAAAAGCTGTCTTCCTACGTGACCCCACAGCAGTCAATGCTGCTGCCTGGCACACCTGTGTTCAGCCATCTGGCCAGCTGGCTGGTAATTACACAAAGGCGTTTTCAAGGGAGAGACTTTCCTTCTGGAAGGTGTTTTTGCCCCCAGTTCATGAGCAACCACATCTTTCAGCCTCCAGCACACAAGCAGCTCCTCTTCTTTTGGCTTCACCTCACCAGGCTAGAAGTGGGTTAGTGACAGTGTTGGGAAAAGGCTCCAGGGATGTGGGTTGAGTTGACACCTACCATCCCCATCAGCCTTTGTACACACCACAACCAGCTGGGTTGTGCAGGACAGAGCTAAGGACAAAAGCCAAAAAATGCTTCATTCCTAAGTAATTATTTTTATGGCAACACAGGACTCTAAATAGCATCTAGGAGGGGGATTTTCCTGTCCCGTCTCTTCTCCCTACTGGGTAAAAAAGCATCCTAAAGAACTCTCAGAAGAAGGCATCCATGATATTTCAGACAAATCCCCTTTTAGCTGTCTAAATGTCTTTGGTGAAAGTGACCTGGATTTTGTAAGAGTGAGAAGAGCTCTTCTGAACTATTGGCACCAAAATAGACTGCAAAACCAGACAACTCATTATAAATAAGAGAGAGGACAATTACACAAAGAAAAACAGCCTAAATAACTGTTTAGCATCTATTTACAGCTCAAAGACTACTTCAAACAGCACAAAAAGAAGTAGTGAGTATGTGGTAAAGGACACTAAGCACAGTACAACTCACTAACTATACCACTGATCCATCCTGTCAACTTGAAAAGGGTCCTGTAATTTATTTTGGAGCTCCAGCATACCAGAGCAGCCAAGTACAAATTCCTCCTGAGCTGTTAACTCACATGAAATGTACAGAAATTGCAGATCGGGATACATGAAACCTAGCACTTAAATGTTGTTTTAAGCTCATTTTCCAGGAAGCTGGGAGTGCCCAGGATCTCTGAAAGCTGGGGCCCCTGATTTGGATCACTTCTTTGGGAGACTTTTTTCAATTAAAGGCTTGCACTGGTGCACAAAGAGAGATAGTTTAAATGGTACGGAGCAAGCCCATGAAATAAGGATAACCCAAACTCTCCTGCAGTTTATTTTTAAGAGAAAGCACGGTGCATTATCCCTCTGCTGTGGTGGCCCCCCACACAGGTCAGCAGGACACCCTGAGCAAGACAATTTTGGGACTTACTCGTACACGCAATGAGCGGCCGTGATGATCCAGCGCGGGGTGATGACGGACCCTCCACAGAGGTGGTGCCCATGGAACTGCAGGCTGACCTGCCAGGGCCACTGCCGGGGGGAAGATGCGTTGCCCCCCACGATCCGTGGCCCATAGCTGGCCCGTGTCCCGCACACTGCCAGAAAGCAAAGGTTGTAGTCTATGCGGGAAATGCAGGCATGGTTTTTGTGCCACCTTGAGCCCCTCTACTCCCAGCCTTGCTGAGGCCAGGAGATCTCTGCAGTAAGAACATCCCCATCCTCATGGCCCACATCTCGGGCTGTGGCTGCCCCCAGAGGTTTCCCCTTCTCCCTCCTGCCTCTGCAGCATCGTGCCTGGCAGCTGGCATGGGCTCAGATCTTCTCCCCTGCAGATGTAGTGCTCAGCTGGGCTGTAAAACTCAGTTCTATCCTCCTTAAATTCACAGGGTCCCAGGGCTCACATAGGCAGGCTGAAACATCTCCTCTCCCCTGGTGATTATTCTACTGTTGTTTTTTTTTACTTTTCATATCCTGATCTGAAAACTAGCTGACATGGAGAAGTGTGGGATGAAAGTTCAAATGGTAAGACAGAATTTCCCTTTCCCCGCTGAGATGGCAAACAGTTGGACATATAGTATGGTTCCATGGACTCAATTCACAATCCTTGAATGTCTATTTCCTACTGTGATTCTCACTGAAATGCTCCTGCTGCCTGATGCTCTCAACCTGCCCTCCCAGCCTATTCTCACTTTCTGAAATTCTTTTAAATTTTATGTAAGCTATATAATTTTTCTTTGGTATGATAAACTGATAGTATAGTATGCCCAAAGTACACAGTTCCTCTCAACTCTTGCCATGCAGTGGATGTAGAAGGACAGTTTTTGATTTTATTTTCACTTTTTCCGATTCTTACCCAAACATTTTAAGACGATCACATTGCCAGAACCACACTCCTCTCTAAGATGGAAAGACAGTGCAGTGTTAGTCCCAAATGACAAATGCTGGGTTTTTTTTTCAATATTGTATCATCTTTCTGTACAGCTATGTGCACATAAATATAAGTGACTTGCAAGTTGAAAGAGGCACAAAGTCATGTACTCATCCAATCTACTCAGGCCATTTAGCTGAAATACCTAAGTTAGGGGCATTTAGCTGAAATACTGAAATTAGGAGCTTAGACACCATCAAGAGCCTGCAGACCATATGTTGCCCTGCTAAAGAGTGGTTTATTCTTCCGTAAGGGGAGGCTCATCAGCGACTTTCAACATGTGATCTGTTGTCTCCTTAGATCCATAGCTTGCTTTTCAGTGAAAGTTAATTAAGAAAAATGAGCAATTGTCCGGAAGAAGAAATGGACCATAAAGGGTTCATAAGCCCACTGGGAAGTATCTAGGGATCTGTAAACTGAAACAAACTGCTCTACAATGGGAAAAGATAAGTGCTTGGTGTCTATCCATTTGCAAAAAAAGGGATCATGGGACAAACAGGCTTTCCAAATAGCTCATTTTAAAGCCTTTGATGATTTTAATGGGCCTTGGATCAGGCTCTTCATTCATATTCCAGCAAGACTGCTACTGAAACTTGGTCCATGGTGCATAACACCAATCACTTACGAAGTACTACATGCCTGAAAAAATGGGCAGCAATCTCAAACTGTTAGTAATTCTCTATTGATTGCTCTCTTTCTGTCAGGGTGGACAAGCTGAGGCATACCTGAGATTTGTTGCATTGTTCAGGGATGTCACTTGATCACCTGATAACCAGTGGCTGAGGGATGCAAAATGTCTTTGAAACTGTTTTTCGACTGCAGCCACAGGCAGGTAACCTGAACTCACGTAACTGCAAATAAATCACAAACACTGTTCCTCAGACAACATTTCAGTAATATGTTTAAATAATTCAGCTGTTCTGCTAATCAAAACCCAGTGTAGCAACCACAATAATCAGATTCTGACACTTGATAAAGTAAACCCATTCTTCCCAAGAAATGCTTCTTATAATATGCATATTTTTGCTACAATCATGTGTGGAAATCACACAAGCTGAGAAGCATTTAACTGGCAAAGAAAGTAAATTTTAATTCTAATATTGAACTGAAGTTTTTATTGTAAATAGTTGGCAAATTTCCTGAAGCACTAACAAGCTCATTGTCTTCTTTTTTCTAGTTATATTTTGCAGCAGGGAGAAGGAATAATTTGTGATTTCTTCTTGTACTTTGTGTTGAACAGTTGAGACGTATTTTATTCTGAGGGCAAAAAGAATTTATTCCAAGAAGCTTTATACTGCTAAATATAATATGCAGAAATCAGAATTACGCTGTTGTAAGAAATAACAGAGCATCACTGCAAGTCACAACTTCAAACTCTTTCTCAAAAAGTTGTGAAAGTTTGTGAAAGAAATGGTGGTTTCCAGGAATGGGATCAAACCAGTAAGAACCACCTCACCAGGTTCTTGTCTAATTACAAGGTGGACCTTAATTCCTAACAGATACAATGGCATGAATTGTATATACAATTTTCCTACCAAAGAAGTAAAAGAAGTGAAAAATTCTTGTATGCTTTCAGTGCCTTTCTGACAGGCTGTAAGCTACTAGAGAGACAAGTAGGATTCAGGTACCTGGACCCCATAGGGAAGATTTAACCAAACCTTTGTATTTAGCCATCATCCAGAATTTACAGCAGTAACAAATGGTATTTGTAGTGCACAAGTACTCAGGACTATTTCCCATATCATCCCAAATCTCCTCAACCGTGTCATTCACAAAGGCAGATTGTTGAGTCCTTTTTTCTTTTAAAGCACAGATGAATACAAGTTTTCATTAGAAAGTTTGAAAACCTCAGTTTGTTCAAAATGCCAAATAAAGTTTCTTCCATTTTGTGTTCATACCTTGAGAAACCCAGGTGTTTGCAGGTCATATTGCCATACTCTGTTTTCCAGTCGTCAGAGCAGACGGTTCGCCAGGATCCATAAATGAACACTTGCAACACTGCTTTCTTGCCACTCAACCTGACTTCGGGAGTCAGAGGAAGAAAAGCCTGAGTGAATTGTGAAGAAGGACCACCAGGTACGCAACATGTACACAACCGTGTCAACCCACTACTGTGGCATCCACATTTCTTGGCTCACTCAGTTTTTACTACGTGTCTATTTCATCACTTGGATCCTTTGACAGAATTTTTGTGTGCTTTTTTTCCCCCCTTAAGGAAGGGAACCAAGGTATGCTGAATTAGGACAGCCAGGAGAAATGTCTGTGCCCATGGGAATATACAAGGGTTGTTAGCCCTAATACAGATGGAGAAAGCTGCCCTGCCCTCCAGTGAGCCTAAACAAGCCTTGCTGATTGCAGTGAGTTGGAGCTGCAGATGCTTGGCACCTAGGAAATCTATGATCAAGAAAGTGATGAAAGGTGGTTGGCACCTCCTGCACTGCACAGCACAGTCAGAGAGGTGAATGCACTTGCACCCAGACTCCCCTGGGCTCCTGTGGAGTTTCCTACCTGCTTCCCTCTGATGAAATGGGGTTGACATGTCTGGGCTGGTGAGCGGGTAAAGGCTGGGGAGAGGAGAGATGTACTGATTGGGAGCTCAGCTCCCAAGGACTCCCTCCCTGCTCCAGCCTGGCTCTGCTCAGCACAGCCCTTCCCTGCACCCTTCCCCCTCACATCAGCACAGCGGTAGGACTGAGACACCCCATGAAGCTAGCATGGCTGCAAGCTCTGCTGACTCCAGCCAAGACACCGACAGAGAAATACTGCAGGAGGCCCACGTACAGAGCTGTCACCCACAGTCACTTCATCCTGCAATGTCACCAGGTCCTCACCTCTGTACCCTGCAACCAGAGTCTCTGCTGGGGTGCAGAGCCTCGGATGAGCAGAAGGTACCTGGACCTGGGAAAGGACACATCTACATGGTCTTCCCAGAGAACAGGGAGGCCATGCACATGATCACTGCTAGATGGGTGTTTCTCGCAGATGCCCATGGGCCAGTGTTATGGCATTGCAAAGACAGACAAGAGAAGCAGTATTGCCCACAGGCTCCACAGAGGCCTGAAGCCTCCCTGGGGAAAACACACTGAAGGCTGAAAGAATTATGTGGGGTTAATTGGGTCCAAAAGCTCATGGTTCTTGTCATTCCTCATATTGCACAGAAGGAAAGCTGTGCTGCCTCCTTACCTGTAGGTACAGAAGTCAGAATTACAAGTGCGCTGATCTAGAAGTCAGTTTGTCTGTTTACCAATATTAGAGTCCTTTCCCTCCAGTGGCTGCAAACACCACAATCATCTTCCATAACACAGGACAGGGAGAGAATGTTTAAAATGGCCCTGTGATGCCAGAAACCATTTCAGAGAGAAACTGAGATATGGGGGCATACATTTCACACATGAAGCAGCAAATTCTGCAGTATTCAATGCACAAAAGGCAGCACTCATCTCTCTCATTCCCATGTCCCTTAAGATAATAACAGGCTTTGGCAATCTCCAACACTAGCGCAGTGCAACTGTGTGCCAGTGAATGCTGAGAGAGCGGTATATACACGCCATAATGCAGTGATGGTATACATTGCAGGCTGAAGAAATGCTAGCAGTCAAAAAGCACCTAGATGTCTAATGGAGAAACATGCTCAGTATGGCGGTATCAATATTCAGCAATCATCACATTCATCTTAAGAACAAGTTGATTTCTCATAAACTGTAAATCAATACCTCAGAGAGATTGTTCCTCTGAGGTGGTGATTTAGATAATCCGTCAGTCTCTGTATTTCTTGCCTCACCCAAACTCTTTATAACATGCATTTCTTGATAACGTGCCAGATGCTACAGGAGGAGGTAGGAAGGATTTATAATCAAATTTAAATTACCACATCCGTACTCATCCTCCCCTTCTTTACAGTTGAAGACACCATCGCACCTGGCTGATTTCTGGATACACTTAAAGGATGATCGGCAGCGAAACTTCCCAATGCAGTTGTACTGGACTAACAAGAATGAAAGAAAACAGGGTGATGAAAACACACTTGGATATTAATATAACACTTCTAACAGGAAGGAAAAGACAACTCCCGTACTCTAGGAACTTTTGAAATACAATCTGGAGGTTGCTATATGGTGCTGCTAAACTCATCCATTAGTGATGACTCGTAGGATGAGTCAGCCTTGCTGTCTGTGCTGGCTCCTTCCCAGCTCCCTCTACCCAGTTTATGTGTCATTCCAGGACAAGTTTGTTTCTGTCTGGTGCCCCATCCCCTCAGCAGCAAAGCAAGGAGACCCTTGCAAAATATGGCCAGCACACTCTGTTCCTGAGGGAATGCCTCAAGCTCCTGATCCCTGTTGCAGGTGTGAAGGCACTGCTCCAGCATCAACATATTTGGCACCTAGACCTGGCCAGGTCACACTTTCCCATCAGTACTAAACATTTTATTTTCCTTTGTAGAAGTTATTTGTGATTGGGGAAAGTTCTTTTTCTCTTTGGAAGCAAACTTAGATAAGTCAATTACAAGACAAAAATATGGTGTGTGCTACCTGAAGCCCCCCCCAGTTCCTAAACCCTTAGCTCACCACCTGAGAGGAATCAGTGAAGTTTTACTACAGAAAGGTTTCCTGAAGCTGCAGGTTTCCCAGTGTTGTAAATATTACACCAATCCTCTCATCAGTGCCAGATGTATTTTATCCCTACATGTAAATAAAATTTAAAGCCATCACATCAACAAGATTTTTTACTTCAGCAAACAAGCCACAGTAGCAGCTTAATTCCATTCTAAGTAAAAGGCTCATGAAAAATTCAGCATGTGAATGGTTAAGCGAGAACTTAATGAATAACTAATTGTACTCACCACCTAGGCCAATGGCAACTGCTAGGATTACTGTAAGGAATAAACCACAGATATATGGAAAGTATTTTAGGGACAAAAAAGCATGGCACATTGAAGGTGGTTCAATATCTCCTAGAAATCAAACAGAGAGAACAGCTTCTGTAAACTTACACCAGCTTGAGTTTGCAATGAAAACATTTATCTAACATTAAACTAGATGGCAGCAATAACCCCGGCAAACACTTCGTGAACTGACCTGACCCAAAGGGATACAGATGTTCAGGGGCTGAGAAGGCTCCAAGTGCCTTGGGGCTGTCTGGTGCTCTAGAACACCCCTTCAGCATTTACCCCATGAGGGCTCTGAATTGTGTTCTTATGGATCACCTGTCATGTCCTCAATGTGATTGAGATTATGAGCTCTAAATTTTTATTTTCATGGGCTACATCACACTGTGAGCTTTAAGAGTATACAAGCACTCCTCCTGAAAACATGAGTCCAGGAATAAAAAGGGAATTCAGACCCATTCTCTTAGTGTAATCAAACCTGTGTGCAGGTGTTATGGTTTGAAGGGGCACAGGTGAAATTGTATGGTATTAGCGCGAGGACCCAGAGAGGGGGGGGAGTTTAGGACTCTGAGTGAATGGGGTCCAGAGTGGACAAAACAGGATCGGTATTCCCTTCCACTTCCTGACAAACTCTATAAAAGCCAGGAAAACAAGAAGTCCTTCCCTTCTTTCCTGATCTCCTCTTCCTTACCTCCTCGTCACATGGAGTTGTCCCAGAGAGAGAAAGAATCCTGCCCTTTGCCATCAGCTCACCGTATGCTCTTCAGAATCCGAACCCATCAGGTGCTGGGAAGAGCTTTGGACCCTTTTCCCTGCATTGGCTTTGCCATGAGGGACTTTTGGGAACTTACATCGGCGATTGGAATTGGGTTTTGTATATATTTGTATATGTTACATATATATTGTATATGTTCCTTTTCCCATCTATTACTCTCCCCTCCCCATCCTATTAAACCTGTTATAATTTTAACTTCCAACCTTTAAGTCTCCCTTCCTTATTCCCCTTTTTTTCTTCCCACAGGAGTGTGGAGAGGAATAACAGAGCAATTCAGTTCTCTGGGCTGTGGCTCACCCTAACCACTTAAACTGAGACAGGAGACTACAGGTATACTCTCAGAAGACTTCAGAAAGCTCAACTGGACTAATTAATTCTTCCAGTGGAACTAGTTTGAGTCTCTTCTATACAACCGTTTCTGTTTGTGATGCTTCCTGGCTTGGGATGTACCAAGCCCGTGGTCCTAGTGCTCCTTCCAGATACAGCCCCAGCTGGATGTTGCTCTGAGAACCATGTCTGGTACAATAGAAGTCCTGGGACAAGGATCAAGGCCATGTAACTCCACCTCATGCACTAAGGAGCTAAGTCCCACACACAGTGCATTCCTCCAAAGTCACAGAAACAAGTAAGAGGAGCCTAAGTATTCAAACAGGAACAGGGATTTCAGAAAAAGACAGGACTAGTTAGTAAATAGGTGTTTAAGACAAGAAGGAGGAAAGTCAATGGTCCTTTTGTATTTGGAAGCAAGATTAACCAAAAATGTTAGAAAGCTAAGTTTGCAAAAAACAGAACCCCCAAACTAGTTTTGAAAAATGTGAGAAAAGGTGATCTGTTTAAAGTTTTGTTGTAAAGACAAGGAGAGAACTGAGCAATGGCTCAAGGTTGAGTTTTGAGTTTTCAAGGAAAAAAGAAACATCTAAAGTTAAAATATACACCAGTAGTAATTGCTGAATACACTTAATGAGCTGGAACAATCCTGCCCACTAACCAGCTCCGAAGTGGACCTGAATTTAGTGGTATTTTCAGCCTGGAAGACAACAACAGATTCCACTGAAAATAATGAATGGTTCACTTGTTTCAAATGTATTTGATATACAAAGGGCAAACTATGGAAAAATAGCATACACAGCTCAGTCATGGGTACACACAGGAACTGGCAGAACCTTGTCTTCAAGTTTAATTAATGCAGGTCTTCACCCCCTCATTCTTGAAGTTTTGAATTTGAGATTGGCAGACACAATCAGTCAAGGGTGAGGAGTGTCTCCCAGTGCTTATAGACTTGCAAGTAAATCCCAGCCCCAAAGACTCTCTCAACAGCATCTTAATAACTGGTTTAGTCAATGGAGTTGGTGTCTGGTGTGCCAAAAATCTTAGACAGCTGTAGTAGCTAATGAACTAGGAAAATTAAATTGCGCTATCTTCATCCTTGATGGTCCACCTGCCTCTGTTGAAGTTAATGGTTATTTTTGCCATGAAACCTATGAGAAGAAGCAAACATGCATGCTATTCCTCTAAGGCTGCTGTATGGTATGTTCAGTTTTTAATGGACTAGTTTTCAGATTGGTAAACTTTTGAATAAAACATTCAAAAATGTGTCTGAAATATTTGCCACTTGGCTGAAGCATGTGAATTATCTGTCTGTGAAAAATGTTTGTGTATGCAAGCTGGCACAAGATGTCATCACCTGTTAATATACTGGCAGACCTCATGGGTGGGGGAGTGAGGTGGTGTTTCTTCTTCCTCTAAGTGATTGCTTTCTCTGAGTGAGTGAGCAAGTGTAGATTTGCAAGGCTAAAGGCCTACATTAGCCATTTAAATTAGAAAGGTCAAAAAGCTGTGCAGTATCCCTACCAGATCCATCTGCACTGGGGTCCACTTTTGTTTGTGGTACGAAGAAAAATCTTTTGAAGGAAAACTGAACTTCTGGTACTGGCGGTTCATCTTCTGTAATAGAGATGATTTCAAGACTTCCAGTAGCCGGATTTGTCTCTTGTACCTGACCCAACTGGAAAAAAAAAAAGAAGATAAAAGATGATAATCACTTTCTAAAATGTTATAGAATGATAGAATCATAGAGTAGTTTGTGTTGGAAGAGACCTTTAAAAGTAATCCAGTCCAGCTCCCCTGCAATGAGTAGGGACATCTTCAACTAGATCAGGTTGCTCAGAGCCCCATCCAACCTGACCTTGAATGTTTCCAGGGATGGGGCTTTTATCACCTCTCTGGGCAACCTGTGCCAGTGTTTCACCACCCTCATCATAAACATTTTCTTCCTTACATCTAGTCTAAATCTGCCTTCTTTTAGTTTAAAACCCTTGTCCTGTTGCAACAGGCCCTGCTAAAAAGTTTGTCCCTGTTTTTCTTATAGTCCTCCTTCAGGTACTAAAAATCTGCAATAAGGGCTCCCTGGAGCCTTCTCTTCTCCAGGTTGAAGAACCCCAACTCTTTCAGCCTTTCCTCATAGGAGAGGTTCTCCAGACCTCTGATCATTTCTGTGGCCCTGCTCTGGACTTGCTCCAACAGCTCCATGTCTTTCCTGTGCTGAAGGCTGCAGAGCTGGACACAGTACATTAAGTTATGTACTTAATGTTCATGAGAGGAGGTCTTATAATTAGTCTACCAGGAAACTACTGAAATTAATTTTTGTTCAAACTTGTCTAAGCGCTGTAGCTACTTCTAATAACTCAAACTGAGGGTGTGTATCCATCCCCTTCTCTTCAGCTGCATAGGAAACAAGAGAAAGACTAAAAAGCATATGACACCTGCACAGCACCTGACAGGATCCTCATGCATGGCCCCACTAAATTTTACTCCAGAAAACCTTTGATCACTTTCTACACAGTGAAAAACCAATAAAACAGTCTACACTAGAATTCAGGGTAAATAGATTTGAAATGCTAATTTCTGACTCTGATTTTGCACCCTGTCACTGGCAAAAGGAACCAGACTTTTGAAATCATGTTGTTGACAAATGGTCCAGGTTTGCTAAAGACAGTGGAGCTAGCAAGCTGTAAAAGCAGCATAAGTGTTTGCAGAGTCAGTCTCAGAAAATGCTTACAATGACACATTTTAGGCACAGAATACGTGTTTCATCTGTGACACTGTATCTTTTAAGTAACCTGGAATATTTTTTCGCCTATCAGCAAACAACTGCAATATGGTTTCTACTCTTTCATTTGATAAAATTTCATGTGAATTTCAACAAAAAATTAAATTTTATATGGAATCTGCTAGCTTTAAGACAGAAAAAATCTTGCTGTGTGTGATTACTAAATATTTAAAAAATGCCTTCTAACTAGTGCAGAAGTTGTCCATCAGGAAACAAAACAGCATTGTGAAGTATACTACACAAAAGCTAAGCACTGATGTCTTGCTTATTTAGAGGATATCGCATGCTCTGAAAGCTTCACTCACCTCTTCCTGAGAAGTCATATTTAAAAGCAAAACTGTTTTCTTTCTTCATTATCAAAAGAAACCAAAAGGAAATTCTGAGGTTGCTAAGCCAGTCTGCTCCAGAAAGGTTTTCACTGAGCCGCCCGCAGCTGCCCGTTCATTCATCTGCTGTCGCATACGGTATTACGGCAGCAGCCTGTGTAACTCAACCTGGTGAGGGGTATCAGGTAGCCCCAGATGGCATGACTATGGAAAGGGGAAGATAAAAATTCAGCATGCTTTTTAATTAGCCTAAGAGCGTCAGGTAATATTGTAGTATTTGCAAACCTTCCTGTAACCCCTCAGCAAAGGGGCACCACACATTGCACAGGCTCGTGCTTACTCATTTTTTATCGAACCTCGTGCAGCTGAGGAGCCTGCTGATAGCTGTGGGTGGCAGAAGGCAGAAGCCCCAGGTGTTTCATCTCTTCCATACACAAGGCCCATAGGCTCACCTTGTTCTTCCTTCACTTGGTTTAGCCTTTGCTGTGTACCTGCAGCAAACAGCACAGTTGAAGAGGGTTTTTTGAAAAAAAAGCCACATTTTAGTTATGGATAACTTTTATAATTAAATATTTCAATATTTTGGAAGTACTTTGCAAGCAGTATCTCATGTTTCTGAAATATCAACACATTTGTACTCTGGGATTTAGGAAATGATAATGTATGTTCAGCTTCATTAAATGCTCAAGAGTAGTAATAATTTGGTTTGTTTGGGTTTTTTACTAAGAGGAGAGATTGACAACAGAGGCGAGGGTGGAGGGAAGAAGGAGGAGGAGAGATGAAGCAAAATGCCACAAGTGAAGCAAGGCTCCTCAGAGGCCAGAGAAGAAATGAAGGTTTTCCATGACAAAACCAATGTCCCTGGAACATGGCCGCAGTGAGGGAAGCTGTTCAGTTCCTTTTTGTGCACGATGGAAACTGGCACTTTCAAATGAGAGGATGCTATATCATGATCCTGTTAACTGTTCACATCTTCTAGGCCATGACATCAAGAGTTCTCCACCATCTCTTATACCACATTTTCAGCAGCCTTCCCTGGAAATAGGAAACACAGAGGGACTTAAGGGAAAAAAAAAATAAAAGAAAGAAAAGTAGGCAACACTTCCTGAATTGCTCACAGTGCTCTGATGGTCTCCCCACTGGCCTCCAGAGACAAACAGTTGGAGAAGCAGAAATACAGGCCAGCTGACCCAATGGGAACTTCAGTCAAGGGGGAGAAATTGAGGGCTCATGTCAGGGCCAGAAGCTCAGATGACCCTTTCAATTCATGGGGTGAGATGCCCTGTCCTCCCCAACAAGCAGTGGTACCTTCAATGAGGACAGCCCAGGCCAGACAAAATTGTCTCCAACGATTTTACCTGCTCTGACCACTCTGGAAAACCTGGGGATTGTTGGGGATCCAGGCGAAGCTAGGCAATGCAATCCCAAGATGGCAGCAAGCTGCCCCAGAGCGCTGGGTGCACAGAGAGCACAGAGCCGGCCTTCCTTTCCCAACACTCAATGTTCTTGCTGGTATCGAAGGTTGAATAGTATCTCAACATCCAACCCACAGAGCATATCCTGCTCCTTCCCCCAGTGCTCAGGCACTGAAGGTACCCTAGTGCCTCAAGCCCCGCCCTTTATGGTCCACCCCCTTGTTAGGCCATTAGCTTTATCATTACCAAACAATTAGCACCTGAGTGTGATGACCAGGAGGGCTGCTCTGTCAATCAACAATCAGGTAGCCCTCTGGTCAACCTCTACAGGGACCAGACAGCACAGCTCTGTAAAGGCTCCCATGGTAGGACTGGCACCACCGGAAAAGACAGGCTTCTGTCTGCTGCCACCTGGAGCTGCTTCAAGCCCCGCCTCAGGGCATGGTGTCTAGATAGAACATTGTGTTTGACCTTGCACAGTTGGCCGGTTCATTGTCTTTGGCTGAGAAGACCAAAGCAGGAGCCATGTAAGATAGAGACAGGAGAATATGAAAGTTGAGCCCAGAAAGAAATAATTTAACCTACAGAATGACTTCTTACATGCTGCAGGACATCCCTGCTTGCCTCCCCCAAACTTCAGTAGCAGCTCAGGTGGATTTCTTAGCTTTCACAAGACAATTTAAAATGAAGGGCTAAAAGATCCCATCTCAGACCCTTGGTCAAGTCCACCCTGACTGTGTTATTTACCTTTGAACTACTAGTCTTGTTCTGCTGGGGCAGATGGGAAAAGTCTGCAGATAGCTTTTGCTTTTTTAGCCACCCTAAAACAAAAATTCGGAGATGCAGTGCTACGAAAACAGGATGTCAGCTTTTGTCAGAAAAGATCACAAGGGGTTTGAGGTTTTTTTTACTTTATCTGCTTCTTTCTCTCTCTCTCATTTTCTTCCTCCCTCCCTCACACTCTCCTCCCACCTCCCAGTTTCTGTCAGCACTTGGCACACAGTCGGGTTAGACTGGAGGAGATGGCGGTGGCTGAGACACAGTTGTATGCAAAGGTGACCAACAAGCACAGGAGCAAAAGCCCCACTGCACTCCTCGAGTCCCTACTCGCCAAAGGATTCCCGGCTCATATCGCGTGAGTAATGTGTTTGGCTGCTTTTGCACAATAAGAGGTATTTAAGATATAAGAGATATTTCTCATAAGATCCTGACAGCAGGCAGCTTGCTTTCTTCATCAAGAGAGAGCGCTGCTTCCTGGGGATGATGTCCCTATACAGGGATCAGACCTGTCTTGCTTTCAGTTTCTTGTAGAGCAGTGTGTATTGTTCATATTGCAAAAACAACCTGTTCTGTATACATTTTTATAAATACTGTATATATCTGAAAACACATGCCCTTCCACGTCTTCAGGTTGTGAGGCTTCACAGTGAGTTAAGAAGTTCATGTCCATAGTTTGCTATTGGTATACATCCTCTTTAGTTTTTCTGCTTATCATTGTTATAGGGGAATTAAATGTGGGTGTAACTTCTATCCAAAGTTTTTTTCAGGCCTGGCCAACATCTCCTGCTAGATTTTGTCACTGGAATCTGTTTTAAAAGAGTAAGCTTTCTTTAACAAGATGCCACATAAGTCTGTCAATTTTATTTCCTGTCTTGAATATGGATCTTGTTCTAAAAGCATGTCCTATCTGGAAAATTTAGTAGTAAAGAATGAGGCATTACTCTTGGCAACACCAGTGGATGAGAAATTAACTCTTAATAGAAAAGAAACGTAGTGGTCATTCCTCCCCCAAACATCACTGTGATTGGACAAGGAAGTATGTTTTGGGCAGGATTTTTCAACTTCTGAAGGTCAAGGATGAACACCGGTTCAAACTGTTAAAAAATAAATCTTTTTATTTACATGTCAAAGAACCTCTCATAAAAATATTTTAGAAAGGAGATAAATATCACTTAAGCCTTTTGATTTAAATTTAAGCAAGTTGGAAGGGCTCCACTTGTAAGTGCTGTGTTGCTTTTCAGGAATAGATCAACTTTGGACATGATGGGCACAGCTTACAAGGAAACTGTGGGTCCCTTGTTTCCAGTTATGCACAGTTGATTTTTAGCTGTGCAACTGAAAACTTGAGTCATCATTTCTCTAGTAATACTGTAAGTTGGATCACCTCAAAGTAATGGCTAGTCTTTGAATTTTTTGTCTTGTATGAGATATTCTTCAAATACCCTTGAAAACACTTTCTGCTGTTAATAAGATGGCTTTGTACTGCCCAGGTCAAAATAAAGAAACAGTGGCAGAAGTACTATGCAAATAGACATAAAATGACAAAATGTCCCAAATCACTTTATTTTTAAATTTATTTGCTTTTATTGAATTTAAAACCTTCAAAATTTTGATTGTGTTTTTATAAGACCTTTTATATGACTCTGTAGTTCCTGGACTGAACCATAAATGAAAGTACTGAAAAGTTGTTCTTTCGAGATGCACTGGCCTGAGAAAAACAAAGCTGGGTGGAAATATTGCAAAATCTTTCATAATGTAGAACCAGCGTGCCAAAGCAACATTTCCACAAAGAATAAAAACCAAATTTGTGAGGATCAAGCCTAGCATCAGGTCAAAAAAATGTGCCTTCCGTAGTTTCTCTGCTAGGGAAGAGCCAGTTTACTTTTGCTTTCAAGACACTACTTTTAACACAGATTTTCAATGGCTTGTTCTTATGCTCTATCTGAAAGAAATTGGTGTGTACATAAATTATTCTATTCATTATCTTTCAATCTTTCCAACTGCTCATCTTGGAAGCATAGGATGTTTAGTCACAGCCTAATTCACTCCTGATGTTAAGGGCTCTACAAAACCTGCTGGAAAGCATCCTACAGCCAATGTGTGTGATGAGACAAGAGGTGGGAAGAAGCACAGAGGACCACAATGGAGAGAGGAGATAGTACTGAGCAGCATGACAGTCCATGGTCTCAGGTCTCGCTTGTCTTACTACATTTATGATTTTGCAGACCTTATGGTAAAAAAAAGCTGAAGTCAAGTTCCATTTGGCTTCAGGGCTGCTTGCATAGACCTTCTCTCCAAGTGGGAGGAGCAGCTTGTCATGAAGCAGTAAAACACTCACTCTGAGGTGTAACAAATGGTTGACAAAATCTGACATCATTGGCCAAGCAGTGGCAGGCACTGACATTTCAACAGGATATGGCAGGAAGGGCTGCGTGGGGAGAATGGCAAAAACACAGGTTGTGTGTGTTTGATGTGATGGAGAAGGGGGAGTCAGCAGAGGCATGGAAAGAAAACGTATGGTATTCAGTCACAGAGGACACAGGCTAGTTTTAGATCGCTAGCTCATGCCTTTGTATTGCTTTGGCCACGGTAGTTGATTTACTCTACAGAGAAGAAAGGTAGAAGGTAAAGCTGGAGCGGAGAGACTCACATTAGCCCTCATCCATGTTGAGCCCCCACTAAAGAGCCAGACATGGTTGCACATACACACATGTACATTTAAATGTTTTTAAGAAGCCCTTAAGTAGCTTTTGCACTAGAGAGAAGACAGAAGGCTAGGAGGAAGCACCAAGGATGAACCTGAGTCTTGCTGCTTAATGTGCTCATTGTGATGCTGGTGTGTGCTTAGGTGTCACAGGGATGGATGGAGGATAAAAATGTGAGGAGCCTAAATGAATCAATGTCCCCAGGACACAGTGGCCAGAAAGGATGGCCTCAAAAGAGAAGGGAAGAGATGAGCAAATGCCAAGGTTTTCCTCCATGTCCACTGTCTCTACTTCCCCTTCATGTCTCTTCTGAAAAATTTGTAGTTGGGTTGCAGGGCTGGAAATGGGGTTCATGGGTGCAGGTGCTACTTAAACACTGGACTCCTTCACCCACCACCTAGCATTAAGTCACAAATACTTGTTCATGTGAAGGGCTGCTTGCACAGCATTTTGTTGGCATTTTGAAAGCTCTAGTGATAAATGCAAATGTCTGCCTCATCTTGGACTGAACTGGTAGTTTAGATCTGTCTCTCTGCTGGTCTATGGGAGATCCTCAGTCCAGACCTTCAAACTCCAATATAAGTACGTTTTGCTTTGTTTATATGTATGGACTTGGGCCTGACATCTTGAACCAGAACAGTATCTTATGAACCAGGCAAACCCCGCTCTTACAGTGCAAGGATGGATGGTTTACCCAGCCCTAAGGAAATCCATATCATCAGTAGGGCTGCTAAGGAAACACCTCCAGAACACAGAAGAGGGCATCCTGTGGGGAAGACAGGTTACCAGTCTTCAAGGAATGAAAGACTTGTGGTGGAAAAAAACTATCTGGAGGGCTTCAGGAATGTTAATATTGCCAATGTTAATATTGCTAATATTAACATTGACTGTTAATAACCTAGTTGTTAAAAGTTCTGTCTGTACTGGAAAATAGACTTGGTGAATACAGCACGTTAATTCTTTACTTCCTAGGAGTTGTCTTTCTGTTACTTTGATGAAATAATTTTAATTGTTTTCTAGGCAAAAAGCCTTGGCTGCTACTGGACAAAAGACAATAGAAGACGCTGCAAAATGGTAAGTACTTGTGATTTCTAAGGAGTGTTTTCACATTAAACCTGGATAAAAATCCTTGTTCATGTGCTGATTCTGTCACTGAATTTGAAGTTAGCTGCCAGTAAAATCCCTGCATCTGAATTTGTTTTGGATTTTTTGGTTGTTTTTTTTTGTTTGTTTTTTCATTTTAGTTCACACATAGAAAGAAATAATTATATCTGTACTTATTCTGGGAAGCGAGGTTATTTACAGAAGGTTCAGGGCAAATAAAAAAAAATCCATCCCAAAGAAAAGGAGGAAGGAAACAGGGAAAAATATGTGTAAACCCATGGCTGCAGTAACAAATGCCTGCAGTAACAGTGTGGGGTTAAATGGCAATAGCTGAAGGCAAACAGCGTGTCTTCTGCCCTTGAGAAAGGTTCATCATAAAGTAAGCTGAAAGGCTGGTGGTCAGAACAATATATGATTAGAGTCAAAATCACTTGGTAGTCTTCATCCCTACAAAGTTTTTTCCTCTGTACAGAGACTCTCACAGAGTATCCGTATATTATTCATATATTGATAATTGACTCTTTTGCTTTAATCTACCTTCAAATTAAATATAGTCTTTCCTTGCATTTTCTTCTGGGTTTTGTTGTGTTTTTTATTTTTGCTGGTTTTTGGGTTGGTTTTTTTGCTTGGTTCGATTGCTTCTTTTTTTTTTTTTTTTTTTTTTTTTAATATCCCGGGNTTGTGAAAAGCCGAGGGAGACATTTGACAATGGCATGTTCTTCCCAAATAATTTTTGTCAGGGATGCTACCACACTTTTCAAGTCACTTCCAATCAAACGGCTGAGAAGCCAAACATACAGCATGTGAAGAGCAAAGTGACACATGGACTACAAGTTTCTCTGCTTCCAGTCATGAAAAAGGGGGGAAAACCCAAAAAAACCCTAAAAAAATCTTTTTTCTTGTCTTTCATTTTCAGATACTGAAAGAAGCAAAGGCACATAATAAAATGTAAAGTACACAAAAAAAAATTAGAAAAAAATCCCCATTCTCTGTTAGTTAGTACTTCAGAGACAAAATTTGTAAGGAGTTTTTATTTTAGGTTTTCATTTGTAAGAAAAGAACAAGCTTGTATTTCCTTTTTCTGGTCTCTACTGTAGATACCTTCAACCACAGGAAACAAGAGTAAGCTGTGCACATACTTAGTCTCTGTGGTATGCTCTTGATTTCAGGTTGCACTCCCACTGCAATGATCCCTCTTTAGAGGACCCCATCCCTCAGGAGTATGCTCTTTACTTGTGTCCCACTGGCCGTTTGCATAACCTCCTGCAAGACTTTTGGAAGGAGAGCAAGCGTCAGTGCGGGAGAAACAGAGCCCATGAGATTTTTCCACACATCACTCTCTGTGATTTCTTCACGGTAAGGCACAAAAGACATGCAAGGGTCAAATATCAACTACTGGTGAAACGGGGCCAACCTGCCGTTGTCTTACACCAGAACTTCCTGGTGGTCAAACTGATGTGATCCAGGTTTAGACATCCTTGCTTAATATCTGGGTGTTCAGTTCCCGCATAGGCACCAGAGACTTTCTTCCCACCACCCACTTTAGCTACCCACCTAAGGCCTCAGCATACCTAAAAACTGGATGCTGGGACCAGTGGGTTGTTTTGAGGTAGCTGAGAGACTGCTGTCTGGCATCCATCTAGAGCAACCCTGTGCAGTCCAGGCCATGCAGCAGTGACAGTGTTATCATAGGATGTAGACAACTTTGGTATTATGTCTATAGGAATTTCAGGGAAACCCTTGCCTTCCCCAGAGAGCCCCAGCCAGGTCATTGCTATGGTGGCATGTCCCAGTCTTTACTCTTTCTATTGAAGCTTGTATGTTGTGAAAAAGAGAGAAGCAGAATGCACAGGGATAGATGGAGCAAGAGGAGCCAGACTGGAGACCAGCAGTGCAATTGAGTCACTCTTTTTTGTAATTTAACATGGAAGTTAAGTTCCAGAGCTGGACTCCTGGTAGGCTGTTTTCTGGTTCTAGAGATGCCCCTATCCTCTTAGGTGGCCCTCTGAATGCTGGCTAACCCTCTAGAGAACTTCCCAGTAGAGCTGCTTTTCCTGCATAGGTGAATGTGCCACTATCAGCAAATATCAGCGAAGACTCACTGGTCTGAAAAAAACTCCAGAGCCACCAGGGATCCAGCATTTGCACACTGATGGTGCAACATATAAACATCAGCTGCAGCTGAGATGCACTGAAACAGATATGGGCTAGAGCAGCTGGACAAAAATTATATTGTTAGTCATACCACTAAGTATAGACAGGGAAAATAAGAGCATTCTGTTGCAAAATATTGAATGGTACCCTGTGGCCATTAATCACAATTCTACAAAACAACAATCATTAATTAATGATGAATGCCATGCTCTTGAAAGATGCCAAGTTTAAAGGCCTGCCCCTGAAAGAGACAACTGAATTACAACCCTCATCTCGCACATCTCAGCCCATTTCAGGTAGAATATTTCTAGGGACAAATGTACCCTCTCATGCTGTTCTCTGCTCCTCGGCTGTCAGCAAGAGCTGCCCTGGGCACCTCATACGCAGAAAACCAGACTCACAGGCCTGGCTCTCACCTCTTGCTCCCAACCTGGCCCTCTCCTATACCCTGACTCACCACGTCTTTTGCAGCCCCTTAACTTGTCGGCCCTGGAGGAGCCNTGGGGCATTCCTCCTCCCTGTGGCCTGAGAAATGCTCAAGAGAGAAAGACAGTCTAAGCAAGAGGAGCTCCTTCCTTCTCTTCTGTTCTCCCCAGTGTAAAGGCTAAATGGAGCAAATAGCTCTGTGGAGAAGAGTAAAGCAATGCAGAAATGGAGCATCATTGATGTTCTTGTCTTTGTCTGGGTAGCATAAATTCCATCTTTGTCTCTTCAATTCTTAGATTGCTTAATTGCTACTTTTTTGTGGAACCATAGCTCTGTACAGTCCTTTAATTTGCTGTGATCAGAGCATTAAGGATCATAATGACAAAGATGCCTTATGAGTTTTGTATGTTTTGTATGTTGCTCAGCATCTGACAGCTTGAAATTTTAGCAGGAGTGATTTCTGCCAAGGACTGTAGGATAACAATAACACAAATTCTTATGTAGAACACTTACTTAGAGGGAAATCATGATCCCAGACTCATAAAGTCTGTTGGCTCCTTCCTACCCAGGGTAGATGAGCCTCTTGGTAGCAAGCTCCATCTCATATTATAGCACCAGGATATTGTGCTGGTCAAACTGCCCAATATTGTCAATTTTAATATCATGAATTTCAAGCAAGATTGTAAGTATGTTGTCTTTCTCAGGAAGTCTAATGCCAGCCCTGTTTTCTGGTGCTGCTGTGTAACACAGGCTAGGATCATGGCTGTTGAGCCAGTGGGTGAAGTCTGCTCCTCTTTCCTTTCAGTGTGAAGACCAGAAAGTGGAATTACTGTATGACACCTTAAAGCGAGTTGGTGACAGCTTTTCACAGCGCTTTCCACCATCCATTTCCCTATCACTACATGCATCCACCAGCTACCTTGGCTTCTTCATTGGTGACAGCCATGCAAATATCCTCAAAGATTTTGCTCTGGCGTTCTCATCAGAAGCTTCAGTCCTGGCAGGTAGGACCAATGTCAGATGGAAAATGGGTGGGTCTTAGCACAAATACTTAGTCATAGTATTGAAAACAACTCCTGCATTCCCAGCAGAGCTTAGCTGATGTTTTACTGCCAGCAAGCACCCTTTCCTCCTACAGATTTTAACACAACCTGGCTAGGGGAGCATGTTTTAGACTTAGAAGACACAGTGTTTTTGTTGAGAAGCTGAAAAGGTCGGATGTGTAACTTGATGGGCCATCCATTGGGATATCCAAGATGGTCAGGGATACAATACTCCCTATTGCCAGGCTATGGTGCTATGGGTCATCCTAATGGCCTGACAGCATCCCTGAGAAATAGCTCCTAATCCCTGTTTCAGTGACATCCAAGGGAAACCGCATTACCCGTGGAGACTGAAGTGACACTACCCCAGCGTAGCTTTATCTGAGAGAAATGAGTTCAATACATCTCAGACTGTGAGAGGAATTCAAGCTCTGTTCATTTTTCTCTCCCAGCTGAAGCCAGGGAGGAAATCCAGTCCAGATTTTTAAATTATTTTGGCACGATTAAAACCATGACATTCTGTAAAACTACTATTCACCAAAACTATATCTACTCTACTACTAATTACTATGGTATTTCCTGCATCAGGCAAGAGGTGTAGGATAAAACAAGAAGAAGATCTTTAACTGACATTTGCTTCTATGTTGTGACATGTTTCATTCCTAGATTGCCATGTGAAGCCCTCCTTAAAGCAGTTCCACCTTACCTTGGCCCACAAATTTTATCCTCACCATCAGAAGACTTTGGAACAATTGGCCAAATGCATTAACCCAGGGGAGGTCTGCCAGTGGGTGGCTGCTCTCTACTCACGGGACATGCGTTTTGTACATTACCAGGTACTGTCATCAGGTTTATTTAATTTCCTGAGCCCGTGGTCAGACTCTTTACTGAGTTTTTCATGAAGAAAATCAGTGCATGCACAGTACAGTGTTTCAAAAAGCATGGTTCTTTCAAGTACCTCTTTGGGTACTGTACTCATGAATCAGCAGAAGATACCTTTATGGTAGACTGCTTGACCTGCATGTCAACAAGGTCTAATTTCAAACTCCAGCAGAAAAAACTAATCTTACCATGACATGAGAAAATAAAAGAGACAGGAAATGATGGTCCTTGAATATTTGCTAGGATTTTTCAGACCAAAGCTTGGCAGTAAAATTCCATTCATCAAAACCAGTTTTCTTGACTTCTAGTCATGATGAAAATGGCACAGATTAAGTATCAGTGATCAGGGCACAGTTCTCGCAGACTATTTTCTGCTTAGCAGACTCTTAGCTAAAGCCAGTCAACATTTTTCCAGTTGTTATTTCCAAATTTAAATTATGGAATTATCAACGTTTTTTAGTTAGATCAGTATGTCACTTGGTCACAAGTGACATTCTGGTCACACTTGGGAGAGTTGCAAGTAGTCACAAAAATAACTGATAATGCTTTTGCTGTTTGCTTTCAAGTCTGTACTAGTTACTAGTATTTTTATGAAAATCACATGCCTATTTTTACACATATGTCAGATGCAGTAGTGTCTGCCCTTTTCTCTGCTGAAGCACTATTAGAAAGTATGATGCAGAGGGGAAAATAATACTGGTCGCTGTGTCTGGTAGAGTTGAACAAGCATCCCCTGAACTGCTGAGGCACCTGTGGCAGCAGACTCTGGGCAGCATCCTGACCCTTCTGTGTGCTCCCCCCCAGACACTGCGGGCCCTCTTCCAGTACAAGCCCCAGAACATTGATGAACTCATGATCAACACCGGGGACTTCATCTACGTTGACCCAACACACCAGTCTGACGTGAGCGAAGGCTGGGTGATCGGGACATCGCATAGGACAGGCTGCAGGGGTTTTCTCCCCGAAAACTACACTGAGAGGGCCAGTGAGTCAGACACGTGGGTTAAGCACAGGTAAGCTGGGCTTTCATGGGTGATGTTTTATGTCAGCTGCTTTCCCTGCTGGGGAGCTGTGGCAGTGTTCCTTCTCACTGTGAGCTGTTGTCTGCCAGGCGGGAGCTGGAGGTGGCATGGGCAGAGGAGAGAGAGGTCCTGGGGGTCTGGGTGGGATGCTGAGACTTCTCAAAGAAAAGACAGAGAACGTACACTCACAGACACCCAGAGTTCATTAGTTCAGCTACTCTAGGGATGACCTATGTTTGCTCTTCAAAAACCTGAACATCCTAATGAATTTTAAAAGACCACATTCTGCCAGATAGACTGAGCCTTCAGCCTGCTTTCTTCTTTCTTCTTTCTTCTCATTTCAAGAGCTTGCAAAGGTAACTTGAAACGAAACCTCACAAAGGCTGCTCACCACCTTGAACCCACCACCCTCATCTTGTTGATTTGCTCTGTACCAGCAGGCAGCCTTCTGGCTTCCTGCACTTTGCTCTGCAGCTGACGGCAAGGCTGATGTTACTTGCAGATTAGAGCTGGTTTTTCTAAGCAGGGAGGTGTAGGTGCACTTCTTGCTGAGTCCTCAGAGGCAGAGAGGAGGCAACCAGGTAGTATTTCCTGTTTGAAAATCATGCTTTAGCAGGGTTACACCCAATATATGCCACCAGTTCATATTATTATTGTTTCATTTTTACTGGGCAGAATCTAAATCAAGAATAAAGTTAGGAAGTGGATTGCGAGTGTGGAAAAATATTAAATGGAATATGATTCCTGACTTACACACATCTGTAGACAAAATCACAAATTAAAAACCCCTTCTATTTGTGTGTGCGCCCATATGTTTGTGTGTGTGTGTTGCTTCTGCTTTTTCTACAGGGAGTATGTTTTTGTAACAGCTTCGAGATTCTTCACCCAAACTGAAAATGGACCTAATGTAAAGCTGAACGGAGAAGTCCATAATCCTAGTATGTCAAGGAGCGTAACCAATGTACTTTGTCTTCAGGTAATTGTTTTTTTTAGTGGCTTATCTTTGTCATGTTCTTGTGCATATATACTATTAATTAAAATAATTTAGTAAATTTAATAGTATCTTCCTTTTTCTCCCTCATGTTTTCATGTTCTGCTGTAATACACACACATATATATACACACATGCACTCATATGCTCATACTGTATGCTATAACATCTCATGGATATTTTATAATGTGTATCATGTATATTACTCTTGCTTTCTTTCATAATACTCTTTTCGTTCATGTCATAATAGCACAACATAAGTGTTCTCTGCTCAGATTTCTCTGTGCATAGCCTTATTGGGCAAGCTGTGCAGAGTTATGGCTACAAGTCTTGACAAGTGAGACAAAGGCACAACATCCTTGACTTTCATATGGCTTCATAGCAGAGTAACTACAGCAGAATTAGGCTCCTTGTTCATTGTTGCTTTCATGTCCAGATTCTATAGAAGTCACCTTGACAGTTTATGCAGTCCCAGATCTTAGCATGTTTAAATGTTTCATCTTCTTTTGATTTTTAGATATGTAGCTAATGCAAATAACTGCATAGAACTGCAGCAAGAGAATAGCTAGATGGAAAAGTTAGCAGCACTGATGGGATTACATTTTTGTCCCAGTTTCAAAATCAATATATATCATTTTTTTCCCAGGTTTTCCACTGGTCTTTTGGTAGGAAGAGCAAAACAAATAAGGACTCCATTTTTTTACGTACAGCACTTTTGCACCTGCACTGTCTTAGTGGCTCTGACTGCCAGGGATGCCAAGACAGTCCTTTCTGGCACACTGACATGCTGCAGAAACCCCTTTGAATCTGCTGGCCCCACTGCCTCTCTTCCCGTTAACTGCTGGGGGTTAACACTGGGTTCATTTGTGTTAACATCAGAGAAACCTGAGGGCACCTTGAGCGAACTTCCATCCTAGGACCTCGCAGGACAGTGTGTGTATGATTGTAAGACAGAAACTTCTGCACAGGTCACATGCCCTTCCATAGGCTCTTGATTGCTCTTGGCCTCTCTTATCTAGTTCAGATCTGTAGCAGAGCCACTGCCTGGCCTGAGAAACACATTTTGCAGATATGCACATCTCCAGCCTAGGAGTTTCCTCAGCCTCTGGGTTCTTCCTCAGCAGAAGAGTAAGACCAAAAACCCTTAGTTTTAAACTCTGATCTTGTGATGATTGATTTAGTGGCAGAAATGCAATAGTTTAGCTGAATACACAAATATAAATCTCGTACCACTTCTTAAGAATTCCCTTCTCTGCTGCTGAAGATAACACACCACTAACCTCAGTGCTGCAGCAGTAAAGATGTGTTAGGTTACTGTTGAAAAAATTCTTAAGCCTTTGACCTGTTCCTCCTTATCTTCTCATCTGTATCCAGTGTGAATTGCATGCTAACCCCAAACTATGTAGAACTTACTTGCAATTCCATGCAGTCTGAGCAATAAAGTAGCCTCAGAGGAGATCCCAGTTCACTGTTGATTTGGTCACACAGATATGAAAAGTGTGTTTTCATTAGGAAAGGAAGGATGAGCTTGGTGTTAGTCCTGATGCAGAAAAGAGCATTGCCACTTAAATCTTAGCTAGTTTCCATTTTTAGATTGTATCAACAATATGATTCATATAAAAATAATTATTCGTTTCCACACTGGAATTAAAAGATCTGTTATCAGCACTACCTTTCACTAGTGTAAACACAGAGTTAAAACCTAATCTGTAGCCCATGAAGATCAGGGATCTTTTTCAATTGCCTTCAGTGCAGAGCCAGTCAGGCTTACTACTGTCCTAAAGATAGGCATCTTTTATAGAAGGTCTTTTCTCTCCCTCTCTGTGCTTGTTATAAACCACCCAGGATAGGTCTGCTGTTCCTTCCTCCATTGGGTAACATCCATTAATCCAGACTTTTCATGCAGGTTATATATAATATCATAATGAAAACCGCTTTTTACACAGCTGTCTCAGAATACCACCCTGCGAAGAGGTGTGCTGGTGATGCGCCATGGTGAAAGACTTGATCAGGTTTTTGGCAAATCTTGGCTTCAACAGTGCTTGACTGCAGATGGTGAGTAAGATAATGGGAGAATCTTAGCAAATCAGAACCAAAATCAATTAACCCCAGTAATGGGTACAAAAGATTCAGTCTCATAAATGTAAACACTGACACAAAAGAATAACATTGCAAGTCAGGTGCAGCACTGCTTTGATCTGCACTTAACCAGTATTTCACAATGTCTTAAAGCCCTTCATGTTTATGTTGGATAATCTCTGCAGAACAAGCAAAGCTCTTATGATACCGACTAATGTGTGTCTCACTGACCAATGTACAAAACAAGATCTCCACTGCTCGTTACACAAGGTGGTGGTTGTCAGACCCCTCCACCTTTCCACACTTGAGTCAGGATCATGGTCTGTTGATCAGAGTCACAGTACGTCACTAGTGAAACCTGGGAAAGAAGAGCAAGAGCCATGGTAGAAATAAGTTGTCAGCACTGACCTAAATTAAAAGCTGAATTTCTTCGTCCTGTCTCTCAAAAAAAATATGCTTTGAGGTGAAAAAAACCTGACCCAGAACAGGGAAATATGTGTCACATGGAAAGAAGGGAACAAGGTGGGAGTTCAGAAGGGAGAGCTTTATGTTGGAAGTCACCTTTGTTATGCTGGAAGTCTCCTATATAAAGTGTGTGAAATTCAAAATAAATAATGAAGGTAGTACCTTCTGGCTGCATAAACTACTCCTTGGTTTCATTTTTCTTCAGTGGAATTGTTGTTTTTTGTCATTTTGGCAATGGTAAAACAATATCTATATGGAGTGGATTTTTGTTTCATTCGAGCGTCTCAAAGACGAATTCTCACAGTTTCCTGTTCTCTCTCTCCTCTTCCCTCTTCGCTCCTTCAAAGCTTGCAAACAAGGTGCCATTTTGTTAGGACAGGTGATTTCCTAAGCCAGAGTTGTGATCTTAAAACATGATCTCTTTAAGGTAATAGCAGTCATCAGGTTTCCAGGTGAGGTTTGGGGAGAGCACAGACCACAGTCCATCCACAGTGGACAGATATTGTGAGTGTTTGAGGTGGAGGGAAGAGTGACTAGCTCCTTGGGCAGATGCCCTGCTTCATCTCTTGCCCTCATGGCCAGAGAACAGGCCTTGACCTGTTTCATTTGCCAGTCAAGATGTCACTCTGGCATGATTTTTCAGAACAGCCATCCAACCATTCAGAAGAAACAAAGCCATTATAACAAAACGTCACCTGTGTGTTCAGCTGCTGTCTCCCATGCACCATGACAAAATGTCCCACCTCATTTCAGGAAAATACTACAGAGCAGATCTGAACTTCCCTTCCACCCTGCCAAAGCGGAAAGACAGCATGAAGCAATTTGAATACGATCCTCCTTTATCTTGCTGCGGCATTTTCCAATCAAGGCTTATAGGTAAGCTGGAGAATATCCTACTGCAAATGTAAGGGTTTGGGAAGCACATTCATCATGTGCAAAAGCTCATGTTGGCTTTGCAGCAGAAAAACTTCCTAGCAGTACTTATTATGTAACTTATTGTGGTAACACTTCTCTATAGGTAATAACTGCAAGATGGTAAAAGAAAATAGTAAATAGCAAAATAGTTAAAGAGTAAAATTGTTAAACAGTTAAATAGTTAAACTGTTAAATAGCAAAATAGGGAGCAGGGCTGGTTGCTCATCTTTGAGACCTGTTCTGCCAGTTCCTGGCAAAAAAAAGTTAAAAGAAAGAAGCTGCAGCACTACCTGTACCCTACTGCTTGTCTGCAAAGGACTGATGTCTTACGGAGGTGTCACTGAACAGGCAGTGAGGAGTGAAGGGGCTGACAAGAGGAAGCAGCTTCATGGTCAGCTACGTGTGGTCACCTCATCACAGGAACCTGACAGCAGAGTGATATGGGTTAGTCTGACTCATCTCACTCACCACATGAAGTTGTTTCTGCTTCCTGAACCAGCGCACCTGACTGTGACAGTGCAAGTCCAGTGCAAACGCTTGTCTCTGGTGATTCAGAGACATGGAGACAGCCAAATGCGTAACTGCTGCTTGCAGATTTGGAGTGAATCTTCTGTAATTATCTTTCCAAGACTCATTTTAAATTTGCTGTTGCCACCAGAATGAGCATTTTAGTGAGGTCAGTCAGCTGATAGTGTAAAAAAAAATAAACAGAAAGGAACTGTCAATGTATACCATGTCAATGAAGCTAAAAACTCCAAGCTGTGTTTCGCAGAAAGTGTTTTGTAGTAGTTTCTCATCTGTCGTGATTTGCAAAAGAGCAACTCTTTGCTGTTCACATCCAGGGGAAGCACTGCTGAACCAGGAGGTGACAGTCAGCTATATGTACTCATCACCTGCACTCCGCTGCATACAGACAGCTCAACACGTCCTGCAGGGTAAGGCAACAAACCTGGCCAGGTGCTTTTGCTATGGTGAAAACGTCTTCATCAAACTTCTGTTTAGTCTCTAAGATGAGTAATTAAGATGTACAACTTTGTGGTTATTTGTTGTTATACAGGGTGTTTCAGAAAGATGAACCCATTTGAAATGGACCTTCAATTGAAATTTGGTCCATCTCTTTGAAACACCTGTGTTTAAGCAGGGAAGACAAGATGGTTTTATCTAGCTGGTAATACGGGCAGTAATAAACCCATTGCCATGTGTATGGTCTGGAGAGCACTATTCCATGAACTCTAGCCCTCTCTAGTTAAAATGAAATCTAGTGTTATATGAAACAGAGGAGTTTCACAACAGGATGAGTTCAACAACTTCCACCTCTTCCAGAACATATTCTGAGCCCAAATCAAATGTTTCCAGTGCTCTGAAGAATAAAGGATATACATGTGAATCAGAGAAGAGAGCTTTTTCCTGAAAGCATTTGCCTTTGCTAGCCAAACTACTCTCATTCCTTCATATTGCAGAACCCTTTTCCTTGTCCCCCTCCCCCTTCCTCTCCTCCTCCCTCTCCCTCTCCCTCTCCCTCTCTTCTTTTTTCCTCTCCTGTCCCCTGCAGTAGGTCTGCCAGAGGTTCACTGTTCATTACCATGTTTACATCAGAATTACAATGGGAGTGCATTTCTTCTGAGGACTAGTGCCACTCAGTAACCTCTCTTGAGAATAATCAACAAAATCATGTGTCTTTTGGCAAGAGAATTCACTTTCTAACACTGTAGAACAATTTATTGCCTCACCAAGGACCACTGACCAAAATGCTATATAGAAAAGGTAAAAACTTTTCCTTTCTAAAGTTTATGCAGGTTGCAACATTACTGAGGTCTTTCCTTCTGTTCTCTTCTGTATCTTGCAGATCATCACAAGATAATTCTAGAAATAATAATCATCATGATGATAATAGTAACAACAATGATGTAATTGTGTGTCTTATGATGTAATTTAGTAATGTCAATGAGGTAATTTAGTGTCTTAACATTAGTCAGACAAGAATATAATGGTGGTTTCATGTAATCAACATGATCCTCTTTTGTTAGAGACTAAGTAGTCCATTTTCATTAATGAAAGGATTACAGCAAACAAGGCAGAAAGTATAGCCTGAATGTAACACTTCGAATGTATTTCTCTCTTCTTAAGAAATATTTCTGGTTCCTGCAGGGCTTAAATTAGATCAAAAAGTCAAAATCAGGGTGGAACCAGGACTGTTTGAATGGACCAAGTGGGAAACAAACAAAGTAATTCCTAACTTCATGTCTGTGACTGAATTGGCAGAGGCATCTTACAAAATAGACACAAGTTACAGGTAATTGCTCCATACCTAGCTGTTAAAGCTGTATTTTTTTTCCCCTGAGGTATGTCTTAATCATTTTATTTCTCATAAACTTATGAATATTGCAAAAAATGAGTGATTCTGATCAAATTCAAGTCTGTTCCCAAAATATCATATGCTCTCAACTGTCTTATGACTTTGCTGCTCTGACATAGAGGCACAGGCGCACACTTGGGAACCTGTGCACATAGCACATGGGTGCACCAACACATGTACAAACATCTGATACTTGTGTATAGGTGTTGCCTTTAGGTCCATGGGCTCAAGCTCTTGGTTCGTCACGCACAAGGGTAGCTGCATTGTAAGCATTAGTGTCAGGTACCAGGAGCTTAGCTTTGCTTTTACCTTTGGCTTATGTGAAGCACACTCTAGAAATGTGAAGAATAACCTGTCGGGTAAATAATATGCTGGTTTTCAGCAATAAAGAAATGTGACTGTAGAAGAGGTGAGTAAGCCCATTGCTGAGGGTCTGCAGGGCAGCAGCAAAATGTCTGCCCCATGGCAGAGAGTGAGCTCAGACTGGGAGGTGGCAGGGAGCAGAGCTCCATGCCTGAAATGTCGCTGGTTTGTGTTACTGAAGCAACAGCTACAAGAGCAAGGGAAAGCCCCTGTGAACTCCAAGGCAGAGCCATGCAGGGTCTGGGGAGAGAGAGACAGAGAAGCCTGATGCGAGCCAGCTGTCCTGGTTTGGGGGTCAGGCAGGTTAACAGCATTTCACTATAATTCATGTTTGTGCCAAATTCGGTCGGGAGGGGGATTATTTGTTTTGAGTTGCTCAAAGATCAGCACTGTGCTCAGCAAGGACTGTTTGGGGCCCTCACAGCTTGGGGGTAGGGCAGGGTGGTGCCTTTTCTGAGCACTTCCAAACCACAGCGAGGCAGGAAATTATAAGCCTCCAATTCAATCTAGCTCCTCATCTTGCTCACAAACCAGACTGCTCTGTGTTCGCAGTGCACAGCCAAATCCAGGAAATTACTCAGCTCAAAAAAGTGAGCGTCTCTGGGGTTTCCCACACACACGAGAAAGGAGGAGAGGAAACTTCTCATGCCTTAATGCATTTCTTACAGCCAAGTGACTGTCTTCATTTGAAATTGCATGAAGGAATAAAATCCTTCATTTTCTTGGACCATATTGTTTTTGAGTGTGTTTTGTCACTAACGGGCTGTTTTCTCTAGTTTTTCCAATAAAAAAAATCACTTGCCATACGCTTCCCATTAGGAAAGGGTGCAAATGCAGAGCAGTGAGAAGTTCAGAGAGGAAGCTCTGAAGCAGTGTTAACTACAGGGTTCAGACCTCTCACAGCTCACTCTGGTCCAGGCAAAAATAGGGTGGATGAGCTATAAGCTTGTACACATGATGCCAGTTTCTTCCCATCATGTGCAAGGTTCAAAATCCTCATGTCCCAGGGACTGGCTTTACCACATTCAACCACTGCAAATGACAACCTTCAACTAGGATAAAGTCCCTGATCATTCCCTGTCAGCAGTGGGCCTAACTCAAATCCTCCTCTTTCTGGTGCCACTAAGAGGCAATGTGAATGGTGCTCAAACATTTGCTGCCCAGGTGTTGTGTGCTGAGATAAAATCACCTTGAGGTTCACTGCACCCAGTTGCAGGCAGCTTGCTTGTCAGCAGAAAGAAGGGGGCTCCCAAAACAGTGACTTTTCATCTAAGATAACCTGTGTCAGACGCGTAGGATAGCATGAATTGCCCTCTGAAGGGGCATACTTGTCTCCATTGACCTAGCCAGACACTTGAGTTGTAGGCAGCTAAGATTGGGTGAGGTTAACTCTGCCTCTCCCTCCTCCCGCGGTCTCACAAAAACAGAGGGCTGGTAGCAGAATAAACTCTGCCTTTGCCTTTCCTGCTGTTAAAAACTGCCAGTGTTAGTGACATATTTCTTTCCTCTTCACCCTTTGCATGGAGGACAGACCCTTCCTTTTCTCTTCACAACAGCCTTTTGCAGACTATTATCATGTCCTTCTTCAGCCCTTTCCTCCGAGCTGAACTCTTCCCATCCTCCCTTGTAGGCTGTACTGTCTGGACCCCTGTTCACTGCTCCCGGCTGGGTTTTCTCTTGTTGGTCCTCATCTCTCTTGCCCTGTAGCACTCACAGCTGGGCCCAGCCCTCACACCGAGACCTTAGCCTGGGCTAAGCACTCCTGTTGCTAGTTTTCCTGGAAACTTGGGCCAGTGTTGGGGGTGCTCAGCTCTGCTGCAGAACGGCTGGTTAATAACAGGGTTAACACTGAAGGGACTGAGGTGCCAATAGGGCAACATGCTAAAAAATATTGCAGCTCTGCCAAAAGGCAGACTAGTTTTGAGTACCCCAATCTAGACTTCTCTGACCTAGCCAGGATTAGTTTCAGCTATGATTAGCAATCCACCCTGAGCCTTTCAAGTGTTTTTACCACCAATTTTCTACTACTGCCATTTGTGCTGACATAATGTACCAAGGACTCACCTGTGCACACTGTGATGCTCTACCTTACCAGAATTTATTCATCCAATCTCACTCCTGCCTATTCACTGAACAAGGAGACAATCAAATTGGGGTGAGGGGGGCAGTTGTTTGCAGAAAAAAAACATAACCCCCTGTATTGTATCACAACACATGGCTAACTACTTGCCAGTTGTAGCAGAGAATGCTTCCCATTCCTGGAGGAGACAGACTAAGAGGATGACATGAAAAATAGAAAGTGAGTTTGGGAGGTTTTATTCTGTTGCCAAGGAGCCCTGATTCAAGCATCATTCAAGTGGGTAGATATCAAAGACAGGAGCTTGTTAAGGGGCATCAAATGACTGTGGTCCTGCTGCCCATTTTGCCTGTCCTGCAGCTCTGGGAGGGATATCAGAGTCTCCCATCATCGGGAATTTGTTGTTCCCAGCCACCTACCTTTGGTACCACCACCACCACACATCAGGGCCCTGCAGGCTCTTCCCTGCTGCCACCAGGCTGGGGCAGCTCTCAGCACTCATCCCAGTGCTGGATGGAACTGGTGTCCTGGAATCTGCTGTGGAGCCTTGAGATGAGTCTGTGCAGGGTGCATGGCATCCATCAACCCAAGCCCTACCCATTCTGTGGGGCTACCCTGGTTTGTAGCAGTTTGAAAGTCTGGATCTTACTTTTCAGGAAAATACATATTCAGTGACTGAAGAGACCTGGTATATAAAAGAAAGAAGAATGCCTGGTCTCAGTAGAAGTGCTCAGTTCCTTAGGAGAGGTGCATTGTGATTAATTTCCCTGAAAACACTTTTTTTTAACTCTAGGAGTGAAAGTATTTACTACGTATTTGTCCAGCTAATGCAGATACATCTTGTTTGTTGTTGATTTTGTTTTGCTTTGTTTATTAAGGAGAGTAACACTGATGTGCCAAACCTTGAAAGCATTCACATCATCAATGTCTCACCTTGGCTTGAACTCAGTTGGGATTGCTAGAGCTGGGCGGCTCTGCAAGTCTGTAGTCCATAGCTGGGCAGTGGTCCTTGCCAACAGAATTGCTCAAAGCTTAAGCTTTTCTTAGACATGGATCCTACTTTAAATAATCTCCACTGTAAAATAACAGTTTTATTAAAACATGGTTTTCCCTGCATCCAGTGCTTTATGAGCTATGAGATTTAGCCGTAAGATTTAATGGAAACTTCTGTAGCGGAAGCTAGTACTGAGGTAGCAGTATGTCAACCAAGTCAGTACGTTAACCTAAATCCTTTTAACCAAGTGCCTTTTCTCTGGTGTAGTCATTCAATAGTGCTAACAGTGTCACTGTAATAATTTAGATTAACATATATTTGTGATTTTATTGTCAGGGGTAACTTCCCACTCTCTTCTCTGGTGCCATCGGAAAGTTATGAAGAATATGTAAGCAGAAGCTCTGCAGTTATAAAACAGATCATCACTGCCTGCCCCAGCAAAGGTAAAGGTTTCAAATCTTTGTATATTTTGTCAGACACTTTCAGTAACAGGAACAGGCAGAGATTTGCCAACAGAAGCACATTTGACACAAGTTGTTGGTATTGTACAGAGCTTAAGGTAGAGTGTTAGTCCTTGTCCTGGGCTTCACTGAGTCACAGAATCATAGAATCATCCAGGTTAGAAAAGATCTTCAAGATCATCCAGTCCAACCACCTACCTACATCACCACTAAACCATACCACCCAGCGCCACATCCAGATGCCTCTTGAACACCCCCAGGGACGGTGACCCCACCACCTCCCTGGGAAAGCTATTCCAATACCCAATCACTCTTACAGTGAAGAAATTTTTCCCAATGTCCAACCTGAATCTCCCCTGCTGCAATTTAAAGCTATTTCCTCTTGTCCTTTCACTATGGGCATGGCAGAAGAGACCGACCCCTGTCTCACCACAACGTCCTTTCAGGTAGTTGTAGAGAGCTACCCTGAGCCTCCTCTTCTCCAGACTGAACATCCCCAGCCCACTCAGTCATTCCCCATAAGACATGTTCTCCAGTACCTTCACCAACTTTGTTGTCCTTCTCTGGACACACTCCAGCACCTCAATGTCTTTTTTGAAGGGAGGGGCCCAAACTTGAACACAGTAATTGAGGTGCAGCCTCACCAGTGCCGAGTACAGTGGGACAATCACTGCCCTGTTCCTGCTGGCCACACTATTCTTGATGCAGGCCAAGATGCCATTGGCCTTCTTGGCCACCTGGGCACACTGCTGCCTCATATCCAGCCGGCTGTCACCCAGCAATTTATGGGATAGAAATGAAAAAGCAAAATTAAACAGAAGACAGTGGAGTACTAAATGACAAATCTTGCTTGATCATTTTACATCGGGGTGTAGCTCAGCATAAAATAATACACTTTTCTGGGAAGCTTTTTTTTCTCTTTTCCTAACAAATGCTTTTTTTCACTAGCTTGCATGCCTACAATACACCAAACTTTCTCACCAGCACAATACATCCTGCCACATTATCAAAGAGGTCTGTAAAGACGAACAGCCCCAAAAAAGCCTCATACCCATCTGCTGATGGGTAACCTGAGAGTGCTGCAGCTCCCTTACTGCCTTTCTTTGCTTTCTCTGGTATGTTAGGTGTCATCCTTATTGTGGGCCATGGCTCTTCCTTGGCATCTTTCACCCGACCTCTAGTAGGGCTTCCTGCCAGAGACAGCAGCGACTTTGCCCAGGTGGTACGAAAGGTAAGAAGATTTTTTTTCAGCAGAAAGCTTTCTTTTTGTTTTATTATACATTTAATAAGGAACCTGCTTACACAGTGAGACATGCATGTAACTGCATGCCAAGGCCAATGACATTAGCTTTCTTATTGCAAAGGCATCTAATGTAGTTTTAGCAAAGCACTGGAGGTCAAGAAAAGGATTTTCCCCTGGTGAACAATATGTGACTAGCAGCTAAGTCTTTCGAGATTTTCATCCAACTCCCCTGGAAAGTCTATGTCAGGTAATACCGACAGACAAGAGGCACATTTGGAAACCTCTCCATCTGAAGCTATCCTCCTTCCATTAGAAACAGGGCTGAGAGCCTTCCCTCTCTCCCCCAAGGTGTTGTGAGTGTAACCTGCAGCTACATTCAGTGAGCCATTCTTTAAGAAGCTGTGTGTTTTCTGAGTCACTCTAAGTTCACAACTTCGCTGCTCAGCTACAGAATGAGGTAAAGAAGGGTTTTCTTGCCAACTTCACAAGTGGAGCCTGCACTTGAGACTTGGTCACCAAGGTTTTTTGTTTATTTTATTTATATATTATCACCAGTGGCAGAATTCTTCACCCCAGTTTTCTGTATCATCTGCCTTGGTATGATGAACCAGAGAATTCAGTCTTCAGGTATATTTTTACTACCACTGTCGATGCATAAGTTGGAGTGAAAACATATTGATCATCGGATCCAAGTAAGATTGTGGGGTGATGACTCAAGCTCAGCTACTGCCCCACAGGCCTCCAGTCTGGTTTTAGTTCATTTCTAGTGGTAAGATGCCCTGATGTCTTTTCCAAGAACAGTGTCAAGGTGTGCTTTCATCTGCTTCCTTCACATCAATGCAATGACTCTGATAGTAACTCTGTTGATAAATTCTTTCCTAGATCCCTTCACTGGGCATGTGTTTCTGTGAAGAAATTGAAGAGGAGAACAAATGGCAGATGGTCAACCCACCAGTGAAGACATTAACTCATGGAGCAAATGCAGCATTTAACTGGAGAAATGGTATTATGGAAGATTAGAAGGCCAACTCTGCCTTTGCAGTTGTCAAAATGAGTCAAAGACAGATTATGATTCAGCACAGTCCAGAAATTCATCCAGGAAAGTTCCAGAGGGTGGGAATTACCACCCTGAGTTGTCAAAGCACAGAAAAACACTTCCAAGTTTGGTTCCTGAATTTTGTTTTAATTTCAACAGCTGAGAAGAAGTAACCTAGAACTGGTGTGCAAGTGAGCAATAACTCTTCCGGTGGTGAAAAAAGTACTCTTAACCTTTTCTGAGAGCACCAATAAATACAGAACTACCTGATAATAAATTCCACTGCTAAAGTCACTAAGGTAGACAATGTTACATTTTCCAAGACCAAAATAAATTCAGTAAGAATTGCACTTTTTTCCTGCACTTGGATATTTTCAGACAAGCAGAGAAACCGGGACTGAAAAAAGGCCATGTCCTATCCAAAGAGAAGATCAGCTCTACCTAAAGCCACTAGGTGTCCTGCTCACTCTGCCAGTTCCAAGAGAACAAATGCCACACTGACTGTTTATTTACCTCTTCTACAAAGGGGATGCATTTTCCATCACAACAGCTCCCCATTCAGCGATTCCCATGTGAGCCATATTGCAAAAGGGACTAAATTATTCCCTTTTGAAGAAAACTGACCAGATTGCTTTACTGTTGCTGGGACAAAGGAGGATGCCCTGCATTACTGTACTGGTGACAAAACCATGATGTGACCAACTATAACTGCTAAACACTTCCTGAGATGGCATGTGCAGGACAACAGTTTTGCTTTGTGTTGTTCCATGCCAAATTGTAAAAGGAGTAAAGCAGTTGAGTAGTTTTTTGACTGTCTCCAAGAGCTTTGATATTGAAATACTTAAAAGCAAAGGATTTTTTTAAAAAAGACTGCAGCTGTTTATTGTGAGTTCAGAAGGACGTTTGGGTCTGGTCTTGATCTTTTAGTGCTTTCTGTAATGAGTAATTCAAAATTAAAATGTTCATGACTTTAAATTTGAAAACAGCATGAAAACTTTGAACAAATGAAGGATTACACTATGGGGAATAGGAAGGAGTTAGTGAATCATTTCATTTTACATTCCAGTTTTTTGTAGAGATCACGAAGGGTCTGGAGAGTACTTCAGCCCTCTTGATTCTAACACCTAGTCAGAAGAAAAACTTGGACAAAAACTGTGCAAAACCTCTAAATGGGATCTCCCTGAGCTTCCTGTGTTCTTGGTGAAGATACCCAGGAGACAGCATCTCCTACCTCTATGGGTGCAAGGAATAAAAACAAAACCATATTGTAAAAAGCATTTAACCTAATCCACCTGAAAGTGTCTCCTTAATGGAACCATTTGTGTAATTAAGTGTTTGAAAAACCAAGTCCTAAATCTGTAGCATTTTGGTGTTCAGATACTTCCAGGTTGGGGAGGAAGCAAATAGAGATGCTACTAACACGCATAGGCTTTCTAATTAGCTGTAAGTATTTTTGTTGCAAATCTGTTTATGAAAATTCATTAATCCAGTTCTGGATTCTGGAAAACCCAGTCAAATGAAATGTCTCCTCTGACAAAAGCACCAGTGGTTTCCGAAAGGAGCAAGCCATCTTCTTGGGAGCACTTTTTAGCACATCAGAGACCCAGGTGTTCTGAGCTGGTCTCAATTGTATCCCAGAAAGGATGCACGTTTTGCAGGTATGCCACTGGAGGTCACTCGTGTAATAACCAATACAGGCTGCTGCAGGTGAGAAAGCAATTTCATAAATCATTCAAGTATGAACTCAGCTTGAACTGCAGATTACCTTAAAATGGAAAATGGAGTTGGGATACCTTGTGGATATTTCTCAAATTTACAGTAGAATATATTAAAACTAGTAAGTAAACTGATTATTTTTTATAAAAAGACAAAACCCCCTACATTAGCAAGCCAAGTTTGCTTTGATCTAGTTACAGCAATAATGGAAATGCAGCACTTCTCTTTGCCAAAGAACGCAAAAAAAGGAAGAGATTACCACTTCTAAAAATGCTCAATGAAGTCACAATTAATGTGGCAAGAAATGGCAAACAAAATTACATGTAAGATAGGAGCGGAAAGATTGCATGGGAATTTTCTCACTATGTCATTTCTGACAGGAGAAAATTGAAGGAAGAAGTAA